>MNCI01006534.1:270057-290822 GCA_015680685.1 Gnetum montanum | reverse complement strand
GTTCCCAGGACTAGGAGCAGACAGGTGCCCAGATCCTCCTTGCCCCGCCTGTGGGCCCGCGGCGCGAACCTGGTGGACAGATTCTTTGTCAAGTCTAGCAACGGGTCCAAGTTGCAGGGCCTACACTTAACCTTCCTCCGTTGCCTCAAGCTGGGCTGCCTGGTCAACCTCCCCCGCTTTTTTAAGGCAACCCTTAGCCTCAAACGACGGGGCCGCCACTCTGGATTAATCTTGGCGCTGTGGCGGGGAACAGAGGGGGGGCAACACCCGTCGTCGTCTGCCCCCCCCCCCACGGGGGGTCTCCTTGGTGCGCCCCCCTAGGTTGCTTGACGCTACGGCTGTGCCCAGTCTGGGGGTGATTGGCCCCCCTGGGGATCCACCGCTGCGTGGAGTCGGAGAACCCTGCGGGGGCGATGCCCCCCCGAACGCCCGGACATGTCGGCTTCCCCCCCCCCCAAGAGACCTCCAGCCAGGGAAACTAGAACGAAGAGCTTCTAAAGAGGGTGGCAGACGAAGCCAGGGAAGTAGAGAGGAAGGAGTGGGAAGCAAAATGGAATGAAGCCCTTGCCCAGGCCCGCGCTGACCTAGAAGCTCAATTTACTGAGCGTGAGCAGGAACGGGTGAGACAACAGGACCTCAAGGCTGAGGCTGCCAGGGACGCCTCATTGACGAAATCTGGGCCCAAGTAAGGGAGGAATTGACCCAAGAGGAAGAGACCCGAAGAGAGCAACAATAGGCGAAGCAGGCAAAGCATGACCGACTTCAGGAGGAGGAGGAACAGAGGCAGCGACAGCTGGAACGCACCCACGAGCACAATACCAGATAGTGGCTGAGAGGGGGGCGTTGCCCGTACCTCACCCTTGGCATCAGTTGCGAAAGCTCATGGGCTGAACTCAGACGATATATCCGCCGAACCTCAGCGCGCTGCCACCCCGATGCCGGGGCTTCCCATGTGGGCAAAAGTAGACGGGAGGCGGCCATGCAGGGCATCCAGCAGGCGGCCAGTTTTGTGGACACAGAGGATCATCGGAACACTCTTGATATCGTCCACGAGCTAGAGTGCCCCGACTGTGCCTACCNGGGCCATTTCTGATGGCCCACCAATTATAATCTCTTGTAACATATTTTGCATTTTTCAGTTATAACATCCCGAATGCTTCCCAAAAAAAAAAAAAAAAAAACCTTGGTTGTCCCAATATGCCTCTTTCCAAAATAATGTTTGGAAGTGAAATGAAACACCTATCAATTACAAAATGTTTACCAAACATTAACAAAGCTACAGTAGGTTGTATTTCTATTTTCTTTTACTAACAAGACTTACACCTCTTGTCTAAGATTATTTATAGTTAAAGCTATCATGGGAAGACTACCAACCAAGAATTACCTTTGCCACTAAGGTATTATACAAAATAACAATTGCACGTTTTGCTCATAGTTGCCAAAGACACTCAATCATCTATTATATCAACATCCTTTTGCAATTTCATTAAGGCAACATTTTCAAAGGGTCTTAAGACATACTCAACCATCTTCATAGAATATAGCTAATTTCATTGAGGTCTAGCACCAAAGAGAATTGAATAAAGATAAAACTAAAGTTTGGAAAGCCTTACCATAGTGTGTTTGGTATACATTATGGGAACAAAGATGATAGAAATAGTATGAATGTGTGATCTCATCCCCTACTCCTACCTCATCTCTATTTCCTATGTTGAGTTGAGTCATAGTTATAGTGGTAGTCTTTTATGTTTTGTTTTGACATTGTTGGGTCATCATAGAAGTTAGAAGTTTCATGTTGTGTTGTTAAAGACCAAAGAGAGAAGGTTAGGTTGAGAGCTATTTTTAAAAGGCCTTCACCCCAAAAAGGTGCTAAAATCCTTCATGTTTGACTCATGGCAAAAGGGGCAAAATCTTCCATCCCAAAAGTATGAATAGGGGTATTATACAAAATAACAATTGCACTTTTTGCTCATAGGTGCCAAAGACACTAAATCATCTATTGTATCAACATCCTTTTGTGATTTCATTGGGGCAACATTTTCAACGGGTCTCAAGACATATTCAACCATCTTCATAGAATATAGCTAATTTCATTGAGGTCTAGCACCAAAGAGAATTGAATAAAGATAGAACTAAAGTTTGGAAAGCTTTACCATGGTGTGTTTGGTATATATTACAGGAACAAAGATGTTAGAAATAGTGTGAATGTGTGGTCACATCTCCTACTCCTACCTCATCTCTATTTCCTATGTTGAGTTGAGTCATAGTTATAGTGAAAATCTTTTATGTTTTGTTTTGATGTTGTTGGGTCATCATGGAAGTTAAAAGTTTTATGTTTTGTTGTTAAAGACAAAAGAGAAAAGGTTAGGTTAAGAGCTATTTTTAAAAGGCCTTCACCCCAAAAAGGCACTAAAAGCCTTCATGTTGGACTCATGGCAAAAGGGGAAAAATCTTCCATCCCAAAGGTATAAATAGGGGTGAAGCACTCTCTTTGTACTTGCCTTGGGCATTTTATGCATTGAATAAAAGAGCTCTCCCTTTCCTTCATCTTGTGTATGTGCAAACAAGCTTGCTTGAGTTCCTCATCTCCCTTCTTGCATTCTTACAAGCACGAGCTCTCACAATTGAAGCATCCCTCAATGCCTCTCAATCTCTCAAGCTCACTCACAATTCCCTCATAATGAGTTCTACAATTTCTCCCTCCAGCCATACAAACCCTTGCATTCTCACAAGTTCTTGCAAGGATTTTGAAGTTACTCATGTTTTATGTTTCATTTACATGTTCAATTTGATGTTTATAGCATGCTTTTCATTTTAGTTTCATGTCTACTTTCGTAAGTTCAAGGTATATGCTCATAGTGGATGTTTAGAGCAATTTGAACGTTGAAAGCTTAAATTCTAAGGAGGATTCTTGTTCATTCCTGCCCTAAGAGTTAAAGGCATTGAGAATTTATGTTTTGCACATGTTTTAAAGCCCATTTCAAGCGAATTCCATGATAATTTGGTTGTAATGAAGCTCTCTTAAGGTTTCATTGCATACTCTCTCTCCTTAGTTGAATTTGAAGTCATTTGATGTGTGTAAGGCCATCAAGCCTATTGAAACAAGTGTCCTTGGTTGTATAGCCTAAATCTAAGCAATTGTAGTCATATTTAGATCTGACTTGAAGGTGTTGGTGTTCAAATTTCTCAAGTTGTATTGAAGTTGTAACTCAAGGCATTATTCCCAAATTCCACAAGTTTATTGATGTAATTTGTCACTTAAAGACCTCAAATCTATTGTATAAAGGCCAACACACATTTTTCTAACTTGTCTACCCTTGTTTGGGCATAATTTAGTTGTAATTTTCGTCCTAAAATTGTCACGTGTTGTAATTTGTTTTAGGTTTCAAACCACAACCTCACCACAAGCCATGTTCATGCAAACCACAACCTCACCACGAGTCATGATCTTGCAAACCACAACTCATGGTAAACACAAAACTAGACCATGACTTGTGGTCCACTTGTGGTCAATTGGAAGTTTAACTACAAAATGATACAGGGGCCAAATCAACCACCATAACCTGTACCTGAAATTGTGGTATACTTAATTTTGAATTTTTCACTATTTTGCAAGCATTATGACCTAACCATGACCCATGGTGAATTTAACACAACCTGTCCATGACTCATGGTCTCACAATTTTCACCATGGGTGACCTCAAATCATTGTGGACTTGTGGTCACTATTTTAGAAAAATTTGGAGTTTCAAATTTCAAATCATAGGAGCTAAGAAGGACTTTATTCCTACTGTGCACCCTGATAAAAGAAACATGTGCCTTTGCAGCAAAAGCAGTGTCACCCAAAATTAGTGTGGACAAGCATCTTGGTGTTGTGGCAAGACCTACCATGTTATAGAAGGAATTTTCAAATCAAAGATGAATCCATTTCCTAAACTAATTCTATTTTATGTTATGATTCATAGTTTCATAATATCTCTAGCATCATGAATGATATTCAATGTTCTTTGGAATATGTATCCAAAATTTTTATTATGCATTGTTGTTGTGACTCGGCCACTATAAATCCAGGGTTTTCCATCTGCTCCCAAAAAATACACACACATACTTGAATTAAAGGATGAAGTGAGTTGGGCACAAAGCCTACATGTGTACTATATGTTTCAGGTCTATTGAACCATCACCTCTCAAATAATCTTAACACCTACATATATGCACGTTAGGTCTATTTACCCATATCCTCTTACAACTATCATATCCCCTAGACTCAGCCTAAAATCTACATGAACTACGCAAAGTTGGACTAATGAATTGATATTTGATGAGCGGCTAGGTACCCCTACACCCAACCATACGAATCACGAGCGTTCACGCGCGACTTGGTCAAAATCCGCAAACTGTAAGCACTTAACATACACCAGACTCTAACCAGTGAAACCTTGGGTTAGAACGGTCATTGTCATCCTAATCTCACTTGTGAGGTTCTGTTTACAATGGTTAAGCGAGACTAAGGCTAATGATTTTTATAGCTTTTTAATTATCTCTTTGGGCAGCTAATTATCTTGAAAAGTAAGGCTAGAATATTAATTAATCTAAAAATATCTTAATCTAAATATTTAACTATTTCTAACATAAGTACCTGGTCCCATCTTCCGAGCACGTCCTGAGCATCTCCTAACACTTCTGTGTTACCAGACATTAAGCGTCACTGGGTTTACCAAGTGTTTGAGTTACGTTCGAGATGGTCGTACTTATGGCTTTTAAGAACTACGAATGAACAATAGCGATTGAAATCATAATAACAAAAACTTAAGTAATTAATAAGTAACTAATAAAGCATAAACATATTAAACTATTGAATGCATAAAATAGCTAAGTCCAAATGCTACAAGGAATGCTTGAATAGTTCGTCTTTATTGTCGTCATGCCAATGGGCTTGTCGTCATGCCAATGGGCTCAGATACATCAACGCTCGAATAAAGAGCTGATCACTTTCTTACACCTGCTATGGGCACTTGGAAAATATTCTCTCTCCTGCGGGAACAAACTACAAGAGCTTCGCTACAACTACTCAAAAGGTGCCTAAATGAGGCGAAAGGCCCTCTTATTTATAGGCCGGGATAGGTAGTTGCGTAAACGAGGCCACGTCGACGCAGGGAGCCTATGTCGATGGGCCCGCGTCGACACGGCCGTGTATACATGGCCTCATATACGTGGCCCAGTCGATGCATTGACTGAATGACACTTCATCATACCCCCACGACTGAGCAAAAACTCATCCGCGAGTTACTTTAAAATTTGGAACGTATGGATTCTTATTTACAACACACATAACTTAAACACATACATGACACACATATGACACAACATGAAATTGACCAAGTGCCCGAGTTACAGAGGAGGATAAGTTACAAAAATGACGGTATTTAGAGACAAAATTGAACACCTCGCTGGTCCTGGAGCCTCTGCTGTGTAGGATGATGCACAAAATTGCTGGAGACAATCACACCGTCCCTGGGGGCGGTGGTTTTGACGGACCTTCTCCAACCTCTGGCCCATGCGTTGGTGGCGGCACAGATGACGATTGCTCCGCAACAGCTGCAACTTCTAGAGGCAGCCAAAAAGCCTCCAAGAGAGCCCTCATTTTTTCTTCTTTGCTTCTGAGATCGTTCATTGTCCATGCAGCTTCTTCAATGTGTGCTGGAACTGGAACCTCCCAAGGGCATGGCAGCGCCGGAAGGAGTTCTTTTAGGTTGACAAACCAGGCTGTGAACTGCTTACATTCGATGTTGAACGCTCAGATTGATGCCTGCAGCTGCTAGTAGTCATTCATTCTACGGCCCAGATCCTCTGCAACTATACGTTGTCCTTCAAAGCTTGTGCGGAGGACCTCAAGTTCCACGTTTGCTGTTGCTAGCTTTTGTTTTGTCGCCTTGTGCACCTAAAACTCTCCCTCGTATAGGGAATACGAGGCGGCCACTTGTTTTTCCAATTCTGACCACGATCTCCTAGCTGTGAACATAGCCAGGTTTGCATATCGAAGGTTGGCCAACTCCATATATTCTATCATCTCCTCAATCTGCAGCTCCTTTAGGCGGATTTCAACTTTATTGTAGTCATTCAACCCATCGAAGATAGCTTGCCATACATCGCCTTCCTCTCGGAGCTGCTGGAGCACTTGGTTCATCTTGGCTTTGGCGACTTGAATGTGCTTCTCATTTACCTCCTTCTACAATCCCACTTGGTCCCTGTAATGATTTTTGACTTTTTCGAATTTCAGGGCCTCGTTCTTCCAAGCAGCAATTTCAATTGCAGACTTTTGTCGCAATGCCCAAACCTCCTCCATTGACAGATTTCGATTTTCAGCAGTCAACCTTCTTATGTCAGCATTCACCCTGGCTAGCTCCTCCTGCTGTTGGTGGACGAAATTTTTCATGTGTTCGTTCTCTGCACCAACATTGTGCAAGCGATGAACCTTCGCGGTCAGCCGCACGTTCTCCTGGCGAACCTCTGCCAAGTCCTTTTCTAAGTAATATGCTCGAGCGTCTGCCGAGGACTTGTCAAAGATCACCGTCTCTCGCACATCCTCAACGACCTGAAGTTTAAGTTGAAGTTGTTGAAAAGCTTCATCTCTGGTGATTTCGCGGTTGAGGATGGCTGGATCGGCAAGTTGGGCTCTTAATTAGGCTACCTCAATTGCCAAGCGCAGACAAGCAACTTGAGCAGCTTCAAGTTGCCCTTTCAAAACGAGGCTCTTGCCCCTTGTCGAGAGCAACTCCGACTGGGTTGCAATAATGTTGTCTGGAAGGTTGAAGACATCCGGAAGCAGTTGCCCGGTTCCCACCAATCAGTCCAACAGCTGTTCATGTTGGGCTGCGTCAATTTGGCTACGCGAAGTTCCTGCAAACACCTATACATCTTGTAGTCCATGAATGTTTGGTATACGTGCTGCCAGTGCATTGAGAGCTATAGCAATTGTGTCAGCAACCACTTCGGCCGCAACTTCCTGTCCTTGGTGCTGCATCACCAGAACCGTCACCTCTTCACCATCTTCCAAGCATACCGAGAAGATAGTAGCATTCCTTGAGATTTCGGGGAATAATTGTTGGGTTGAGGTTGTTACATCTCAGATGCTTGGATCTGTTCTGGTTGGAACTTGTGCTCGGGCGGCGGCGAATATCGACCCTGCCCTTTCAAGCAAGCTAACTGATTGAGCCACTTGCTCCAGGTGGCTCATGGCAGGGCGATAGACTGAAGGGTCTTCTCCTCCACCAATCCTACTAGATTGCTCTTGCTAGCTCAAGAGCATTTCCCGGATCTCGCAGATGTATTCTGCGGTGGTTTGCGAGCCCGGCTGCATTGTTTGTGCAGGTGGTGGAGGTGGTTGCTGCTTCTTCTCTGTCTGTGTGCCGGCAGGAGTTTTATCTTTCATCATCTCTAGCCACGAGGCAATTGGGTCACACTGGACTACATCATTGGAATATCGTGCTATCCCTGCCCGTTTGCACAACTTTCGAATTAGGCAGGGAAAGGGGAGAGCTAGTCTTCCACATCCGTTATCAGTGAACCTCTTTTCGATCTCCAGAAACAGCAGTTGTGGAAGACTCATGGGGAATTTCCCACTCAAGGCAGCACACGCACGAGCGGAGAAGGCTGTGATTTTACTGGGTCTTACCGTTGGGTTCAGGTGGTAAGACGCAATCTTTGAGTACACTCTCTCCGCCGTGGTTAAGGAGCCGAATTCCTTGCGCTCTACCCCGTAGCACCGTTTGGTCCATTACGCCTTTACTTCTGGATCGGCCTGCTTTGGAATTTCTACCACATCTGCCCCAATTTCAGGCAACCCCAGAGTCTGCGCTATCGCCTCTAAAGAGTAAGAGACATAAATGTCTTTGATTCTTACTCTAGACCTTGGTTGCCGATTCGCCTAGAAGAGATAAGTTTCTCTTAAGTACCATTCACCACTGGTTGTGATGATCGGCCACATCGGAGAGTTCTGCAGTTGGAGCCTCACGTCTTTTGGCGCGTTCTCAAGGAATGGTCCAAAATTTACGTCTTGAAGGACCATTCGCTGCATTTCGCGTGGCGTGATAGCATCAAGGTAGGCTTGGGTCAGGGTGACCTCAAGCCATGGTGCTATCCCAGGAGTCTCATCCCCGAGCAATTGCTCACCAGGAATCTCCTCTTCGGAAATCTAATGAACAGATTCCACGTCAAGTCTTTCGCAGAAGGGCCCAGTTGCATGAAAGCCCTCCGCATGCTCTGGCGGTTGCACACTTCGTCCCCTTCCCGTACGTGGGCGCTTGTCCCTTGGTTGTGACAGTCCTTCATCCCTTGGGTGCCTTCGTCCCTTGGGTACCTCGGTTTGGGTGCCATCTGTAATCAAACATAACCGCCCGTTAGACCGTTCATAAGTAGCTTAAGATGGTCCGTATATACTTTCTTGGCACAGGCACACCATTAAGTCTTCCGGAGCACTAATTTATGGGTTAGGGCCAAAGTTTTCGTAATTAACAAACTAATTAATTAATTACACAAAGGCACCACCCCCCCATGACTAAGGGCATACCTCCGGGTGCTGAAAAAGGCAAAGATCAGTTGATGTGGACACGTGATGGAATGTAGGTGCGTTGGAAAGGGTAGGCAGAAAAAATGGCAAAAACTCCCCTCAATTTGGATCCCAAATGATGAAAATGCAAAGCGCAGCGGGTGTATATATAGGGGTTGGGCGCTGCGTTGACGAGGCCCCGTATACACAGTCCTGTACACCCGTTGACCAGCGTTGACCAACCCATAAAACACCCTAACAATGAATTTGAAAAACCAAATTGGAGCGGTTGAAGCACATGAAAGGCCTGGTCATGGCTGAGGACATGAGGAAGGTAATGGAGTGCGAAAGAGAGGCAAAATTGGAGAACAAGACTCAAAAAGAACTCCGCGAGGAAGAAATCAAACGATGGGACATTGAAACTAGTTGACCAAGAAATCCACAGGATGGGAGGCTTAACAAGTGGGACTAGGAATATGTAGGTGGGTCCTCCCCATAGCAGGCAATAGCCTTTGTAGCCCCTGCATACCCTCAACACCAGGGTCCGTGGGCCCGGGTGCCAAGAAATGGTGTTGGCCAGTTAAGACTCTAAACCAAGAGAGCCCGCCAAGGCATGAGAAGCCTACAGAAACCACGATGAACACACAAAACATAAAAAGGGTAGTGAGGTGAGTACGGAGAGAAGTGGGAACAGAGGGAGAGGAGGAAATGGAAATTCTGATTGTAGGCCACATAAAACCCCATGTGCGATTGTGGTTAAGTGACCCGGTAGAGCCTTTCCTAAAGTCAGACCCAAAACCATCCGCAATCAGTGACATCGTAACAATAGACGAAGTCCCGACCATCCCCCAAGGAAGCAAGAATGACCCCACAGAGAACCACCACTCCAAGAAATGTGAGAAGAAGGAAGTGAAACGGGACGAAGTTAGAGGGGACCAAGGAAGGCCCATAACTAGTGCGTGGGGCCCGTGAGAGGCAGTCTAAGCGGTGTGCTTTGAATTCCCACACAGTTTTTCTTGTTTGGGGGAACCACACCATGCAAAGACCCATGCATGTTCGCATGCATCCAACCAAGGGGTGCGCTTTGAATCCTCATTTTTTTTCTGAGGACCACACCATGCAAGCTCGAACTGCCCAGAAATTTCCGTGGAGAGAGACACTTGGAGTGGTAGGAAATCCGTAAGGGCACACTAGCAACCTAAGGAACAGAACAGAACGACGAATAAAGCATTCCCCTTGAAGTCACACCTGATTCAAACCATTGGGTCATCCCTGAGTTTGGGAACTACACAAGTCACACATTAATTAAAATGTTTTTAAGTGAAGGGGTTGCATGCTCACAACAGAAGGAAAACCATGGAATGGTGAATGGGTGAATGACGTGGACTTACTGCCGAGTTTATGAAGTGAAAACAAACGTAAAATCCAAAGACAACTATGCAATGGTGGGAGCCAGATAACGTGGAAGACTATACAGTACCCATCGTAACGAAAACCAACCGCGCCAGACACCTGAAGATAATACGATGACGTCTTAGCAATTACACGAAAATGGAATAGGCACAATGGAACGATGGTGAAAAACAAAAAGTGTAAAACAAAAAAAAATTACAAAATGGTGAGGGGATGTAGTGAAATGGATCAGCAAGGATGACGGTCTCCCCCACGACTAGGTGGAAAGGAGGAGACACAAAAAATGGAACGTGGCCGACCGAGTGATGACGAGGCGGTGGCACTGGTTGCGTGGAGCTCACAGAAAGGCTTTAGTTGTTGGCAATTGACTAACTGTGTTCTGGTGGGGTCCCTACGTTTGTGAATGAGCAAGGCCCTGGATGGGAAGGTTTCGGAGACAATATAAAGTCCCTCCCATAGTGTTTGAAATTTGGTCGGTTGGGATACATGTGAGGGGTTCCAATACAACACCTTGTCTCCACATCTAAGGTGACCTTCCGAATCCTAAGATCATGTTGTTTTTTGTTATAGGCCTTGTAAATTTCATTTGAAAACAGGGCCACTAATCGGTTCTCATCTAGCACACTTAAATTGATTAGTCGTTCACGGTGTGCTAGCGATAGGTCAAGGCCAAGGTCACTGGCGGTGGATAGTGTCCAGAGTACTACTTGGATTGGAAGCATTGGCAACTTTCCGTACACTAACTCATAAGGAGAGTACCCTATAGGAAGTTTCCAAGTAGAGCGATAGGCCCATAGGGCATCGTTGAGCTTGGTACTCCAATCCCTCCTGTATTTGCTAATGGTTCGGGTAAGGATCTTGATGATCTCCCTATTGGTGACTTCGGCTTGCCCGTTGGCTTGGGGGTGATAGGGTGTTGTAAATTTATGTGTTACCCCCAAGCGTTGCATGAGTTTCCGAAAAGTGACACCCGTGAAGTGAGTTCCATTGTCAGAAATGAGTGCATGCGGCACTCCAAACCTGGTAATGATTTGTTGCTAGACAAATCATGCGACGGTGTTGGAAGAACAGTCGACGACGACTGCCGCTTCTGCCCACTTTGTACAGTAGTCCACAACCACGATGATGTATGCCTTTCTATTTGACAAGGGGTTGATGGGCCCCATGAAGTCGATACCCCAGTTGAGGTCCCTCCAACCGTGCCGTCATCCCACCATCCCTCTAGCAGCGTTTGCAAGAGCGGGCAAACCATTGGGCGTCCCTGAAAAGTGTAGGCCAATAATACCCTGCAAGCAGGATTTTAATGGTCGTTCAGCGTCCAGCATAGTGGCCCCCACAAGGGCCCTCGTGAGCATCTTGGAGGACGTGCAGTGTATCGTCATGAGAGACACCATCGAACCAAGCCATCTATGCACACCTTGTAAAGGTGGTCGTTGATTTCCATGAAATACTTGGCCTTATGGAAAAACTGCTATTTCTGTCGATGGTTCCACTCCTTGGGCAGCTCTTGGGTTGTGAGGTAGGTGAGGATGCGGTTGAACCAATGGGATTCCTTGGGTGCTTGAGGATCAACGGCGCCTATGAAGAGGAGTTCATCTGGAAACTGGTCGGATAAGGGCTCCTCCTCTTCTACGTCATCCCATCGTAACTAAGACAACTGGTCAGCAACCACATTCTTGGTCCCTTTTTGATCTATCATGATAAGATCAAACTCCTGAAGAATCACCAGCCACCGGATTATGCGGGGGCTCACCGTTGATTTGTTCATCAGGAACCAGATAGCATTGTGGTCTATGTGCACAAACACCTCGTATCTGAGCACATAGTGTCGAAATTTGTCCAAAGCGAACACCACCACCATCAATTCCTTCTCAATGGTGGTGTAGTTCAGCTGAGCACCCACAATGCTATGGCTTGCACAGTGGATATAATATGGACGTTTCTAATCGNTATGGCTTGCACAGTGGATATAATATGGACGTTTCTAATCATCACAATGTGTAAGCACAGCTCCCAAGGCGTAGTTGGAGGCATTCGTCATAATGTAAAAGGGTCTGAACCAATCATGTGCTCGTAGAACCGAAGCTTCTACGAATTTCTGTTTCAGCGTTTGGAATGCAAACTCGCATTCCTTGGTCCATATGAATGGAGCGTCCTTCTTTGTAAGTTCTACCAACAACCTGGCGATCTTCGAGAAGTGTTCAATGAAACGTCGGTAGTAACCAGTGTGTCCAAGGAATGGCCAAACATCTTTAACGGTACTTGGTTTGCGGGTGATTCCTTGGATGACCTTGATCTTTTTAGGGTCTACGCTGATCCCTGTTTGTGAAATGCGATGCCCCAACACAATGCCCTCTTGGACCATCAAATGGCTCTTTTGCCAATTGAGCCTCAAATTGGTGTCTACACACCTTTTTAGAACCTGCTCCAGACGGTCCAAGGCTTGCTTGAACGTGGCCCCATAGGTGGACAAGGCATTGGAACGTCGCAGGCGCATTGCACAGGCCAAAGGGCATCTTCTAATATGCAAAAGTCCCCCATGGACTTGTGAACGTTGTTTTGGCCTGGTCCTCTGGTGCTATTTAGATTTGGTTATAACCACTATAACCATCCAAAAAGCTGTAGCAACGGTGTCCTGCGATGGTGTCCAACACCTGGTCCACAAATGGGAGCAAGAAGTGGTCCCTGAAGGTCGCCATATTGGGCAACCAAAAATCAATACAGACCCTCCACTTGCCACCTTTCTTGGGCACAATAACGAGTGGGCTAACCCATTCACTATCGGCGACAAAATAAATGAATCCCGCCTTTAGCAATTGTTTGATTTCATCTTTTACGATTTGCTTCAGTTTGGGATTCAATCGTCTTTGTGGCTGTCGTCGTGGCTTCATGGAAGGGTCAAGATAGATCCGATGCTGGCAGACCCTGGGATCAACTCCAGTCAACTCAGGATATGACCATGCGAATGCAACAACCCATTTGTTTACCATCTCCAGCAATCTCTTTCTCTGTTTAGGAGCAAGGGTGGCATTGATAATTACCGGCTTTCCATTTTGCAAGAATGCATATTCCAAGTGAGCCGGTAAAGACTTTAGCTCCAAGGGCTCTTGTTTGAAGCTCTCAGGGATTTGTAGCGTCCCCCAGTCATCTTGGTCATCAATAGTGGAGACCTGTTGATGAACCTCGTCCATTTCGTCCATGCTTTCAACGTAGGCTTGCACTAGCCCCTCACACGATTCCATACACAATGCGCTGCTAGTAGGATCAGCTGTCAGCCACTAGGTGCCCTCTTGGTTAGTGGCTGCTGCGTACAAGCACTGTTGAACAGGTGATTCCTTGGTACACCGACTGCATGTTTGAATGGATATCCGCTTAGCGAACCATAACTGTTGCACATAGTTGCACCCTGAGTCACTATACGCGATGCATGGAACATGCTTCTTCTCGATCTTCTCAAAAGAATTTTCCTTTGAAATTTCCAGGGACAGATCTCAGAGTCCTAGTCGTGCGTCCACCATGCTTAGCCAGGCTCTTCCCATGATGATTGGAAAGTTCCCCTTGCAGTTCTCTACACGGATGACCAAGAAGTCAACAGGATAGGACCACCCACAAACGATGGTCACAATGTCCTCCACCAAACCCAAGGGAACGGTGATGGACTGGTCTGCTAACTCGAGCTGGATGTTGCTCTTCTTTAGCAAGGGCAAGTTCTAGTTCTTGTACATATCGTGAGAGATCAAATTAACCCCTAACCCCGAGTCCAGAAGAGCTTTGCACGGCTCGTTCCCTGCCACCTGAAGATAGATGAGGGGGCTTCCCAGATCTGTCAATTTCTGGGGAAGATGACCTGCTTTGATCCAGTCGATCATGGCATGTGTGAGCATGACCGTCTAGACGTTGGAGTGCGGCTGGCTGGAGGGTTGCCCGGGCGGTATGATGGTGGAGGCATTGGTAGGTTCGAAGACACTGGCCATAGGCGTAGGTGAGGGTGTGTTCAGATTACTAAGCCAGAAGAAAGGACATTTTCATGGNACACTGGCCATAGGCGTAGGTGAGGGTGTGTTCAGATTACTAAGCCGGAAGAAAGGACATTTTCATGGCTTGGATTCCGGTCCACTTGGCCGAGGTGCCGGTTGTAAGTTAACAGCCCTCGTAACGTTTCGTTGTTGTGGCTATGGCAGTATTTCTCCCTGCATTGATGGGGCAAGTGGCAACTGAGTGGGATGTTGTGGAGGAGTGACAAGAGAAGGTGATGGAGGGTAGAAGAGATGTGGGTTTGCCCCCCTGGGTGATGGAGATGGATGTCGAATATATTCAGGGGGTGGTAATAACTAGGAAAGGCCACATGATTAGAAGAGTCTCTTGGAGAGACCGGTTGCTGAACATAGTACCCATAAGGATCTGTCTGTTTGTAAGGGTACTGCTGCCTTGGAGGTGGCATCCCCCATGCTTATGGTTGCTTCCACTGTTGAAAGTATTCATACAGTTGCAGGGGCGTTCCACTTGGATAATATCCTTGCTGCTGCTAGTGGAACAGCATGGAATTGCCTTGTGGATAAGGCAACCTTCGGGGTGTTTGCCGTTGCGCCAAACGAGGGTTCAAGGCATACACCTCAAACTCTTGAAGATGTGATACCACAAGACAACATCCCTTAGGATGTTCATATTGGCATATGCCACATTCATCATCCTCCTCGGTGTCAGAGTCTACAACCTGCTTTGCTACAACAACTTTTCCCTTACCCTTATGTTGGGCACATTCAGCTCCCTTTTTCCTGCACCGACCATAGTCGTTACCTTGTTCTCTGGACTCTTCTGCAATTTTCAGTACACTTTGGAATTTCTCGTCCAAAGAGTCCCACATCTTATCCACCTTTGCCGATATTTCAGATGCAAACTTTTGTAACGGCAAAGTCTTCCGATTCACCGCTGCTTCCAGTGGTGATTCATCCTCCAAATCACAAAATCGGACCTCCCTTTTTCTGAGAGAAGGATCCCGGTTGAATTCTTCTGCACTCTCCTTTTTCCTAAGTTCTCCTTCCTCCTTGGCCACCTGATCAATGAGGCGTTGCAACTGATGGGCCCTTAGCTCCGACAGTCGTCCCTTGGCATACACGCCAAGGGTCTTTCGTGTTTCAAAACGGAGCCCATCAATAATGTGGCGAAGCTGTGCCCACTAAGAGTAACCATGACCAGGGCACCGATGCAACAATGAGTGGTACCTGCTCATGGCAGCATCCAAGGGTTCATGATTCCCTTGTTTCCAACCTTGGATCTGTTGTCTCATATTCGCCACTCTAGAGTACGTTTGATATTTTTCATTGAAAATTTCAAGCATCGTACTCCATCTTCTGATTGATTCCGGCTCCAAGGACCAGTACCAACTTTCAGCTTCTTTAATGAGTGTGCAAGAAAACAGCTTCAGCCATTGCCAATCATTGTCAATGTTTTGCAGGGTGCAGGCATCATGGAACGCCTGCAGGTGGGTCTACGGATCATAGTTGTATCCCCCTTCAAATCTAGGGATGTTGTTCATATCAACGCGCTTGATCCAACTATCCTTTATGTGCCTACTGGGAATTTGAACTGCCTATGCGATCTAGAGCATGCTCCGAGTAGCTAACAACGACCTAATCTTAAAACAACCTATAAAGGGTGCTCCTTCTATTCCTGTATGGATGATTTCATTGAATGCATTGTTGAGTTTGCTATAAAATCCTCCTACATCTTTCTCCTACCTCTCCTTTAAATCCTTCTCTGTCAATGTTAAATGAGGCTACAGTCCTCTTACATCTTTGTCCTGCCTCGTAACTTTTTTTCTTGTTTTTTATTAGACACACAATTGCCCTGTTTTTAATTGCCAAATTTCACATTTTTAAAACATGAATCAATCACCAACTCACTAACTCCTAATGGGGCTTCTTGTTTGATCAAAAAATTTTCCCAAAACTCTAGAGACTGACCACAAGCATGACTACAACTTGTATCAAATACAGAAACTGGGCCATGACCTGCAATTGACTAGTGGTAACCATTACAGTATCAAACACCTAACCGCGACAACTTGTAAAACATATTGAAACTTGCAACTGACTCACAGTCACCATAACCCATGATCAACTCACAATTGCACATAAAATGCAAAATACAAAAGTCATGATCAGCAGTATGTGACAGCAGCTAGACCACAACCAATGTAGCACTCATAGTCACAAATAAACCCGACAATTCAAGCATTCTGGCAAGCAAAAAGTATCAAAAGACTCACAACCGGCTCTCTAATTCCTAAACCTGGTTTCCGGTAGTGTCCAGAACAATATCTTTCTTATATTCAACTAAAAATGCTCATCATCTTGCTTAATTGCAAGTCAAGCAGAAGTGACTTCCTCTTTATGTAACTTAAAACACAAGACACAGCTTATGATTGATATTTATTTAAAAACTTGCATTTCTTGCATTTTTTTTTATGACAATACAGCCCTTTATGAGTGCTGACTGATGGACATTTTTATAAGTTTTCACAAAATTTTATTTGACAGCCATGAACTATTTTGAAAGAAGTACAAACACATATGAAGCTCGACAGCTATTACTCATACTTTCTTAATGAGACAACTTGGAAAAAAAACTAGAACAATATTTTTAAAAATGGCATAATACTTCACATAGATATTTTTCACCACGTACTCTTCGATCACTCCTATCAGCTTCAGCAACAAAGCCATCCTGTACGAGGAAAGAAAAATGGCTTCAGATTCCTTTATAATAAAGATACACTAAAAATGACCATCAGAATAGTGTGCACATATCAAAACAGAAAAAGTTAGTGTCTAAAAAATGTCATAATACTTTGCAAAGATATTTTTCACCACAAACTCTTCGATCGCTTCTATCAGCTTCAGCAATAAAGCCATCCTGTACAAGGAAAAGAAAGTGGTTTCAGATTCCTTTATAGTATATATGCTACAGGATAACCATCAGCACAGTGTGAACATATCAAAATAGAAAGAAAATACAGCAGTAAGATCATAATGTTGCTTCCAGTTTGATTCCACTTCCTTTACTGATTCTTCTATAGCTGTCTTAAGCATCTGTTCTTCAATATTGTCCAGCATGTACGGCGCATCTGATACTTCTGTAATTGTAGGACCACTTGATGTTGGGAACCTATGACGCTTAGGCTGAGATTCAAATTCTTTGACACTCGTTGAAAAGCCACGTGGACTGTCATCATCAAGAACTGTCACATGTCCTTCCAGACCTGGCTCATAACCACCATGCTCTTCTTCAGGAATTTCTTCAATAAGAGGTTCATGACCTGCACGGGATGCTTCACCTTCGTTATCCTTCCATTCAATATCTATGACCCTTACATCCTTAGGATGAGATATCTGTGGTCCTCCTGTATCAGGCGTAGAGTTTCTTCCCGAACTTATTCCTGCTACATTGCCTTCAGGTTGATTATCATTCCAATCAATAGGTATTGACCTTGAATGAGTTAGCTGTTCCAAACTGTTATTGCTGTCAAATATGCTTGTTCCATGAAAAAAATTCTTTCTTAATTCATCAAAACCACTAAACGGCCTCCAAAAATCATGCATAAATATAGACGGTCTTTCATTGTAGTGATGAACTCTAGGCCCACTCTCATTTTCTCTATTAGCATGTGAAGCACCTTCATGTTTGGATTTAGAGCTGAAAAAAAATAAGAAACATGAATTTTATTTTATTTTATGTTGATGACATAGCTGACAGAAAATGAAAAACGTGTTTGTGTACAAATTAAAAGGTAACAAATTTTATCATACACATTTTTGTCTCTTTCACTAAAATAAGAATCAAGGGCTGAATTTAAATCTCCTTCATGTGCCTGAAATCAACGATAAAAATGGTTCTGCATAAGCACTGAGAAAAGGGTATGAGAAAATAGAATAACGCAAGCAACACATCCCGGAAAAAAACTGATGATAGTAACCCACCAAACAACAAAACCTCATTAATAGTTCTTCTGACACAAACAGAATGAGACGACTCTCAGCATGAATTCTATGTGCAATCAGAACCCATAACAATGAGTCGCTAATCAAAATCAACAAATACAAGTGCATCAATTGGTAATTCACCCTGAAAGATTGCACACCTTTTACCATACCAATTCACAATATAAAAACTGGAAGTATTGGTTCACAAACATTCTCATCCAATTCAAACATCTGCTTGTGGTTGTAATTGGTCTAACTTTCCCAACTTATTAACTTTGCTTCTAGAATGTTTATACTTCCATAATCAGAGTTTGATATTATTAGCATAGTAAGTTAGTGTTGTGAGTTTTTATAATAGACCAGAGTTTCAGTATAATGGTATTGTTTTTAACTGTAGTATTGGAACTACACACATTGGCTTTAATCATCATCATCATCATCCTAGCCTTATCCCAACCACATAATGTCAGCTATATGAGTTCTTTTACGCCATTCACTTCTATTAAGAGCCAAATAAACATTAATACCCAAATCTTCGTTGTCTTTCTTTATGCAAGCAAACCAAGAATGTGTTGGTCTACCTCTTTGTTGGTTTCCTTCAACTCTTGTAACAGGAACATTCTCCCTTCTTGTTATCACAAAACCATATCATCTAAGACAAGTTTCCCTAATCTTTTCATCTATTGGAACTACTCCCAGACTTCCCCTAACAAAAGAGTTGTTGATTCATTGTTTCCTAATCACACCCAACATCCACCTTAACATGCACATCTCTATGATATAAATGATTTCAGAAATCAAAATCATTTTTTAAAAAATGTTTATTTATAAGGAAAATTGAACTGTAAAGATTCTACTTGCATTTCAAGTAGATTGTCTTGATTACATCTGTGCACTTTTCCCACTTGACCGAATACATGAGAACTTTATTGAGTTAGTTCAAAATCTCAGATATGGGTCCAAAGCTATGAAGATCAAGGCACAAGCCTATATATATATATATAAGCATATTATGGTATGATAGAATCAAATCCTAGAAAGATTCCATTATCCCCCACATTTAAAATTCTAGCAGAATTTTGTCTCTTCCCAGATCCCCCACATTTAAAATTCTAGTGGTATATTCTATCTCCAAGGAAACAATGAAGGATCTTTTTGCGAATAACTAAATGCTACTAGAGGAAATCAATGTTCCAAATCCAAGACATATTAACGTCTATTGCAATAACCAAGCGACCATTAAAGTAGCCCTTCATTTCCTACGGAATTGACAACATTTCAGCGTGATTCCGAAAAATGGTCTCAGGGGTCTCTCTAACACCCAATCATAGGGAGCAAGAGCTAACACCCGAAGCCCCCCAAGAAAGAAAGCTAGTTGAAAGAAGAAAATGCACAAATGACTTTCTATCTACAACAATCAAACTAACATTAACCCATAAAATTAAAACAAAATCAACAACGCTTAAATCTAAAACAGGTCAATCAATATTAATTTTAAGAATTAAGACATAATTTTAAAAAGAAACAGCCATAGGAAAATATCTGTGCAAAATTCATCAAATTAAAAAAATCAAACTTTTTTTTATTCAACCTAAGAAGAAATATCTAATTAGGATCATTTACACATTTGCAAACCAAAAAAATGACCACAGAAGCAAATAAATTAATAATCTCATATTTGTTCAATCACATAATAATATTTTATAATTTCCAACAACACACAAAACAAGATCACCTGAATTTAACTCTTGTAACCATTTTGATGAGTCGCGTTTTGGGCGACCGCAATATCACAGCCCACCGCCAATTCTATAAATAAGAAGCGGCTCTCCCTTGTTTTGGAATCTAGTTTTAGTCTCTTAGCAAAGCTCTGGCAGTTTTTTCCCTTCCAAAGATAGAATAATTTCCCAATGTATGCCCGCAGTGTGGTGATTGTAATTGTACGACATCCTTTATTCGAGTGTGATGTACTTGGACATGCACATGACCGGCAACAAAGATCGAGATTACTTCATCATTGCAGCATTCACTTAGTTTAATTATTTACTTAATTGTTATTTACTACTTTCCTAGTTAATATCTTCTTACCCTTATCTCCTGATAAAACGGGGAATGAGTACGACTTGATTACAAGCATTTAAGTGTGACTACTTGGTAACCCAGTAGCATACCTAGGATCTGCGCTTGGTAATCCCAGTGGTAGTCGTNTTTCCTCGTAGCTTAGCTTAGTTAATATTATTTTCCATTGCCTTCAGGAGTAGCGTTATAATTAGGAACACATCATACACCTCACTATGGACTAAACCATATATGACAAATATAATACTAGTCCAGGTGGGAAGACAGTGAACTGCGAGCTAAGGATAATGGTCTAGGTGCCACAACTAGTCCGTTTGCAGAGTTTGACCAGATTGCATGTGAGGACGCTCGTATTCATATGGTTGAGTGTAGGGGTATCTCGTCACTCATCATTTGCACTATTGTCAGGGATGGTGCTAGTTATCTAAATTAGTTATATCATACAAGATCATTGTATAGGACTTAACGATATATCTCTTAGGAAGAAGAAATAATTATAAAAAGTCATATAATTTCACACACAACTTTACAACAATGCCTCTCCTACAAGAATACTATAACAATGCCACACTTAGTGAGGAAGTTCATTGGAGAACCAACGAACTATATGACGATGAAGACTGGAGTATACAACCTGAAGTGGGGGTTTCTTATAAACATGAACAAAAGCAACGTCATCCCAACACACGAAAGCATAACCTACCCAATGACGATGAACCCCCACTGGCCACTACAAGCTTAAC
>MNCI01006534.1:187982-269545 GCA_015680685.1 Gnetum montanum | reverse complement strand
AATCTCAAGGTGGAAACATCATCTTTGCCAACACAACAAACATTAGAAGAAGTCAAGGCAAAGATCAATAAGATGTTAGAATGGACGTATCAAAAGTGTGGAGAATTTATCAACGTTATTGGAGATAGAGTTTTGACAACCCAAGAAGCAAGACAAAACATTAGACATTCAGAAAGAAGGAATGAAGGAAATAAGTGCTCAACTGCTGATCTTACATATGAATGCAACATATGCCTGTACGATCAACCCAAGGGTCAATGCCCAATCTTGTTACATTTATATGAGCATTGGGGAAACACTACATTCAGAGTTCATACAGAGGTACTATGTTCGATCACAGTGGCAACAATCCCAGTCATGGGGGAGACCACCACTAAATTGGAGACACCCTTCATATTATCCGAATCCAAACGCTTATCAAGTTTAACATCCTGTTTCTCCAACTAGGCCACTATACTCTATCGCACCACATTACTATTCTCCACAATACTATCAGCCCATGCCCTCAACACAACCACCACCTTGTGCACCTTACACCTCTTCTAACTTTCAACATTCTCATCCTTTCCCTCCTTCTACATTGCCACCAACTATTCCTAAGGTGTCTGCACCACAACAACAACCCATGAACGCCACTTGTGCTGCTACTACCAATAGCACTGAAAAGCCTCCTCGACATCCAAAGCGTCCCTTCTTTAAACATGACCGTAAGAAGGGACAACACAATTCCGAGACCACTACATCCTCCAACTCAGCACAAGTCCCACACTATGATGTACCCTTACCTTCGAACCCAACGCCTCATGTAACTTCATCAGGGCCACCAACTCACACTCCAACAACAATACAGCCCAATGAACACAGCCATGGAAGGCATCATCTCAATCCTTGCATACCATCTAATGGTCCCAAATATCATAGTGGGTCAACTCGTTATCCGGGAACTACATCGTATAAAGTGCCCCACTATGCTTACTATAACCAAGTGTGTGAACCTCAACAGGGTACGTTATGGACAAGTTCCAATATTTCCAATATGCAAGGATCCTCCATTTATTAATCCTTGTCATGCTCAACCGTTTAGTTATGGGGGATATCCCCCATTGCAATAACAAGCAAGATTAATAACCACTTTTTATTTTCTTTGATTTTACAACTTTTTGTTTTCCAAGTTTTTCATTTTTCAACTTTTTGTTTTATCTTTTTGTCTTTTCGTCTTTTTGTCTTTTTATGTTTTTATACATAATCTCGTCTATGAATAAAACACTCATGTGGATCATTAGTTGAGGTGTGTTTTATGTTATCGTGTCTCGAGTGATCAATTATTTGGACAGTGAACCCATTACACCCACTCATCCATTCTACAAATAAGAGGTTCTATTCGAGGGTACAGTGATATTCTTGACATACTTAAAACTTAAAATTAATTTTGTGTTCATTGTACCCAGAATGAAGAAGGATGGACCAAGAGGGAATGATTAGGGTGTGACATCAAGGGGACTTGCAGATTCTTTTTGGTGACGTCTGTGGGAGTTATCATGCAACGTGGTTGTACTAAGATCCTTGTAGATCTAATGAAAAATGGGAGTAAGAGTAATCAAAAGGGCACTCAAAAATCCAATGCTGTTCTAGGGGGTCCCACTGGAAAAACATACACCCATGCCTAAAAGTTGGCGATTTCTCTGGATTCAGTAAAGTGAAAAAAAAAAGAGAGAGAAAAAAAAGGAAGTACCATAAAACAAAAATCACTCCTCCCTTAAACAAAACACCAAGTGATCGTATGCCTTGTTTTTATGGTACTCTCATAATTCCTCATCATGGGATGAAGCAATGCAATGTCACTAATTAGAGGTATGGACTTGGTTCTGATCTTGGAACGACGGGTTAATGACACCTTAATCATGCTTTACACGAAGGATTCACTGTGCCCTGGGTCAGTTACCTCATGTCCCAATCTCTACAATCCCTTTCTATAGTTCGTCTCATCTCACTGTTCGTGTAATTGTAGCTCATGTCGTGTGTAACATAGAATTCTTACCGGTGATATTTACATGTGTGTGTTTTGTGGAGTCAGTGCAGATTACATTTAACCGTTCTAGTGCCCACGGACACTTTAAGTGTGATTACACAAGGGCATTATAGGTTGAAACCTGCTTTGGGGAGGACCCACTTGTGTAATTTTTTGTAATCTTCACTTGTGACATAACTCACACACACCATTTCTTACCCTCAACATAATTTTCAAATGATTTTCTTTCTCTACCATAAACCCTCTGAATTTCAACGTTCCTATGTACCATTACATAACCTTTTTCTTACCACCCAAGGTTTTATTGATAAAATCCACACCATCATCATTATTAATTGTGCCTTTCGAATTAATGGAATTACCCTAAAACTCCTTCATAATAGCCCAATGTCCTTAGCTTACAACATTAATTTCGAAAAAATCCTTTAAAAATTCAATATTTTTGTTGTGCCTCATATCACTAGCGACGTGATATCGCGTACGTGATATCGCGTCCGACGTGATATCGTGTACGCGGACGCGATGTATTGTACGCGATATTGTGTCGCCGCAACCTATAAATAGGTGACCCCCCGCAACACTTTAGCATCATTTTTGCCATTTACATGGGGGAGTTTTTGAATTTTTTCTCTACGACTTGCGATTA
This sequence comes from Gnetum montanum, assembly GCA_015680685.1. NCBI lineage: Eukaryota > Viridiplantae > Streptophyta > Gnetopsida > Gnetales > Gnetaceae > Gnetum > Gnetum montanum. Next base: position 266,870 of record MNCI01006534.1, on the reverse strand, counting down.
AGCGACCCTTGCTTTTCTAACTATATCTCACTCGCTAGTACTCCAATTTTAATTCCGTTTGAACCTGCTTGAACCCGGAGTGTTCAACTTAGTCATGGGGGAGGGACATCTGCCAAAAAGTGCCTAACTTTTTTTGGAATTTATCATCGCCCAAAGGACATCATTTAGGGTAATTAACTATAACACTTAGAATAATTGTGCCTCAAAATCATTTAATTCCTATGTATACCGGGAAACTAAAATGGGAAACCACCTAAGTCACAGGACTCATTATTACAGTTTTCGGACAATATCACGCGTGATAACATAAGATCATTAATTAAAACAAGCAGTAAGGTATAACTTAACTTAAAAAACAGCCTTACTAACACTTGGCCCGTGTAATTGCAGATGGCCCTGAAACATGGACAACAAGAAGGTCCTACTCAAGGTGGGAGCAAACGATCTCGAAGAGGTGGAAGACAAGGTCCTGCCGGACAACATGCAGAACAGGAGGAGCAATCATTCAGCATTCATCAAGAGGAACCTCCTACCAGACGGTCCAAGCAGGCAGAAANCAGCATTCATCAAGAGGAACCTCCTACCAGACGGTCCAAGCAGGCAAAAAGAGGAGCTGCTGCAGTGCCTGAACAGGGACAACATCTCACGTTGCCCAAAGATTGTGTTCAGGCCATCCATGAGAAGTCCACATTCGCTGCAGTGATTGTGGAATTGAACTTCGAATCTTTTGCAAAGTTCGCTCCTGAGGCTATTAGGGATCACCTCACAGGGTCGCCCTTATGGCCTATCCTCTCTAAAAGTGGTGCCTGGTACCTAAGAGAGACGTACCAATTTTGGCACAATAGGGAGCAAGGCACAACTGTCAATATTTGCTGGGTGACAGTTGATTTCTCCGTGCAGGCCATTTCGGAAGTGTTAAACTTTCCGAATACATGGCCCAAAGTTGCTCAATTATCCACCCGTTCAGACCCTGCTGTGCGAAAGGATTGGTTGGAAAAGGCTTATGGCAAAGATAAAACATTTGGTGAGTTGACTACAGAACAGAGGATTTATTTTAAAATTGGAACATATCACCTCTTCCCCACAAAAGGCTTGAAAAGGATATCAACATATGCGGCTAGGGGATGTGCAGTGTTGATGGGAAAGGTTAACGCTAACCTGCCCCATCTATATTTAACGGAGATCCTAAGGCAGTTTGAGGAACGGAAGACTAGGAAGATGGTGTTGCCTTTTCCTTGTCTTATCAAAAAGCTGTGCCAACAGGCTGGAATCAAAGGATACACCAACGATGTCCTCTGAAAAGCCCAAACTGCTTCATATGCCAAATTGCTAAAGGCGCCAGCTCCAAGGAAAAGCACTGGCGAAGAGCTGAGACCAGAACAAGAAGAAGAACAGATGGCTGGACCAACTGCAACTCAACTTGCAGGACCCAACCAACCTCCAGGCACGGGCCCTAGCCAACAACAAGAAGCAAGGCCCAGCACAGGCCAGGATCAGCCACCCCCGCCACAAGACTACAGACCGTCAATGAGCCATCTTAGGGCCATCGCTGAGATGGTCAATTGGGGAAGTCATGATGATGCAAACCTCTTCCGCATCATTGACGATGCCATACAGCCCACTGTTTTTTTGGATCGCACGAGGGGTGAAGTCTCTATTCACACAGGAGGAGGAGAAAGTAGATGGTCACAACAGATCTCAAGAAACGCAGCATCTTTCTAGGTGCAATTAGAGACTGGTGAAGGGGCCACTGTGGTGGTCATGCAACACCAAAATGCCGCAGGAGCTACAGAAGTGGTCACTAACCATATCAAAGAATCCTTCAACATACCTGTTGTGCCACCAGCAGATTTCACAGGAGCACGGGATGCTCAAACCTTGGCCGGAACCTCAATGACTCCTGCGGAACATGAGGATGCGCTTGATCGATTGCTCCAAATAGGGCAAGTAATGACGTCCCTATTTGACATCCCTCAGGATGTTACGGCAATTCAATCAGACCTGATTTCCACAAAGGGGAAGCTGTCTTAATAGAAGTGAGGGCCGAGCATGCAGAAGCAGAAGTGAAGAAATTATAGGAGCATCTCGTAACCCTACAAGCAGCACAGCAGGACCCTCTGCAATTTGGTCCCNTTCCCGCAAACCAACTAGATAACTTTAGAACTGAGCAACTAACCAAATTAACCGCAGAGAATAAAAAGGTGGCTGACGAAAAAGAGAATGTTGTTTGGGATGCCTCCGCAGCACAGGTGCAAACTCATGCGCATCTTAAGGCACTCAAGGCCTTACAAAAAACAAGAAGCTTGTTGCAAACAACCTTCGGTTGACCATCGTGGAAAAGCAAAAGAACGTTCTCGAGGAACACTTCCATCAATTGCGAGAACAATTCATCCGAGTCAACTGAGACGTAAGCCATTTAGCCAGAGAGAATCGAATCCTCTCGATGGAGGAGGTACGCGTCATACGTCAATAGTCAGCTATTGAGATAAGCACGTGGCAAAATGAGGCTAAACGACATGAAAAGCTGAAGGAGCACTTTCAAGATCAAGTGGGGATGTACAAACAAATCCTTGAGAAGGAGATCCATATGGCCAAGGCCCAGATCAACACTATCAATGCTCAACACATTGACTGGCAAGCCATATTGGACACATATGCCTTTGCCCACGAAGTGGAAGTTAAGAGCCGGGAGCTGCAGATTCAGGATTTGACGAAATACATAGAGTTGGCAAACCTGAGATATGCCAACCTTGCCATGTTAACAGCAGGACACCCGAGGACAAAGCTTGAGCAGCAAGTAGCAACCACCCACATCAAATATGAAGCAGAATTTGCAGAGCGCAAGAAGCTGGTGGAGAAACTGGAAGTTGCAAATTCTGAACTTGAAGTGGTAAAAGCCAGCTACCAAGGATAGAAAAGTGTCGCAACAGACTTGGCTCGATGACTAGCAGATTTCCAGGAGTACAAGGATAAAGCCAGAGCCTATGAGGAGGAACGACAGGTGTTCGCAACTTGGTATGTCAAGGCCAACCAAATGTTTCCGCAACTACCCTATCCGTGGGAAGTGCCGACTCCATCAAACATTGCAACATTAACATGGATGGCATAAGACCCTCAAACCAAAGAGGAGAAGCTCTAAGCCATACTTCAGCGTCATCAAGCCTCAAAACCTGAAGCACAAGACAAAGGGAAGGCACCAATGGAGGAGCCACCGCCACCTGGAACTACATGAGTTCCACCCATTTTTGTAAATGTAGAACATTTGTGTTGTGTCTTTATTTTGTTTTCATTTCACACTGCAGCATAGTCCCATTTTCACCGTCCAATAATCCCATACCTATCCACTGTGTAATAACTGTAACTCGAGGACGAGTTTTCATTCAGTCGTGGGGGTATGATGAGTCGTGTTTTGGGCGACTACAATATCGTATACGTGATATCACAGCCCACCACCAATTCTATAAATAAGAGGCGGCTCTCCCTTGTTTTGGAATCTAGTTTTAGTCACTTAGTGAAGCTCTAGCAGTTTTTTCCCTTCCAGAGATAGAATAATTTCCCAGTGTATGCCCGCAGTGTGGTGATTGTAATTGTACGGCATCCTTTATTTGAGTGTGACGTACTTGGACATGCACATGACTGGCAATAAAGATCGAGATTACTTCATCATTGCAACATTCACTTAGTTTAATTATTTACTTAATTGTTATTTACTGCTTTCTTAGTTAATATCTTCTCACCCTTATCTCCTGTTAAAATGCGGAATGAGTACAACTTGATTACGAGCATTTAAGTGTGACTACTTGGTAACCCAGTAGCATACCTAGGACCTGCGCTTGGTAATCCCAATGGTATTCATGCACGAAGTCCAAGATGTGTACAGATAATCAAGGAACGGATGCTCATCGCACTTTGGCTAGTTAGATTCTCTTACCCTCTCTCTCCTAGATTAGTTAATTTAATATTACTTTCCATTGCCTTCAGGAGTAGCATTAGATTAGAAACCCATCATACACCTCACTCTAGACTAAGCCATACGTGACAAAGCTAATACTGGTCTAGGTGGGAAGACAGCGAACTACGACCTAAAGCTAACTATCTAGATGCCACAACTAGTCCGTCTGCAGAGTTCGATCGGATCACACATGTAACGCTCGTATTTGTATGGTTGAGTGTAGGGGTACCTCGCCACTCATCACATTTTACCATTAATCATTTAATCAGGAAATTCATATGTTCAATAGCAGAGAATAGATAGATCACAACCATAAATTAACATCCTAGGGTTTCCCCCACTCCATCAACTTATAAAAAGATATCAAAATCAAACTTGAGAAGGTATAGGAAAAAAAAAGTATAATTCAAAATTCAAATCCGAGATTTATGCATTCAAAGGGGGAGGGTTCATCAATCAAATTCCAACCAAAACCCAAGAATTCAACAATTTTAAAACATTCACAATTATCCATGGGCCCAAGGATACTCTCACTTTCTACCAACAATACAATCCTCATATCAAGGATCCTTGGGCCCTATTGACAATCTTTTGCCAAAAATGCCCCAAATCGTTATGGGTGTTTCTAAATCGTTACAAAAACAACTCTCATCCAAATCATTTAAGTGTGAGAGTGTAGAGGACGGGTGGAGAGATCCAAGAAAGGTAATAAAGGTTTCAACAATATAAGCTTACAACAACAATCTTGATAATTTCATACAAGCATTGTGAAGGTGGTTAGGCAAGCAAGAAGAGAGAAGTTTGAGAAAATCAACCCTTGCTGGCCATTATCAAACATAACAGAGATGGATCATTTTACCTCCTTGCTTAGATATCTTGCTTACTAGGAGGAATTATCATAATATTGGATTGCTATGCAACACTTGTTTTCTTTCTCCTTGCTATCTCTTCTAGCAGCCACAGTCTTCTCTCCCTTCCCAACCACACTTCCTATTGTTGTATCCATTTTTTTTGTCTTTTTTTGTTCTGCTCAGCTACTTTTGCCTTGTGTGTTTTTTTCCTCTCCTCCTCTCCCTATTTGTAGGTGGAATAAGAGATAATGGATGGTTTTTTGTAACTGACTTCTTGGGGACTATTTGTATTGTTTTCTTTCTTTTTAAAGTTCTCTCTCTCTCTTTTCAGCAATGAGTCATGAGTTCAATTCTCTTCATGATCACTATAAAAAAATCAATAAAATATTCACAAGTTGCAAGTTCAATTCCTAAATCAACAATTTTTGATATTTCAGAATTCAAATTTTGCTAGATCTCAGGTTCAATTCCTCTTGATAATTACAAAACATTCCAACATAATATCTATTTCTTTATCATTCAGAATTGTCATAAGATGCAAGGAAAAAGTTTTCAAAATAGATTCATGATAAGAGCAATTCAGGATACATAATCAAATAAGGCACCTTCTCTTTCAGGTCATCAACGATGTGAATTTTCCCATCATCTTACAAGCCTTCAAAGGTCATCACATGACATTTCTACAGCCATGGAAAGGGTACTTATACTCTACTATTTTAAACTAAAAAGAACAATGCATCACATTTAAAAATAAAATATAAAGCTATGGTATTTGCACACAATATCCCTAATTCATGGGTCAGGTTCCTCCAACTTAATTCATAGGTCAAGTTCCTCAGTATGAGCATTCTTTTGCATCTCAACATGCCTGTTTTAGCTCTTGAGGCACACCTTAGACTATTGTCCTCTATTTTTTTCGTTTCTCAACATCTCTGTTGAAATAAAACAGAAAATATTTTATTTTCCCATATATTTATTATTATTATTATTTTAAAACATTCCCAGCATGTATTTTGAAGCATATTTCTTATGCATAAACTATTTAAACATTTCTTATGCATAAACTATTTAAACATTTAATCATAATACATATAAAAATCTGGTCAACAAATTTATTACTATTCCAATTAGCCATTTCCACCACAGTCCAAACAAAGCACACACATAACTTGACAACAAAACATGCACACAAACACATAGAAAGACTATTACAATCGTTAACACAAAAACTCAAGGAGAAGTGGTTCATTACAGTCTCCATTTGCACCATGAAAACCAGTGCGCTTTACATTTTTAAATTTTAGGTAATGATTTTGTCACTTTCCCAATTCAAAACCGCTTTTGCAGATGGTTAATGGTACCCTTAGGCCACTGCAAGTACACTTATCCCACCTTGCCTAAGACTAACGTGTTAGGGGTAAAAATCATTTAACCAAACACCGATATGCATTGCCACCGCTATTGCTAGATCTTCAACATTTACACGTAAAAAATATTCATAATACAAAAGTACTATGATTTTATACTTAACTTAGCATTACAGTTGCAAATTTACGTGTCAATCCTCCCAAAACATGATCTTAGGTTTCAAAAAGCCTCACTTCGATTGCTTGTGCCATATCATCCCTGGCATAATTGATAAACTTAAGAATTATAATTGATATAGTTCGCTGTGGTGTGATGGTATTTAACAGAGTCCAGACATTCTGTGTGGAAAAAGGTATGTTACATTGACAAGAGAGCACAAAATCAGCCTGTAACGCAACAGGCTCGACAGTCGTTTGGAAACCGCACTCTACAAGGTTGCCATCGAGTGGTATTCTATTTTTATATGTTCTTGCTGAGAAGTGAAATTTTCGATAAACGATGCAACTAAAATTCTTTGCATTCGAGACAACGAAGGTGACATCTGATTCCAATATAATCATGAATAAAAAATTTCGATTTCAATTCACATGTACTCACCCGGAGAATTTTAACAGCTTCAGATCGTGAACCGCCTGTGACAGACATGAATGTTTCCACTTCTGGCTCCATCTTGTAAGCGCTGTTACTGCCTCTGTCTCAAAATACGGATACCGCAATGGCCCCTGGTGCCCGTTATTTTGAGGCATCGCTTTCGGTTTGAGGTAGTCCAAAAGCTTCTACCAGCTTCTGTTCCTGAAATCTCTGGACAGTTCCGCCGCCAAGCCTCGAACATTCATGTTACAGTTCCAGGCAAGGCCTTTTTTCTCGATTTCTTAAAATTCTCTTTTGAGCTTAAAAAGCAACCTCGGCTTTACACACGTTATATCCATCTGTTCGAAACGTGCCAATCCGCACTTTTTAACTGCAATTGTAAATTGCAACTGAAAACTTACGGGTACGCATATAGTATTAGTATCATCGCAAGATATTTTTTATAGTACACTTGTATCTTTTGCAAACGTTTTACCAGATTTTTCATTCCATCTGGTATTTACTTTCATACATTTCATTCCATTTAATTTTACATAATCTTCCGTACATATCTCATAAATTTCACTGCTTCTCTCTTTGAAATTTTTAGTATACAATACATTTATTGTACTCTTCATCAGAATGCATGCTTTATGTATGCCACGAACGCTGGAAACTTTTTTGTCCGTTGAGAATGCACAAAAATACGTGTTGAGCACTTTTACATAAAATGTGAATGGATAGTAAAAGCCTGCACGAAAATTTGTACAGAACTTTCCACCTAGATCCAGCTGAAATTTTTTATCTTAAAATCATATAAACTCTTCAATCCTAATTCTCAACATCTTCAACTTTCGATTATTTCTCGCGGAAAAAGAATTTGTCAATAAAAATCCAATTGCGCACAAATTTTCTCCCGGCAAGGATGAGGCACTTTTATATATGTCAATCTAACAAAGGTAACGTAACACGCATGCTCATGTGCGCTCATTTTTCAGTGCACACGACACTAGGAATTTTTTTGTAAGCAAGAAATGCACACAAATGCACTCAAATGCGTATTTGAGCACGCTTACATAAGACGCAAATGGATAGTCCAACTGCACACCAAAACGTACATAAAAATTTCGACAGGATCCACAGCCGAAATAGTTGCTCACGCAAGTTTATTTTTTTAAGCATGTGCAAGGCCATGAATTAAAGTCCCCTGGTAGTGTGAAAGTCCATTAATGAAATGCTTTGCTAGCCAACCCTCATTAATTCTTGTATAGTATGTATATTGAAAAACTGTTAGAAAGGCGTCTTTATTGACATTTTTAAGGTGTCACCATAATTCCTACCGTAGTATTTGTAATTAATATATTTTGCAATGATAGAGTGGCCAACGGGTTACTTGACGTCACATTGTACTTTTAGTACATCGAAAGCCTTGTAATGGTACCTTTTTGCACATGCTAGACTAAGGCATGTTTTAGGTGACAATTTTATTAACTTTTCTTCTTTAAAAAATGCTTAAACATGTTACAAGATTAGTGGGATTTTGAAACTATACAATCCCAAGATTTTATAGAAGTTTATGCCTCAATGCTACTTGGTAGAATTAAACCTGTGACCTGAGATTACTAGGCCAAGGCCTGTACTACTAGGCTAACACCTCATTGTTATAGCTATAAACTTTTTATGATTGTAACTAGCATAATAATTTTGTATAACTTAGATAAAATGTAAAGGTGTTTTAAATATGATTCCAACTAGCAACCTCTTTGTCTCCATAATACTTATTAGAAGATAAGTTAACAAGTTGAGTCACTTCTACATGTCAAGTGATTGGGATAATGGTCTACTAGAACGAACCCTTAGGGTTGATCAAAAAAAAATAAGATAATGGTAAACATCACACCGAACAATACAAAAATGTCTTCTTCTTCGCACAAAAGCACTTCACCGCCTAGGACCAACACAAGAGATAGTCGGCGGCACAACACATGTAACCAAGATCTGCTAGTTCCTCAACAATTCTGTGTGGTATATATTCATCACGATGAAAATGTACCCAACTTTACCTTTATTCTCCATCAAGATGAACAACTACATTAGAGAGACTTGGAGGGTAACATAGTGTTGCCTCCAGATCGAGCAGTCCCCAACATGCTTCTTCATGCTCTCGCGCAAGTAGGCATGTCACAGTTATACGCGGAATACGTTGCATGCGATTATGACACAAGGGATTACCATCCCACAAAAGCGCAATGTCAAAGGGATTTGCGACAGGAGAGATACTATACCTCGTTGAAGTGCAAAGGACCCCTTAACGCTCCACCTATCTTAAGCAAAATTGAGGGTGGTGAACCTATTTCAATAGGTTCTCCATAAGACAATGTTTCCCCTCCTAACAATGGTCAAGAGGTGGTGTATCATAACCTCCACTCCACGATTCACAATCTTGGTTCTGATCCCCACGAACACCCAAGTGTTCAATGAGGGAACACAAACACATGATAAGGGTAGGCAATCTGATCATAATCACAATCAGGGTTGAGATCACCGAAGAGAAGGTAGGAAACATCGTCATGGCGATGGCTCTCCTTCTTCTTTACCTTCATCATCACATTCACCCTCTCCTTCAATGTCAAGACACAGTCATAAGGAACCTAACCATGAGGATAAAGGTAAACAAAGTGAGAAACCTCGACGAGAGAGTCGAGAGCGAGGACGAGGGCACTCTAGAGAATCACAACATGGAAGAAGGGAGAGTAGGGAACCGCATAGACATCACAGACGCCATGAACAAAATGACCACGAAGAACCCCTACTCGTAACCCGAAGCATGTTAGATATCACGAAGGCCATAAGAATTCCCACAAGGCACCAAAAAGATAGCAGGATCAAGAGGTTAGACATGAATAATATCCCCCGATTTGAGGGGGGATACAACGCTGATCCTCAAAACCACTTACAAGCATTTCACGATGCATGTGCCTTGCAGAACATTGAGAATGAATGGCAAAAACTAAAGTTGTTCTCAATGACACTAGTAAAAGAAGCAGAAAGCTTGTACCTATCCTTAGAATCGGAATCCATTCGAAGGTGGAGTACGATGCTAGAATTGTTTAATGATAAGTATCAAATGTACTCCCGGGTGTCCAACCTGTGAAAGCAAATCCAAGGATGGAAGCAAGGAAATCATGAACCCTTGGATGCTACCATGGGTCATTATTATGCACTATTACATCGTTGCCTGGGCCATGGTTACTCGTAGCAGGATCAATTACGCCATCCTGTAGATGGACTTAGGCATGAAACCAAGAGAACCCTTGGAACGTATGCCCAAGGGAGATTATCAGAGCTTACATCCCATCATGTTCATAGATTGCTGGAGCAAGTAGCCAAGGAAGAAGGAGAGCTACGTAAGAGAGAAAGTGTAGAAGAGTACAACTGTGATCCTTCCCTTCGAAAAAGGGGAGTGAGATTCTGTGAGGAGGAGGAAGAGTTACCACTCAAAGAGATGATGCATAGGAAAATCTTGTCGCTCAAAAAATTCACAACAGAAGTGTCGGTAAAGGTAGACCAAATGTGGGACTCCCTAGATAGTAGATTTGAAACCGTTCTCAAAATTGTAGAGGAGTCTAAGGAGGGAAGTAGTGACTATGACAAAAAGAAAAAGAGGAACATGGACAATGCACGTAACAAAGGTAAGGGTAAAATGGCCATCACCGAAGAGGTTGTGGATTCTGATATGGACAATGACGATGGATGTGAGATATGCTAATACGACCATCCTAAGGGATGTTGCCCAGTAGTCTCACATCTGCAACAGTCTGGGTTGTATGCACTTAACCCACGACTTAACAAACAACAAGCACCCCGACGGTTACCTTATCCCCAAGGTAACCCAAGGCAATTCCACCAACCTTTAACGTATTATCCAGGTGGAACTCCGCCACAACCTATTGAGCAACACCAGTAGTGGCAATACCCACAATCATGGGGGATGCCACCACCGTGGCAACAATATCCTTACCGGTAACTAGATCCATATGGCTATTATGTGTAGCAGTCAATCTCTCCACGTGACTTTGTTGGTCACATGACACCACAACGTCACTACCAAGCTCGAGAGTATTATAGGACTCCTTCTCATGGGAGAGACAACCCACAGACATACCATCCTCCAAACCCATCCGCAACTCTCACACCGATAGCTCCATTACCACCCGCTCCAACAATGCAAGGGGAACTCCCCACTCAACCGCAACAACGTAATGCTACAAGAGCTGTAAACCTTCAACCCACTGCTAGTTCTGACAACCATACAAAGAGAAGACCTTTCTTTAGAACCAATAGTCCAACCAAGCTCTGACAACCACAAGCGGTTAAGCCTCTGAACGCTTCTCCATCAAATAAGGCTTCAAAGCTCCCTTCAAACCAAAAATAGAGCTCAACACACACAGTTATGTTAACACATGCCATCACCGACTAGATTAAGGAGGGCCACCTTCCCAGAAAATTTTTTGACCCTGGAAGTCCTTTAATCTATCTCCAAGTCGTTGGGAATGAACCATGTAAAGCTCTTTTGGACTCAGGTTCTGGAATCAACTTAATATCACAAGAGATGTATAAAGCCTAGAACCTGCCTCCACTAAAAAAGAACAATATTGGCTTAGAGCTGGCTGACTAGTCCATCACTGTTCCCTTAGGATTGGTGGAGGACATCGTTACCACTATGTGTGGGTGGTCATACCTAGCTAATTTCCTAGTGATACAAGTAAACAATGACAAAGGGGACTTCCCAATAATAATGGGAAGGGCATGGCTAAGTACCATAAATGCACGTATAGGAATCCACGATCTTTCCCTGGAAATATCTAAGGAAAAAACTTTTGGGAAGATCAAGAAGAAGAAATTTCCACGCATCACATACAATGATATAGGGTGTGATTGCGTACAGGAATGTTCAGCATTGCCTGCATGCAACCGGTGTGCACAAGAAATTAACATACAAAAGTGCTTGTATGTAACAACCACACAACAAGAAGACACCCAGTGGTTGATAGTTGATTAGGAGAGCAGCTCACCAATGTGCATGGAACTAAGTGAGGGAACAACTCACGCTCATATCAAGAGCATAGATGCATTGGAGCAAGAGTGTCGTCAACTTCCAAACATTAACCGGAAAACATTAATAGGGGGAAGCTGGAAATTCCTAAAAACTTCAAATAAACACTTCGATAAAAGATTACTAGTCAATGTGCAATAAACTAGATCTTACCATGAATCTAGAACGGTCAATGCACATAACACATCGGAGAAAGTACGACCTCACTCATTATTTCGAATCTCCCCCTTCCAACTTAGTCATGGGGGAGATGGCCACATATGTTGATCATTTGAGACCCTCAGTTCCTTTTTAAGTTTTTTTTTTACAAATTTCTTTCACTTTTCTTGTTTTTATTCTGCAACATCATTCATACTTTTTCGTTTATTTGTGTGTGCATTTATTTATTTTGTTAGGCTTGTCACCTAATAAGTGCTCCTGATGATGGTATGAACTGTATTCCATTGATTGCTAATGTTTGGTTTTTACCTTTGAGTTATAATGTTGATACTAAGGTATGGTTCTTTTAATATAATAGGNAGTGAGAATTCAAAGCACACCCCTTAGAAAAAATAATTATTTGGGCTACAAGCACTGGTTATGGAACTAAACAAACATGTTCCCTCTAACTAAGGCCCTGTCTTGCTTTCTACTTTCTCCTTTTTTCGTTTCGTCGGAATGGTGGTGACTCTTTGGTAGAAGCATTCTTGCTACTTCAAGTGGATGGATTGGCCAAATGTATTAATGCAAAGTCACTAAATGTGGATTGTTTAAGGCTAGATTTGGAATGAGATCTACTAAGTCACATTAACCATTAATACACAAGGGGCTGTACACCACCTTGTTCTTGAGACTCCATTCCATTCTCTTCTTTCCATCATTCTTTCTCCATTTTCCACCTCATTGCCGATTGTATCAATAGTCCATATTTTGGTTGATGCATTGTTTTCTTTTTGGTAAATTCTTATGGTTAAGACTTTAACTCTTGCTTCCAAATGGCATTTTCAGAGCCTACGGACTCTTTGAATGTGGGATTATCAGGGCACGAGCCTGCTTTGGGGAGGACCCACTGACATTCCTATTTGGTGCATTAGTTAATTTCTTTTTCTTAAACATTTTTGCAATCAACTTTTATTTTGTTCATTTCCATCCTTGACATCCATTTTATCAGCGTTGCCATTATTTCTTTTTCTCCATCTTTTTTATTCCTTATCTTTTTCCATTCTCTTGCTACCGGAGGTTCGCTCTCAATCATGGGGGTCCTGGTCCAATTTTTTCAATTTTCTCTTAACCCCTACACCTTGGGTAGTCACCAGTGTTATATCTCCAAAATCTGCATCAACCATATCACAACTCAGTCAATGGACCATACACTGAGGCGAGGTATCAACTACATTGCGATTCATTTACCCTTGCTAATTTAAGATTGTGTTGTGTATGCAGATGGCAATCATACACCAATGGATTGGATCCGGAGAGAACACTTGGAATGGACTAGTGTTGGAGCAGTTATGCAAGGAACAAGATAGATGGCATGGTTATGGATGGACAACGGAAGGTGCAATCTTGGCATTGGCAACAACAGACTTCTTCTTTTCTCTCTCTTCTCTCTCAGCTGCCACATAAGGCTAGATGTCAAATGTGTATAGTGTTCACTCTTGTTGTCATGAACACTAATATTGTCATGTGTTGTAATGATGATCCATTCACATGTCACCCCATTCACCATTAGTGTCATTCAAGTCAATAATCCCATACCTTCCCAATATTTTGTAAGGAACTTGAGGACAAGTTTTCATTCAGTCATGGGGGTATGATGAGCTGCGATATCATGTCCGCCCCCGCGATATCACGTACACGATATCACAGCCTGCCGCAATGTCTATAAATAAGAGGCAGCTTTCCCTATTCTAGACACATAGACTTAGACCCTTAGCCAAACTATAGCAGTTTTACCATTCCAGAGTTAGAATAATTTCCATGTGCCCGCACTAGGAGTCTTAAAGTGAACGGATCTTTATTCGAGCAAATTGTACCTAAGCACACATTTGTGTATAGCAATAAAGATGAACTTTCTGATAAACCTTGCAGCATGTGGACAAAGCTAAATAGGAATTAATTATTGTTAAATGTTTAAATGCTTTCCTAGATAATTAATCTCTCTCAACCCTTGACTCTCCTAGTTAAGTGCACTCAGTACGACCGCTTCGAGTACGTGTGTAATGCTTGGTAACCTAGTAACGAGTAGCGTTTGGTAATCCCAGCAGTGTTGCACTAGTTCAGGGTGTGTGCAACAAGTGGGAACGGATACTAATGCTAGGACAATTAGAACTTAGTTAGTGAATAGTTAAGGAAAGTTAGTCACTTCGTTCTCTTCACCTTCCCTTATTAGCCTAAGAAATTAAAAAGATAAAAGATATAAAAATCATATACCTCAAGCTTACTTAACCATACAACCATGACAATACAAGTAAGTTTGGGAAGACAACGATTGATTAACCTTAAGTGTTCCATTAAGGTGTGTAAGCACTTAGTCCTTGGAGTTCGACCGGATCGTGCTTGAGACGCTTGTATTCGTATGCTTGAGTGTAGGGGTACCTTGCCACTCATCAATGAGCAAGAAAGTACTTCCAAAACCTAACCATACGATCTACAAGCGTCGTGAGAGACCATGTCATAATTCATGGACTACATTAGCATGATTTCTTTATGGTTGATAGCTAATTACAAGTCATCGTATTCCCAACTATATTATAGTGGTCCCTAATGCATATGGTTAAGTATAGCCAAGGCACAATATAGTGATGATGCTTTGGCCATTATTAAATAATATTAAGATATAGAAAATTAATCTAACTAATCTAATGTGTATTAAGTAAAATCTAATCTAGCCTAAGGTAATGAGTATTCAATCCCACTTGTTGTATTCAATACTTTGTTGTTTACACAACATTTTTGATATTATAATAAGATTGTCTTTAGGAAATTGCTTGTTGAGCTCAAAAGGTTTGGACAATTCGTAGTTAGATTGAACTGGAATAGATTTATTCTGAAGTGTTTTATTATGTTAATTTATCTTGCTTAAATATTTGAGATTTTATGCAAATCTTCTTTCTTTTTCCAAGTCCATTGAATCTCGCTCTATTTCTAGTTTTCTTATGGAATTTTCTCTTTGGGGGAAATTATGAGTAGATTGGTAGAATTGTGCTCAAATGTTTTTGCAAAATTTAATTTGCTACACATAGCGTATTATAGTATGATATAGACTATGTAGTTGAACAAAATAGGAAACTTCAACAACTCATAGTATTTGACAAAGTTACCCGAATCTCTTTTATGATAGTCGATTACAATTTTATACACAACCTAATGATTTCAACATTTGCAACAACAAACACATACTCACGATTAGTTTGTTTTATAACTACTGAGTCTATTTGGAGGTATCTGGGCCTTAGTGTTACTAGAGACTAGTAAGCACATAAACCTTGTTTGAAGAACATCTTCGATCCTGTGAATTTCCTAAGGCCATGAAACTTGAAGGCCATTCAATGTTGGTGGTCCAGTCCTAAACAATTGCCAATAGTTCTTTTAGTGCTAGAAAGAGGGTTGAAAATTTGTCCTTTATGTTCATAAGCTTGATAGTCCTAGCACACCAACAATTTTTTTTGCTAGTAAGGCTTACAAATTAGATACTATTTTTAGTTAATGACCGAACATATTGATAGTTTGGAATATTTCAAAAGTGCTAAAGAATTCTTGATTATAAGACTGATTATTCATTAGAAGAAGAATAAAAAAGATTTTTGAGTTTGGAACAAGTAGTGGAGTAAAGAATAGAAGGATAAGAAGATCACCTCTTCTATTTGGTTTATTAGTCTATAAGAGAAGGAGAAAAAGGTATAAGAGTCCAACAATCAAAATGGATTCTAATGGGATGGCAAATCCTTGGCAAAGAGTTATACCATTAGGATTTCTAAACTACAATGATATTTCTAAGGTAGTTTATAAATATTTTCCTAAGCCTTTTATTCTTGGAAAAGCTTACTTAGCTAAAGAATACATCCATCTATTTGAGTTAGCTTTAGCTTATGCAAATATTCAACATCAAGATTAAGCTTGTAGGTTGTTTGTAGCAAATTTAGAAGATATGGCTCAAATCTGGTATTCAAACTTGCTAAGCAATAGAATTACAAGTTGGGATGATATGAAAAATATTTTCTTGGCCTAGTTTGCTAATCAATTGAATCAACAACAACTATACTATGGGTTAGTACAAGCTAAGCAAGGAGTTAAGGAGTCTATTAGAGATTTTAACTAAGTTTCAAAGAATTTGTGAGTTCTTTCAAAGGCAATATAGACCATCAGATGAAGTGCTTAGAGATACTTATCTTACAGTTGTGAATGCTAATATTTCAATCTGGTTGAGAAGAACTCCAAACTTGCTAACACTAAATGATTACTTTAGTGAAGCTATATAGTTAGAAAAACAATTATACTTGAATCATGAAGAGATTATTACAATTCAAAAAAGAGAAGAGAAAATGATGATTCCTGTGCAAGATTTTGCTTAACTTAAAGCATTATCAGGAACATCTCATGTTAAGGTAGAGCAAGAGTCTAAAAGCAAAGAATTTGAAAAAGGATAGTTGATGAGATACTTGTCCAACAAAATAGTGAAACTAGAAAAATCTTTGGCAAAAGTTAAAATCAAGGAGGAAAAGAAAAGTAGAAAGTATAAGCATCAATATACTAAGTTAATAGAAGATGAGGATGAAAGTGATCTTGTTATTTCTAACTTCATTGATATCGAATCAGATAATGAGCTATCTAGTGTTCATTATGCAAGTAAATCTTCTAAAAATGGATCTAGTGATACCTCTTCTTTATCAGGTTCTGAAGAGGATATATCCTTAGATGAAGAGTATAATATCAATGAGGAAAATGGATATAATCTATGATCAAAAGAAAGATTAACTACTTCTAGGCCTCCAAACATTATTTTTGATCCATCTACTGAGAGAAGGGTTTTTGAACTAAGTAGAAGAGAGAAGAATAAAAGTAAAGAAGATCAACTAGACCAAAGTACTTAAAATTAATCTTTTAATAAATGGGTGAAGAAACTAGGTTTTATGGAGAGAGAGAATATGATTTGATTGAAGATTTGAAACATGTCAAGGCAAATATTAGCATATATGAATTGCTATATATAGGAGATCAACAAAGAAAAGCTTTAGAGTTTATTAAAGGTAAAAGGAGAGTTGGAGAATTGGAGCTAAGATATGTGTCCAACTTTGATAAGATATCAAAAACTAGTTATGATTGTACTGCTGATAAGGAAGTTCCTTTTTTTTTTTACAATGAAGTTAAAGGACAAATATCTTCATAAATATCTAATTGATTTTGGAGCTACATCTACTATCATGTCATTATCTATATGCAAAAAACTTGGTTTAATTCCCGAAAGATCAAATAAAAAGACTATTCAAGTCGACAAAAGTAGAGTGAAGATTGTAGGATAGTTACTCAATGTGTTAATGGAAATCGCTTCTAAACTCCATATAAAAAGTAGAGTAACTATTCAAGTGGCAGACATACTAGATTTACATTGTCTTTTGTTGAATAGAAGTTAGAGTAAGAATTTCTGTATTTATATATTAGTAGATTATTCTCATATGTGGATACCTTGGAAAGGGGAGTCGAATCAAATATACATAAACAATGAATCTTTAATGAATGAAAACATTGCTTTGAAAGGGAAGAATAAAGTCATTGAAACAAGAGCTTTTGAAACTAGAATTTGCATATGTCGAGAATTTGATAACTTGGAGAAAGAAGAATCTCAAGATGAGAGTAAATGGGAACTATACTTTGATGGTTCTTGTAACTCGAAAGTTGTAGGAGTTGGAGTAGTTCTAGTAAAAGATGATTTCCCAAAAATATTCAAAGGAATTCCTTTATCTTTTTCTTATACTAACAACAAGGTTGAATATGAAGCTCTGAGTATTGGAATTAAAATAACATTGAAAAAGGAATCAAGATAATCACCATAAAAGAAGACTCAAGATTAGTTTGTGAATAGATTAAAGGTGATTATTTAGTAAAAAGCTCATTCTTGCAACCTTGTGAATATCTTGTCTACAAAATGTTGGATCAGTTTCATCACTACCAAATAGAACATATAGGTAGAAAAGATAATTATATAACAGATGATTTAGCAAAAGACCCATCAACATTAGATGGGAAAAAATAGAAGGTTATGGAGGAGTAAAGATCGAGAAAAAACATCAGCCATTAGTACTAGATAACATAAAGCATTTACAAGTATTCAAAGATGATGATCAATTGCCTAGATTCTTAAGAAATAAACAAGAATTCAAAAGTCAAATCATACTTGAAACAATGTTGAGGTTTAAGATAAATTCTATTCCCAAAAAAGGTGATTGATTATGAACATGAGTTTAACAAAAAAATTGCTTACTGGAAAAGATATACAGAATCCAAATGATCAAGCTTATGAAGCAGTGAATTTTGGATCTATTGAGATACCAAAGTTGTTAAATGTCACAAATGAAAAGGATTCAGTTTTCAAGAAAAAATTATTATTACTCTTGAAAAATAATTGAAATTTTTTTTTGAAAAATAATTGAAAAAATTTTACTTAGTCTTATGATGATCTTAAAACCTTTAGACCAAATGTGATTACACATAAAATTCCTTTGATAAACAACTGTAAGAAAGTAAAACAAAAATAAAGGAAATTCAATCCATCATTTGAGCCAGCTATGGAAGCTGAGATCAAGAAGTTATTACAAGCCCAAATCATATATCCTATTCGATATTCAACATGGCTTGCTAACTTTGTGCCAGTAAGAAAGAAGAATGGTGATATTAGACTTTGTGTATATTTTAGAAATTTGAATGAAGCTTCAGGAAAAGATAAATATCCACTTCTTAGAATTGTTGAGATGTTGATTAAAGTGTTAGGTTGTGAAGTATATTTTTTCCTAGATGGTTTTTTAGGCTATAATCAGATCATGATAAATAAAGATTACAGATATAAAATAATATTTATCATCAAATGGGGAACTTTTGCTTACCAAAGAATGCCATTTGGATTGTCAAATGCTAGAGCTACTTTTCAAAGAATAATGGATTTAACCTTTAAAGGTTTAATAGGGGAGTTTGTTGTTGTTTATTTGGATGATATCACTATCTTTTTGAAAAGGAAGGAAGATCATAATATTCATCTTCAACAAGTTTTTGATAGATGTTGTAAGTATAGTATTTCATTAAATCCTAAGAAATGTATCTTTGGGGTTAAATGTATCAAAAAGGAATTGCTATAGATAATTCCCGAATTCAAATAGTACAAAATATCAACCATCCTATAAGTAAGAAGTCTCTTGTATCTTTCTTTGGAAAGATAAATTTTGTTAAGAAATTTTTCCCTGGATTCACTGAAATTACTAAATCTTTGATGCATATTCTAAAGAAAGATGTCCTAGTAGAGCAAACACCAAAATCAAGGAGAGCCTTAGTAGAAATTAAAAAGGCTATTCAAGAAGCTCCTTAATTGGTAGAGCTAAAATTGAAAGAAGACTTTTGGTTATATGATTTTGCTTCAAATGATTTGATTGCTACTATTTTAACTCAAAAAGATGAAGGTCAAGATGAACTGATTGGATTTTTTGGATATCAATTGAAAGGGTTAGAGCTAAATTATTTAGAATTAGAGAAATAGACATTTGCAGTCATAAAAGCACTTCAGCATTTGAAATATTACTTGGAAAGCTCATTAGTTCATATTATGGTAATAGAGTTTATGGTTAAATAATTCTTAGCCCAAAATGAGATTGGATTAAAAAGAAGATAGTGGCTCATAAAGCTTCAAGGTTTCAAATTTTCGTTGGAAATATGCAAAACCATTAAACAAATGGGATTAGCCAAGTTAATGTCTAGATAAGATGAAGTATGTATGCTTAAGACTCATGAGGGAAATTGGTTTCACAAAATTCTAAAGTTCCTTGATATAAAAAAGGTTCAAAAACTTAATTGTAAGTTAGAAGAGAGCTTTCTTTAAAAGAGCAAATAAATTCATGGTTAAAGATGGAATGTTATACAAAAAGGATTTTAGAGGGGTTTTGTTAAAATGTGTTCGCAATAACCAAGTTGATCCTATTATAGAACAATTCCATGATCATTCTAATTTGTTTTATGAATCTCCTAAGTTCACTATGCAACATATACTTTGCTATGGTTTTTATTGGCCTAGTATATATCAAGATATTAATTTGAAAATTGAAAGATGTTAGAAATGTCAAATTCATGGACTAAAAATCAAAAAGGCTAGAGTTCCCTTAAAACCAATAAATAGACCTTTTCAACAATGGGGCTTAGATTTTATTGATACAATTACTCCTTCAAGAGTCGAGCATAAGTTTATTCTCATAACTACTGATTACTTTACCAAATGGTCTAAAGCAAAGGCTCTAAGGAAAAGTTTAGGATCAAACGTGATTAAGTTTTTGGAAGATTAGATTCTAAGTCATTTTGGTCTACCTGAAGTGTTGGTATCTCATAATGGACCTACTTTTCAATCTGAAGAATTTATAACATTGGCATTGAAAAAATCCATTTTTCTATTTTCTTCTTCAAATTATTATCCTCAAGTGAATGGCTTAGCTGAATCTATAAATAAAAAGATTATTTCCTATATTAAGAAGTTGATGGATGAGAATCTAAGAAATTGGATCCATGACTTGCAATCTGCATTCTGGACTGACTGTATCAAATTTAAGAAGGCTATTGGCATGTTAGCTTATAACCTAATCTATAGTTTACCTACTAGAATTATGAACAAGATTATAAGTTCAGCCTTGGATTTTGTGCAAAAATATAGTGAGAAGTTTCATGACTTTGCTCATCAAAAGACAAGCTGAAATGGATAGAGCTAAGGATAATTTATTAAAGAATGCTTTTCAAGTTAAAAGGTGGTTTGATAGAAAGTCTCTAAAAAGAACTTTTAAAGTCAGTAATTTGGTATTATTATGGGACATGAAGAAACCAAGTAAGTTTTCAACAATATGGATTGGTCCATTTTAGATCAAGAAATAATTATCAAAAGATACATACAAGTTATCAACGCTAGATGGGATAGAATTGTAGTTTCTGTATAATTTTTTACATATAAAACATTATTTTGGAAAACTGCCCACAACTTAAATATATATATATATATATATATATATATAATATTTAGTATACATAGTAGTAAGCAATAAACTTTTAATAAATAGTATATATATAGACTTATAAAATATTGAACCATAACATACATATCTTATACATATGCTTAGACGAGTCTACATAATATTATAAAACATGTATATGTTAAAGTATTAGTTTACAAATATTTAATTTAAAGTGTTAGTTTAAATATTAAACTTATATTATCCCAAGTAATCATTACTTGTGATGAGTGTAAGTGGGAGTGATGGTTAGACAACTACATAGTGGTGAATTAATTTCAACAACCAAAAGGTGGAATTTAAATTAGCCAACTGTATGATGATGGAAATATAATAAATTTTGGTTAAATGGAAAAGTTGGTTAGTAGAGTTTGTGGGAATTTTAAATTTACCTTACACATTATAAGGAGATGAGAATTGCTTAGTAATGCATCATTTCTCAATTCAAGGTTTAAGTGAAAAGTAAGTGAAGTGTTTAAGTGTGAGGTAGAAAGATGGTCCTTGGAATGAGGGCAACAAGAGGGCCTTTTATTCCATATGTTACAAGATTCTACCCACAACATGTCTTAAGAGCCTATTGTAAGGCAACAGCTTGTGGGGCATCTATTGAAAGCCCTTTCTTACTTTGGCTTTCAGATGAGTTTAGATTTCTCACTAGTGAACTTTCTATACATTCTAATGTTTGGGGAAACTTTCATGAATGCACCACCCAAGCTAAATATCAAAGAAAGCCTAGTAAAGATGATTCTTGCGGAGAGACTTTCATGTTCCAAGACATAGAAGCAACTAGTTGGGAAGAACCTCAAAATTTAGCAGCTAAGGAGTTGAATGCAAAAAAAGCAAAGATAGTTGTTGAAGACAAAGGTGAAGACCAAGTTGAGGCTTCAACTAGGCAAGAAGAGGAAAGAATAGCATTCATCACTACTAAATCACATGTGAGAGGATTCACAATATGAGAATCCCAAAAAGAGTCACTTTAACTATTCTTTTCCCACTTATAGAATAGTTTGTATGGGGTTATATTGTATAGTTTCCTAAGTTTTATTAGGAATGTGGTTTTTATTTCATCAAACATTAAGTTTGATGGAAGTTTTTTTAAAAAAAGATTTTCATTTCTATGTAAAATAAAAAGTTTCTAATAAGGTTTATGTTTCTTAGCTAGGCTAAAAAAAAGGAAGGGTGAGAAATGTTGTTACATTTACACCATTTAATGGAGTAGTGTTTTATTTATAAAATCATGATGAAGACTAAATTGCCCAATGTAGTTTCTATTGGTGATTAGAAGAAAAAATGCTAGTACATAAAGAGTTAGATTATTTACTTGAGTGCAATAATATGAGGCATGGTTAAATCATGAACAGTGTTAAGGAGAAAATGAATGGGGGGTATCCTCAAGGTTGCACATTTCAGGCTTAAGTATCTATAATTTCAAGGCAAAAAAAATAAAGGCTTAGATTATGGAATTAATAAAAGCTTAATGACAAGCCAAAGGTTGCAAAATTTGTATTTTTCCTGTGAAAATGTTATGAAATCTCATGTTGGAATTCATGTTTGTAACTGAAATGCACAAAGTATTTTATTCCCTATACACAATGGTTTTGCACAAGCCTATCAAGTGTTTGATATTTTAGCATTTTAAAGATGTTGTTGCCTTAAAAAAATAGAGATAATGTTAAAAATTCTTCCATTTAGAATTGTTGATAAATGATAGATTATCAATACAATTATCAAGGTTGCTTAGATGATGATAATAGTTCTGAGGGAAAGATCAATCCAATATGATCAAAGGAAAATAAAAAAATAAAGATAAAATATTTCGAAGCCTAGTATTTGGGGAAAATTATGCACAAGCCCTACAATTGGGAAGAAAAAGCTTTTAAAACTTAAGGTTCTATGTTAACAATGGATTCATGAATCAAAATAAAGGAAAAATGGTTGAAATTGTATCAACAAGAAATCGTAGCAAAATTGGAAGAGGAAAAATATCCAAGGCAAGGAATGCCTTAGGGCATAAATAATAATAAATTTCTATTTCAATCATTGCGGATTCATGAAGAACATTTTATCTTTTATGGTGACCAAACTGTGACTAGGGTTTGGAAGGCCACTGCTACCATGAGGGTGTTGAAGGTGGCATAGACCAGAAAACCTTTTAGAACTTGTGTCCTAGATGGCTGAATAAAAATGCTTTCATGATGGACCTAAAGACAGACATGGAATGCAGGGCCTGTTGTGGAAATGAAAAAAAGGCACAAGGCATAATGGGAAGATGGCCACAAAGGTAGTGAAAGTATACAGATGATGTTTTTGCAGGAGCAGCTTATTTACCAATGGCATGGGTAGCACTCAAGCATGAAATATGCCATTGAAGATAGAGGTGTAGTTCTGAGACTTTACCGACATCGGTTGCTATAGGGAAAAAATGACAACAATATGAAGGCAAATGCTAGAACCACCTCTTGATGTGGAATGAAGGCAACATGGTCCATGGTACAATGTACACAAGACCTATGAACTTTTCAAAATGATGATACATCAAACATGGATGTGTAAAGACCTATGGCATCAAAGACACATGGCCTTCATAACAAATTTTCAAAAATTAAATTACATTTATCAAACTTTTAAATATAAAATGGAGGATAGGGTTTAAGGTTTGAGAAAGAAAGGATTTATAAATATTTAGTAAATTTAATTTCTGGGAAATTGAAATTTTCCATAGATAACTATCTATTCTTGATATTTGTGATGAAACACTTGCCAACTATGGCATGTTTTTCTCTAATTTTTATAACTTCTTTTGATATTTGTTACCAAGGAAACACTTGGCAACCATAGTTTAAATTTCTAATAACTTCCTATGCAAGTTATAACTTCTAAGGTAGTTATAGATTAATATTTCTAGATATTTTTAATATCCCTAACTTTTTATGATTATTGTAACCTCCCCAAGGTCACTATAAAAGGGCCTTCAAGGAGGAAGATTGAATAGGGAGGGGTCGGGGTGGGTGTGTGTGGTGTTGGTGGGGAGGAAATTTTGGAAAAAGACAATTGAAGATTACTTGTAAGATGGCTTGCTAAAGACATCAATTTGACTGCTTTCTTTTAATTCTATGAGTTCATTTCTTCCCATTTTGTTTTGGTTTCTTAGCTAATGGTTTAAATAGTATTGTGCTTAGCATTTAACTTTGGGATTTTTCCTAGGTTTCTTTTATAGCTCTGTTTTTGCACAATATTAGACTCATATTAAGATTTTCCATAAAAGAGCTTATGTTGTTGAAAATCCTCAAGAGGAATTTAATAGTAATGTCTTAATGAAATTTCCTTTTTGAACATAGAGAATCTAGGAAAATATTTGGTATTTTGAGACGATTAAAATAGCTTCATTATTTTAAAGTGTATTGCCTTGGTATTTCAATCCTGAAATTGTCAAAATTTTTTGAAAGCTCTGTTGAATGCAATATTTGACAACTCTTAACTAGCCAAA
Source organism: Gnetum montanum (assembly GCA_015680685.1). Taxonomy (NCBI): domain Eukaryota; kingdom Viridiplantae; phylum Streptophyta; class Gnetopsida; order Gnetales; family Gnetaceae; genus Gnetum; species Gnetum montanum. The sequence continues at coordinate 242,296 of MNCI01006534.1, read as the reverse complement.
ATAGAGATTTGTACTTTGTCATTTATGCAACATTTTTGGTAGTATAATAAGATTACCTTTATGAAATTTCTTGTTGAGCTCAAAAGGTTTGGAAAATTTGTAGTTAGATCTAAAATTGTCAAAATTTTTTGAAAGCTCTGTTGAATGCAATCTTTGACAACTCTTAACTAGCCAAAATAGAGACTTGTACTTTGTCATTTATGCAACATTTTTGGTAGTATAATAAGATTATCTTTATGAAATTTCTTGTTGAGCTCAAAAGGTTTGGAAAATTCGTAGTTAGATCGAATTGGAATAGCTTTATTACAAAGTGTTTTCTCATGTTAATTTATCTTGCTTAAATATTTGAGATTTCACACAAATCTGCTTTCTTGTCTTTCTCATTCTAAGTCCATTGAATCTCACTCTATTTCTAGTTTTCTTGTGAAATTTTCTCTCTAGGGAACATTAGGAGTAGATTGGCAAAATTGTGCTCAAATGTTTTTACAAAATTTTATTTGTTGCAAGTAGTGTACTATAGGGATAGTATAGACTAACTGATTAAATAAAATAGGAATCTTCAACAACTCACAATATTTAACAAAGTTAGCCAAATCTCTTTTATGATAGCCGATTACAATTTTATACATAACCCAACCATTTGAACATCACAATAGCAAACACATACTCATGATTAGTTCATTTTATAACTATTGAGTCTATTTGAAGGTATCTAGGCCTTGGTGCTGCTAAAGACCAATAAGCATCTAAACCCTGTTTGAAGCATACCTTCAATCCTATGACTTTTCTAAGGTCACGAGACCTGGAGGCCACCCAACGTTGGTAGTCTAGTCCCAAACAGTTGCCAACACTTAGGTAGTTCACACTTAGAGGGTAGTTCGCAAGCACATCTCTGGACTTTGTTCCTTCCAAACTAGTTTGAAGGGTACCACACCTTTTACATGCTCTAAGCACCACTCTAGAGTGATTTGACATTATGAATCCACTTAACCCCACAAGGTCTCGATAAGCTTAGAATGTGGTTTTAAGGATCTCACTACCTTTACAAAGTTGAGCTTTGCTCTAGAGCATTGTGGCACTATACCAACACTTAATCTAATAGGATCCCAACAAGCTCAAGTAAGATACCTTCTAGCAAGAAGCACATCGACCCCATAGGGCAACAGAAGAGAACAATGATTACAAGGGATGAATGCAACTTAGTTTGCTAATCCTTGGACTTGTGGTACAACTTACTTTACAACAAACAAAAGATAGAATAATGAAGAGCAAGTAGGATTAAAATGATTGCCAAATGATTACACAAAGATAGTATAAGAACTTGTACATTTTTCAATGAGAATGATGTCTTCTTATAGCCACTATGTTTCCAAATTCATCTTGAAACTTGTGCAATGACTAGTTAATGTTCATGGAAGGCATATTCTTTGTGGCTAAGATATCTTTTTGCATCTAGCCTCTATTATGGGAAGACATCTTTGTCTGGTAAAAGATGTCTTTCTATAACTAGCCTTCATTCTAGGAAGATTCCTTTGTCTAGTGAAATACGTCTTTGTCTGATGAAAGACGTTTGTTGTTTTGTAGAGATGTCTTTGCCTGTGCTTCCTTCAATTTTGCCAAGACATCTACTATTTCTTGGAGACATCTTTCTTTGCTTCATTTGCATTTTGATTTCTTCATTCCTTGTCCATGTTCTTGAGCTTTTGCAAAGCTTCTTATTTCAATCCAAGTTCTTGTCCCGTAAACATAATAATCACACAACCACACAAACAACCTTATTTTCCATTCTTCTTAATATTTTGACATACTAAAAGGTATAAAATCTCCCTGTTTTTGATAATGTTCAAAACTTAAGAAAATGGGTTAGTCTTGTTCCAATGCATAACAATACATAAACTACTTCTCCCCCTTTTTAGAAATAACCAAAAAGGTGAGACAAGCTTCCCCTAAGTAGATGCATAAGTAAAATAAATGTTTTGTATTTTTTTATGTGTTTTTGTTTTGTTTTGTATGAAGATAGAAAGAATAAAGAGACTTACATGATAGGACAAGGTCCTATCCCCATATCTTTGCATAGAGAAGCCAACTGACATTTATCCAGAGGTTTAGTGAAGGCATCAGTTAGTTGACTCTCTATTACAATAAATTCTAGCCTTACATCACCACATTGTGTATGTTCTTGTATAAAGTGATTGTGAATCTCAATATGTTTGGCACGAGAATTTTGGATGGAATTTTTTGTCATGTTGATGGTGCTCTTGTTGTCACAGTAAATAGGAGTTGAATTTGCTTTTACCCCTAAATCTTTGAGAGTTTCCTTCATTTAAAGTAATTAAGCACAACAACTTCTGATAGAGATATATTCAACTTTTTTTGTTGAGAGAGCCATAGAAGTTTGCTTCTTGGTTTTCCAAGAAACAAGAATAAATGGTTGCCACTCGTGCTATGATGATCATCAGAACAACTTGCCCAATCTGCATCACAATAACCAATAGGATCAAGGAAAGAATCCTTTGGATACCAAAGGCCCCAGTTAGGAGTAGCTTTTAAGTAGTGAAACATACATTTAATAGCCTAGTAATGAGAGTCCTTTGGAGTTGATTGATATTTAGCACACAATCCTACACTTAAGGCTATATCTAGTGTACCAGTAGTTAATTAGAGAAGACTACCAATCATACCTCTATAAAGCTTGGGATCAACTAGCTTATGTTGATCGTCTTTAATAAGCTTAGAATTTGTTGCCATATGAGTACCTTTAATTTTGACATCAGCTAGTTTGTATTTGAGTAGAAGATCATTTGCATATTTGGTTCGACATATAAAGGTTTCATCAGCTATTTGATAGATTTGAAACCCAAGAAAGTTCTTGATTTCTCCCATCATGCTCATTTCAAATTTAGACTACATGAGATTAGAAAATTTCTTACAAAGAATTTCATTAGTGGTACCAAAAATAATGTCATCAACATAAATTTAAACTATTGGAAGATCTTTACCTTTTCTTTTAAAAAATAAAGTAAAATTAGCTTTACTTCTTTCAAATCCATTTGATATGAGGTGTTGAGAAAGTCTTTCATACTAAGCTCTTGGAGCTTGTTTAAGACCATAGAGAGCTTTCTTGAGCTTGTAGACATAATCAAGCTTGATGGAATAAAAAAATCCTTTAGGTTGTTTAATTTAAGCTTCTTCTTGTATGGTTCCATTCAAGAAGGCACTTTTGACATCCATTTAATAGAGCTTGATATTGTTAATGCTAGCATAGACAAGAAGAAGTCTAATAGACTCCAACCTAGAAACAAGAGAAAACGTTTCATCAAAATTAATTTCTTCTTGTTGTTTGTATCTTTTAGCAACCAATCTAGCTTTGTTTTTAATGATGTTTCCATTATCATCAATCTTGTTTCTAACAACCCATTTTGTTCCAATAATAGGTTTATCATTGGACCTAGGTGTCAATTCCCATACATCATTTCTAGCAAATTGAACAAGTTTGTCTTGCATAGCAGAAATCCATCCTTCCTCTCCTTCGACTTCCTTAAAGGTTTTGGGTTCAAGTTGGGAGAGATATGCAAAAAAAGCACAAATCTCTTTTATTTGACTTCTAGTACAAACACCATCTTGAACTTCCCCATTAACATCGTTGAGAAAGTAAGTTTTGCAAAGTCTGGGCATTTTTAGTTGAGTGGAAGTTATCTCTTGATCATCATCATTCACTTCTTCTTCACGTTCACTATTAGATTTTGAAATTTTGTCATCTAACAGATGTGATAAATGAATTGAGCACACCAGTTGATGATGTATATTAGGCCCTTTGTCCAGATGTGCTAATGTTAATTGTCCCTTCCATGTTCACTCTTGAAGATTGATGTAGAGAGCAAGAGTACCAGGCTCTGATACCACTTGAGGAATGTTGAACTTAGAGGGGCGGGGGGATGAATAAGTTCCCCAAGAAAATTCTTTGACACAAGGCACACACCAAATTTAACTTGGTTTTCCAAATTGGGTAGTCCACATTCGAAGGGTAGTTCACAAGCACATCTCCAAAATTTGTTCCTTCCAAATTGCGATTTGAAGGATAACACACCCTATACAAGCTCTAAGCTCCGCTTCAAAGTGATTCAATGCTACAAATCCACTTAACCCCACAAGGTCTTGACAACCTTAGAATGTGATTTTAAGGATCCCACTACCTTTACAACTTTGAGCTTTGCTTTAGAATGTTGTGACGCTACACCAACACTTAATCCCACAGGATCTTAACAAGCTTAAGTAAGATGCCTTACCGAAAGAAGCACATCAAACTTGTAGGGAAACAAAAGGGAATAATGATTACAAGGGATGAATGCAACTTAGTTTTTTGATCCTTGTATTTAAGGTATAGCTCACTTTACAAGACAAAAAAGATAGAACAACGAAGAGCAAGTAAGATTACAATGATTTCCAAATGATTACATAATGATAGTACAAGAACTTGTACATTTTTCAATGAGAATGATGTCTTCTTATAGCCACTATGTTTCCAAATTCATTTCAAAACTTGTGCAATGGCTAGTTAATGGTCATGAAAGATGTCTTCTTTGTGGCTGAGATGTCATTCTGCATCTGGCCTCCATTTTGGAAAGACATCTTTGTCTAGTGAAAGACATCTTCCTTTAATTGGCCTTCATTCTGGAAAGACATCTTTGTCTGGTGAAAGACATCTACTATTTTCTAGAGAAGTCTTTACTTGTACTACCTTCAATTTTGCCAAGATGTCTACTATTTCTTAGAGATGTCTTTCTTTGCTTTCTTTGCATTTTGATTTCTTCATTCCTTGTCCATGCTCTTGAGCTTCTACAAACCTTTTTATTTCATTTCAAGTTCTTATCCTATAAACACAACAATCACACAACCATACAAATAACCTTGTTCTCCATTTTTCTTAATGTTTTTACATACTAAAAGATTCATACTCTTAATGTCCTTAATAAAATGACTCAGTTTGAAGCTATACATAATCTCCTCTCATTTCTTCTTGATCATCAAAATTCTATCTCCCTCTTTCAAGAAGACATCAAATGGCTTATTTGACATTTGAAATTTTGTAATAGATCCCAATAACCAATTTTTGCATCCACCAAGTTTGCGTTATTATGCTCCATATCTAATTCATATAATGAAACCTAGCAACCTGACAATCATACTTCTAGTTTTCAAAACTTAGTTTCTAATACTCAAGTTGGTCCTTGTACATTACCTCATTCAAGTATCCTTAAATCTACTACTTTCAATACTTAATCTCACTCATTAGTTTAACTCCTACCCAAAATTTCTGATATACCAAATTATCTACCATTCTTCATATAGGATATAAATTACCATCTTTAGATTATTAAAGATCAAATTGATAGGATTATAATGTTGCAATAGCTCTTTTTGTCTCATATTCATTAATCTATTCATCCTAATAATAGTATTATCGAAACTTTTTTTCTAAAGAAAAAATCTAAATTAAAGTCAGAGAAGTCCTTTGTCATCAACATGCCTTCTTCAGCTATACCTTTTTCATTTGCTCATTTACAAAACAATAATCAAGCTTCATTTATCCTTGATCTTTGTACATCAGCATAACCATGCACCATCATGAATAATCTCCCATCTTATGAGCTAACTCCTAAACCAATAGTATCTTCACTCCTACCTCTTCTACCTACCCTCTCCTATCTACAAAATCATTCCTTCCTCTTTTGCTTCATACATTCTAGCTTCATGTTGGAATAAAGAATCAATTGCATTTATTATCTCAAGATTTAAGTAGAAGAGTATCTTCAAGTTCTCATCAAAGAAATCATAAATAGTAGTGAAAAGGAAATTCAAAGAAGAAGAAGATACATGTTTCTTCTCCTTCTAATTTTATATAATTTACTCAATTTTCTTTAGCTATCAACTCAAAGGAAGCAAATCAACCTTTCTTCAACATCACTTTCACATCGACTCAATATCATCAAGCACCAAAATCAACTTTGAATGACATATTTACTTTAGCTTATCCTATTCAAAAAAGGATCATCTTAAGCATTTATGATGAGCCTCATCATTCTACAGTATCTTGAACCACTCCCTAGGATGAAGATATTATTTTTATACTTGATCCTAAAATCAACACCTCTTCACTCATATCTATTAATGATCAGCCATCTACCTTTGTTTCATTGTGAACACCAAAATAATATTTTTTATAACACTCATCCTCATCAATGAACAACATACACTACTTAGTGACCAGCTCGTTCACATTCTTCTTTTGATATGAATTTGCCATCATCAATGTCACTATCATCAAATAATTTTTAGCAATATATTCCTAATTATCTATAATCTCATGTGTAATTTATTTAACTACATGTTATCCTTCTCCCCCACCTATGACTCAACTTACTACCTTGTTACATTAGTGTAACCATCAAAGTTCTTTGTTATCAATTATTCACCAAATTTTTCTCCGATAATGGGATATATGCCTCTATGGCCATATCAAATCTTTAATCATGATCATGTGTAACCTCCTACATCACTAATTCCATCTCATGCATGGGAAAATCCACTATTCTCATGGCACCATCTCTTTTGTCCCAGTGATTCCCATCACTCCTTCATCTTTCTCTACATTATTCATTCATCATTATTTTCCAATTTCTTTGAGAAATTTTTTTCTTAATTAACTTTAAACCCAACCATCATAATTAGCCATCTACATCAACATTGAGCATTTAATCTATGCCTAATTAGTGCTATATTGTTATCTGCAACAACATCATCCATTGTCATGTAACATGAGTGTTCTAAACTTGTCCTTATCTACATTGATATTTTATCATTGTATTTTTTAAATCTCTTTCCTCCCTAAATAGTTATTCATCCTTTTTCTATCCCTTTTCTACATTCTACTATATTTGTGCTACATACATACATATATATATATATAGACACACACTATATCCCCATGTCTTTTTATTCTTGTTATGCTCTATTCTTCTATTCCATATACTTGTAAGGTTTGACTAAATTTCTTTTATTATGATAATGATCTCATTGAATGTATATTAAATGAGACAAGGATGGATTTCTATTATATAGTTTTATCAATTTTCTATTGCATTACATTGGTTATGCTTATGTATGGGATTTTAGCCATGCACAACTTTTGTGGCATAGCACTATCCTCATGCCTCATGATAGGTGTATTGGTGTTATCTCATTTTCTATTCCCATATTTATATTTTCTATCTCTATATGCATCTCTTTATTTATTTGCTATCTCTCTATCACTCTATCTCTTCTTCTGTTTTCCTCTTCTCATTCTTTTCCCATTCTTCTCTTATAATCTAAGCATATCTATGACATTTGAGTAAATTTGCTACACTTCAAGATCAACATTATCATCAACATCACTAGAAAAGACATCAACATCAACTTCAATGTAGAAAAGACACCATTAAAATCACTATTTCCAGCATCATTTCAGATCCTAGAAAATTTCTGCCTATAAATACCAGGAGTCAACATTCAATACTGGCTAATTTCCTAAGATTCTAAAGCATTTTTCAAATTTTGAAAAAATCTTAAAGCACCTATGTTCACATCACCTTGGTGTAGAAATATCTCTTCCAATTTCCTTGTCATTTTTCCTATGGGTTTATTTGTAGGTTTGGGAAGTTGGAGAGACATCTTGTTGCAAGCTTTAAAGCTACCAAAAAAGAAAATAGTGATGTCTTTGTTGCGAGCAGTAAGGAAAAAAAGTAAAGAAAGAAAGAAAGAAAGACATTCCAAGATAAACTCTAAAATGGTAGATTTGATGATGAAGATAAATTGGGAAAATTGATTTCAGATTTCTTATCTCTCTATGTAGGATCAATGTGGTGGTTGGATTACAAATTGTAATTGCATGCAAGATGAATAGCCTAGAAGCTAGAACAATAGAGAAAAGAGAGAGAGAGAGTTAGGAGAAAGAGATTGCTTAAGAGTGGTGTGCATCTTTGAGGTCAGATCTATGTGTGTGATCTTGGCCATAGCTCTTTGTGTGTATGTTTGATCTCAAATCTATGTTGTGAAATCTGGTTTGATTAAGCCTTGCATTAAGAATAATCATTGTGAGATTGTAGAACCTCATTCTATGCAATATTGTTGAACGTGTGAGAGTTGGGATTTGTGATCTAGGATTTGTGGATATGATATATTTTTAATCTTCTTTAATTTAATAGAAAATCACTAGTTTTCCTCTTCTAGTAATTCTTTGTATTGTGTATTTTCTAGATTTTGTGTATTTGAAGGGTTAAAAAAATTAGAGTGACCCCACTCTAGTGAGTACTATTAGAGCAGAAGAAGTTGTTGGTTATAATTTGGTTGTATATTTTTGTTTGTATCAGATGGCTCCTAAAAAGAAAACTATTCAAGCCTTGAAGCAAGACATGAAGAACATGAAATATACCTTTTAGCTAATGATGGATCGATTGAATAAGACCAATGCTAAGATAGATCATAATGCATATCCTAGCTATATTTAGCCATGCGGGGATGATGCACTTTCTTGTGCAAATGCTAATGAAGAATTTTCTCAACCTAATGGAAGGAGATCCAATGAGGAGGAAGAAAATTCTAGCTATAGGAGTGTGGGAATCCATTAGCTTAGAGTTTCAAGGGAAGGAAATCCAAATCCTCATCTTAAAACTCCAAGAGTTCCATCATCATCTTTAACCTCTACTTATAATAATCTTGATGATGCAAATGAAGCAAGACTTACTAGAGTGTTCAAAAATATTGCTAGATTGTTGTATGTGAAACTAAAGAATTTTAATGTTGTATATGGCACCATTACTTTTGCAAGCTAGTTGAAGGCACTTGACAAACATTTTGGATTGGAAGAGGTACTAAATCAATTCTGGTTACCAATTGCAAAATTTAGACTAGAAGGAATTACTTCAACTTGGTGGGAAAAAGAATCCCAAAGTTATGAGAGGAAAAATGGTCAACTAATTGGGATTTGTCCTTGATGAAATACAGGCTGAAATAGAAATTTGAATAGTCTTGGTAGAAAAAAGAGATGATCATGAAGCGTAAATTCCTTAGATAGGGAGATAAAAATGTCAAGGGATTTCACATTAAATTTTATGATCTATTCCATTATGCTAAGGTAAACTGGGAGGAGTATGAATAGGCTTCAATCTTTCTTGGACATCTAAAAATGATGTATCAACAAGAGTTGTTATTCTATGATACTCAAACCCTTAAGAAAGTTTATGATTTGGTACCCAAGGCACAAAAAAAAAAAAAAAAACTTAGTGGATTTGGGAATAGGAGAAAATAAGCTTCAAAGGGAAAGGACAAGGAAATCAAATCTCAAAAAGGATGCAAGTTAAAATCTAACTACAAGGATGGAAGCCATGATAGTAAGCATGAAAAGGATGATGAGAAGGGCAAAGCCAAGAAGGACAAAGGCAAAGAAGACAAGAGTTAAAGTAGTAACTCATCCAAGAGTTAGTGCTTCTTATGTGGAAATTGGGGATACAAGCAATAGGAAGGTGAAATTCATAAGGCAGCTAACGACAAAAAGGTACAAATCATGGAGGTATAAGAGACATAAAGCTAAGTTATTTAGATCAGTTATCCTAATGCTTCCAAAATTAAGGAAGTTTTAGAATTAAATTCTTATATATTTATTGGAAATATGAATAGAAGAGGTCATCCACCAAGAAAACTATTATTTTGGATTAGGGATAGATGTTTGCTTAGTGGGAAATGAAGACATGTTTTGATTGATGGGGGAGCCAAAGAAAATATCATTTCTTTTGTAGTAGTTGCTAGATTAGGTTTAGTGATAAATTGTTATCCTAGACTCTTTAAGATGCATTAATTGTTATCCTAGACTCTTTAAGATGCATTAGTTATTAAGAGATTTCTCTCAAGAGATGAGGGAGCAATGTGTCTTGAAATTTAGAATTGGGAGTTTTCATGATGTTGTAAAATGTGATGTGCTACCAATTGATTGTGTTGACGTAATACTTGGAAGGTCTTGAAATTTTGATAATAGTGTTCATTTTGATAAAGCAAGAAATGTGTGGGATGTAGCAAGATCTAATAAAATTCATGAGTTGATTCCAATAATAGTTGAACAAGTAAGGCAACAAAGCTAACTTAATGATTGCTTAATTCTTCTTGTGGAGAGGGAATATATTAAGGAATATGATGAAGCTAGTTTTGATTTTGTGATTTTCAGCTATTTCTTCTAACCATGATGATGTATAGTTAGATCTTCTAATAGCTATGCTATGCTTAAAGGAGCAATTTTCCAAGGTGTTCAAATGGGGATTGGATGGATTTCCACCAATGAGAAATGTTCAACATCAAGTTGATTTTATTCTTGATGCTACCATTCCAAATGAGAGAGTATATTGAATGGCATTGAATTAGTGGGCTGAATTACAGAGAAAAGTAGAGGAATTACTTGCAAATGGCTTCATGAGGAAATCCATTACACCTTATGGCTTTAAGATTTAATGAGATTTGATAGCCACATGTTAAAGATCTAATTGAAAAAAAGTTAGATGGGAGACGTCATAAAGAGGTAAGTAAGAATGACCTTTACCTTGTTGATGATAGTAATGTCTCTCTTGTGGAAGCTAGTGTGTTGGATGCTAGTATTTTAGTTTAGCTTGATAGTGGTTTATTCAAACGTGATAATGAGACTCATGATCATTATGATGATTGTGATGAAGTTATTAGTTATGTTTTAAATGATAGAAGCAATGTAACTTTTGATGTCATTGTTAGTGAGAGCAAGACTAATAATGGTAATGTGTCTGATTTTGCATTTGATAATAGTGGCTATAGTAATAGTCAATATGAAAATGTAATTATTGATGTTGATGTGGACATTGATAGTGATGAATTTGATTGTCTTGGCTGTCAAAAAGATGAGCAACGTGAAGGAAATCTACCTTGTTATTTTAATGATGGAGAAAGGATTAGAAGACTTCCAAAAACCAAGAAGAAGGTTGAAGAAAGAGTCATTAAGAGGAATGAGGATAAGAGGATGCCAAATTTTGCTATTGGTAGTCCTATTTGGGTGTAATTGAAGAAGAAGACGTTGAGAGGTGTCAACTTTGCAAAGCTAAAAGTTAAGAAAATGGGTTCTTTAAAGATAAAGGATAAAATTAGTGATAATGCTTTTGAAATTAACTTACCAAATGATGTGGGTATGTCTTTTAATTTTAATTTTCTAGATCTTATTTATTATCATGGACTAGTGGATGATGAAATCATATAGGGTAGCATCAATGAGTTGAAGGGGGTTATTGATAAGTCTAATCCTTCATAGGAAATGAAGATAATTATAATCAAGAAGAGAGAAGCTTCTAGCACTCATGGAGTAAAGATGCATGAGTACTTAATCCATTGGAAGGATAAAACTACTAATGATGATGTATGGGTACATGAGACCAAACTTGTTAAGTAAGGGATTACTTCTATTCCTACTCCCTTGTTCACCAAAATTTTCCTTTTAAAGGATGAAAGAGTTACTGTATGAATACCTCTTTCAATTTCCTTGTGCTTTTTTCTATAGGTTGATTTGCAAGTTAAGGGAGTTGGAAAGATGTCTTTGTTGTAGGCTACAAAGCTTAAAAAAAATTAGTGATGTCTTTGCTACGAGTACCAAGGGTAAAATAAAAAATTAAAAAAAGTTGGTAGACAGTCCAAAATAAACTTTGAGATGGCACATCCTATAGTGGAGATCAATTGGGGAAAACTAATTCCAATTTTTTATCTCTTTATTTGAGATAAATGTAATGGTTAGATTGCCAGTTTTGACTATGAGCAAGAACAGTAGCCCAAAAACTATAACAATAGAGAAAAAAATGAAGAGTTTGGAGAGAGAGAAATTGGATGAGAATGGTGTGTATCTCTAAGGTTAGATCTATATTTATGATCTTGGCCATAACTCTCTATGTATGTGTTGGATCTTAGATCTATATTGTTAAATCTGGTTTGATTGAGCCATGCATTAAGGACAATCATCATAAGATTGTAGAGCCTTGTACTTTGAAATATTATTGAGTGTGTGAGAGTTGTGATTTGTGATATGGAATTTGTGGATCCTTTATATTTCTAATTGAAGGGTTAAAAAAAATTATAGTGACCTTGATCCACACCTACACCACAACACTCTCCTCAACCACCTGCAACACTTGATGTGGACATATAAACACTACTGTTAACATCACCTACCTAGTGTCAACATCACTAGGCTCAATGCCAGCATTAATAGTACTACTAGAAACATCACCAAGGCTAATGTCAGTGTCACCTAGCATCAATGTCACCTTTGGAACAACATTAAGAACTAACCCTATTTGCATCTCAAATCAGTACCAAACAATGTTGACAAGCTTTACATCCTTCTTGAAAGCCATAAGATAATAAAATTTATCATTATAACCTTGTTTTTTATTAATAAAATAACATATATTCATTAATTTTAAATTCTAATTCAGGTCCCATACATTGTATCTTTTGGCCCTTCATAGAAGGTAAACTTTATCATTCAATTGAATAAAGTACTCTTTATTCACCACATATTAATCTCTCACTTCTCATTCATATTACTTTTCCTAGTTGCACTAATTACATTTGTATCACATGGATTTTATTAATTTTATCATCATTCATCAATTTCCCTACCATTTTTAAATCATGGGTGGTAGGCTAAGTTCATATTTGATTGGAGGGGTGTGCATATTCATTTCATGATCATCAATTTTTTGAGGGTTATATCATTTTGAAGAGTATTTATAACTAAGAATTAGATATCCAAATGTCTAATTTGTGGAGGTGTTCTTGTAAGATTGTGAAAAAATAATTTTGCAAGGATAGAAGGATCTAGTTGACATGTTGTAACAGGATAATATATAGATGTTTTCTCAAGTACAGAACATCTAATTACTAGTTGGTACCCATGAAGCTTGAAAGCAAATGGAATAGGCTATGCTAGAAGCCTCGAAGGCTTAAGTGGAGTCATTGTGACTCGAAAAGAGGGTAGTTAAATTGGAAAATGAAGTAAAAAAAGCTTGTTGTAAAGAACTATGCATTGGACAATATTAGATAAAAGCATAATGTATATGAATAATATGTCCAATGCATTAAACAAAAGTAAGATAATGCAAATTTAGAATTTGCTAAGCGGACATGTGAATATAGAACCCTATCCATGCTAAAAGAGTAACAATTGGGAGAACGATTAGTTGTTGAAATTTTAGCATGGTAGGATAAACTTAAGCGAAAATAATTAAGAATCAAAATAGGATCCATGTTTGATTTCAAAAAGAGATAAAATAAGTAAGAATTAAAGAATGTGAAGGATTAACTAGCCAACATCTACAATGATCCTAATTAAGTTTCTTATAAGACAATCATCAACATCATTGACAATGCTAAAAAAATTAAAATCAATCAAAGAGACATGATCATTAAAAATCCAACATACTCCATGGAATATGTTAGCATACAATATGTTAACCTTAACTTCCTCACAACAAGCAAGCCTTAAATAGAAGTAGTGAAGAAGCTAGTCATTTTTTACATCATATATGAGCATAAACATCATGTCTACAATGAAACAAAATAGAAGCTATTGGCAAAAATTCAAGGAAATGAACTATACAAGGGTGCTAGCTAGAAGAATTAACAAACTTTAGGAATGTGAGTAGCATGATGAAGCGTTAAATTGTTGCATTGATGGGTCCTCATTGATGTGGCCTCAGCAATGGGCCCCCGTCGACATGGCCCCATCTACGTGGTGTTGCCTTGTCGCCAGGGCCATGTCAATGTAGCGTTTGCTATGTTTATGGGGCCCTGTCGATGTAGCTTGACAATAAAGTCTATAAATACATGTTCACTAGTCGTGTTTATGAGGAGGAATGTCATAGTTGTGGTAGAGCTCTTGCAGTTTTGTCATTTGAGAGTTAAAATATTTCTGAGTGCTTGTAGCAGAAGTAAGAAAGTGTATGGATCTTTATTCGAGTACTAATGTACCTTAGCACACTAGTGTGAATGACAATAAAGATGAGCTTTTTGATTAAACTTTGTAGCAGTTGGAATAGATTAATGATTTATTACTGCATTTACTATTTTCATTAATTATGTAGTTAATTAAGCTAAACTAGACTTCAATTGATTAGTTAATTAATTAAACTAAATGGATTAAACACATTAGTATGACCTCTTCAACCATAACATACAACAATTGGTAATCCCAGTAGCGCTTAATGCTTGGTAGCCCAGTAGTGTTGTGTGCATTTAGGATGTGTATGGAAAGTGGGACTGGATACTTATGTTAGGATTAGTTAGAGATTAATTACTTAAATTAAATTAGCCATTAAATCACTTCATTTCTCTATTTTAGAGCACTAGGAACATAACACATAAAATAATAAAAATCATATGCCTCGATTACACTTAACCATACCTTTGTACATCACAAGTGTAATTGGAAAGATAACAAATGACTATTAAAGCAAGTTCACTTCCTAGAGGATAGTGTACCGAAAGACATAGAGTCCGCAAAATTTGACCAAATTTCGTGTGAACACTTAGTGATTCGTATTGTTGAGCATAGGGGTACTTGCCACTCATCATTGGCACCATTTCCAGGGATTTTTTTTGTTTGAAACATGCACTTTCTAGTTTTAGTGAACATCATTAACATCATTGGATGAACCCTGAGGTCAAAATCATTCTGACGATAAATATAATCATATAAGCACATTGATATCTTATTTGTATTTCACAATGTCTTCTTCTCATAGGCACGATGATACTAAACTACCAATCCCTCAAGAATGTAATTTGGTGTATACTCATCCAAATGAGTATGTGCTTGACTTCACCTTCATCCTGCATTAGGATGAACAACTATGATGGTGAGATATGAAAGGCAACATTGTAATGCCTCTTAATCGATCTGTGCTCGAGATGCTGCTTCAAACTCTTAAGAGATTGGGCATCTAGGATCTTTAAGAGGAGTACATTGTGCATGATTATGACTACCAAGACTACTGTTCCATTGAAACACAATGCAGGAGAGATTAACACTAGGAGAAGCACCATGAGATTATGAAGGGGAAACAGTTCACCAATCCCTTGTTCCCACTTAACCAAGATGACAATGAGGATCCTCCCTTTGGGGGTTCTCAATAGGAAGATTCTCTACCTCTTGTTATTGGTGATGAGGGTGTGGCCTTGAATCTACAATCCACTATCAGCAGTCTAAGTTCAGGTAAAAATGGAAACCAAGGCAAGGGCTTGGACAAGCGTCAAGATGACAAGAGAATTGATAAACGTGGCCATGAAAACCATAGAGGAGTTGGCAGACACCATGGTGGTGGCAGTCCTCCTCCCTCTTCACCATGTTAATCTACATCTTTTTCTTCCTCTTTTGGTTTTGACAAATGTCACAAAAAGAACAATTGTGATGAAGGGGAACAACGAGACAATAATGATGATCGTTAGGCCCATAATGAATGAAGGGGTAGTAGAGGAAATCATTGACATCATCAAAACAATGATGATGATGAGACTTTGTTGGCAACTCAAAGCATGATAAATACTGTAGAGGCCATAAAAATTCCAACCATGCATGTGAAAGATAGTCGGATCAGATGACTTGGTATGAACAATATTCCCAGATTTGAGGGGGGATATAACTTTGATCCACAAGCACATCTTCAAGCTTTTCACAATGCCTATGGCTTAAAAATATTAAAAATGATTGGAAAAAATTAAAGTTGTTTCCTAGGACACTCATCAATGAAGTAGAAAGCTGGTACCAGTCCTTAGAGATGGAATCCATTTGTAGGTGGAGTACAATTCTAAAGTTATTTAATGATAAGTATCAGACATACTATAGAGTGTCTAATCTGAGAAGGTAGATCCAGGGATGGAAGTAAGGAAACCATGAACCCTTGGATGCTACCATGGGTGGATACTATTCTCTCATATACTACTGCCCTGGCCATGGTTATTCTTAGTGGGAATAATGTTGCCATATCATAGATGGACTTAAATCAAAAATAAGAAGAACTCTTGGGGCCTATGCCCAAGGGAGACTATCAAAACTTAGAGCCCATAAGATTCAAAGGCTAATTGAGTAGGTAGCAAAATAAGAAGGAGAATTAAGGAAATAGGAAAGTGCTGAAGAATACAATAGGGATCCTTTTATTAGAAAGAGGGAGGTCCAATTTTGTGATAGTAAGGAAGAGTCACAACTTGATAAGGTGGTGAATAGAAAGATCTTGCCAATTTAAAAATCTATGTATGAAATTTCAACCAAGGTAGATAAAATGTGGGATTCATTAGATGAAAAATTCAAAACTACTCTAAAAATTGCTGAAGAATCAAAAGAGCAAAGTAGTGATCGTGACCATGCAAGGTGGAAAGTAGTTGAACATGCCTACCAAAGGGGTAAGGACAAGATAGTTGCAATAAAGGGCATTGCAAAAATTGAATCAGATGATAATGGTGGATGTGACATTTGCAAATATGAACATCCTAAGGGATGTTGCCCCATTGTGTCACACTTACAGGAGTTTGGGGTGTATGCTTTGAATCCATGACTAGTAAAGAGACAAACATCCAGAAGATTGCCTTACCCTCAAGGTAATCCCAGTTAGTTCCATTAGCAACAACAATATTATCCAAGAGGAACTTCAACACAATTGTATGAGCAATATCAATAGTGGCACCAACCATAGTTGTGGGGGATGACACCACCAAGGCAGCAATACTCTTGACCAGATCAATATGGGTATGATGTTTAGTAACCTTTGTCTCCACATGACTCTTCCAATTATGTTTCTCCTTTGCAACATCACTACAACCCTCTTAAATACTACAAAGCTCATTCTTCACATTCTAGGAGGGATACCACATTTTATCCTTATCCTCCTTCTATTCCTGCACTTGTTCCTCCACTCTCAACATAGCTATTGCCTACTCCATCCATGCAGGGCGAACTTCCAGCCTAGCCCCAATGAGATCAGAATGATTGAAGGGACCATCAAGCAAGGCAAGACCAAGGGCATGACCATTCAAGAGAGACCCATTGCCATGAGTGAAGGGGTAGCAGAGGGCATCGTAAGCATCAAAATCATGGCCTCAACGAGCCTTTGCTTACTACCCAAAGTATGCTAAACATTGCAAAGGAAATACGAATTTCAACAAGGCATGTAAAGGATAGTTAGATCAAAAAGCTAGACATGAACAATATCTCTGAGTTCAAAGGGAAATATAACTCAAATCTATAGAACCATCTCTAAGCTATCCAAGATGCATGTACCTTGCAAAATATAGAGAATTAGTGGCAAAAACTTAAGTTGTTCCCAAGGACAATCATTAAAGAAGCAAAGAACTAGTATCGATCCTTAGAACTAGAATCTATCAAACAATGAAGTACAATACTTGAATTTTCAATGAAAAATATCAAACGTGCTTTAGAGTGTCCAACTTAAGAAGGTAGATCTAGGGATGGAAACAAGGAACACATGAACCCTTGGATGCCACCATGAACTGATACTATTTCTTAATGCATAGATGTCATGACCATGGTTATTCTCAACTGGATCAACTTTATCACATTGTAGAAGGACTTCAATCTGAAATAAGGAGAACACTTGGCATCTATGCCCAAGGATGATTGTCAGAATTAAATGCCCATCAAATCCAAAGATTGATTGAGCAAGTAGCTAAAGAGGAAGGAGAATTAAGAAAACAAGAAAGTGAAGAAGAGTATAATCATGATCCTTCCATTTACAAGCAAGAAGTTCAATTTGTGATAGTGAGGAAAAATTAGCACTTGATGAGGTGGTGAATAGGAAAGCCTTACTGCTTCAAAAATTTCAATTTGAAATTACAACCAAGGTTGATCAATTATGGGACTCCATGGATAGCAAATTTCAAGCTGGTCTAAAAATTGTTGAAGAGTCCAAGAAACAAGGTAGTGATCATAAGCATAAGAGGTACAAGGAAGCTGAATATGCCTATTAAAGAGATAAGGACAAGATTGCTACAATATAGAAGGTTGTGGGAACTAAACCAAATGATGATGATGGATGTGACATCTACCATTATGAACATCCTAAAAGATGTTGTCCTATTTTGTCACACTTACAAGAATTTGGGGTGTGTGCCTTGAATCCACAACTAGCACAAAGGCAAACACCCAAAAGATTGTCTTATCCTCAATGCAATTCTAAATAGTTCCATCAGCAACAATAGTATTATCCAAGTGGAACTCCATTGTAACCATATGAGTAATATCAATAGTGGCAACAACTATAGTGATGGGCGTTAGCATTGCCAACGTAGAAATATCCTTATCGACAACCTGATCCATATGGGTATTACGTTTAGTAACCCCTATCTTCATGTGACTCCTCTAGTCATGTTTCTACTTTACAATCTCGCTACCACCCTTCTAATTATTATCAAACTCATTCTCCACATGCAAGAAGGGATACCACTTTTTACCCTTATCCTCCTCCTGTTCTTGCACATCTTCCTTCTCCATCTGCACATCTACCACCTACTCCACCTATGTAGGGTGAACTCCCAACTCAATCACAACAAGGCAACACTACCAGGGTTATTAATCTACAACTGGTTTATCAATCGAGTGGTTTAAATACTCAATCAAAGAAAAGATCTTTCTTCTAGCCACATGGTCCACTTAAGCCCTCAGATACACCTACGGTTAACAACCCTATTCCTTTGTCTTCCTTTATATCAAATTCCTTTGAGTCCCCTTCAAACCCAATATCGCCAAGGATGCATATTGTGATGCTTACTCACACCATATCTAATTGGATCCATGTTGAAAGCCTTTCTAGGAAATTAGCAAATCCTGGGAGTCCTCTTATTTATTTGTAGATTGTTGGGAATGAATCATGCAAATCTCTTCTCGACTCTCATATCATGTTAATCTAATTTCTCATGAGATGTATATTGCATGGAACCTACCTCCTCTAAAGAAGAGCAATATCATATTAGAATTGGTAGGCTAGTCCATCACGATTCCATTGGAACTGGTAGAAGACATTATGACCACTATCTATACCGTCTGAAATTGTCGGTGTAAGGCTGGAGGAAAATGAACGCCGAAAGATCTCCGAAGAGATACAGCTGATCCTACCTTCGTGTGAGGGCAAGTTAGAAAAACGAAGGAAGAGTTCCTTGGATGGTTTGCATGCAAATCAACTAAGGACTTCCCTGAGCATAGACTATGGCTTGTGCTGGGGTTATTTCCATGAAGTGTAAAACTGAGAGCATAATGCAACGAAACGTAAATGTGAAATATAGTGTGTAAACGTAAATAGAATATATGCAGAAACGTACAATGAAATGGGATAATGCAAACAATGAACCAGAACAGCACAATGGAAGGAAAAATGAACTATGTTGTATTAATTGACAAGATGTGCACCAATCAAAATGTTGCAAGTCGAACATTAAGCTNGTATCACATGCGTCCGGGCTTAGGATGCTGGTTTTCTTTTTCCAAATTGCCAACCCCGTTTATGTCAATGAATAGGGTATTTATACATTTTTCTAGGCATGGGAGTAGGATTCGTGAATGAGGTCAATGGCTATGAGATGAGAGAAAAATGGATCGTGTGACAGGTGTTCGATGCACAGCTGTGTGTGAACTGGACGTATGTGGTAGACTACGTTTTAGATCGAATACACTGTATCTTACAATCTGTATTAATTTACATTATGCTCATGCATACAATTTGAAGCGTAAGAGCTTGACAAGCTCACAAATGTTGCAAATTTACAATAAAATGATAGTGTACAACAAGAGATCTTGATTTTGGCTCGCTTGAAACTTCCCGATCCATGAACTAGCTGCTGCAGGGTGCTGACATGAGTGGTCCTATGGTTGTTTGAGATGTTTTTACTTCATCAAGGCTACTAGCATGAGTTGATCTTGTCCCGGTGTGCCCTCAACGTGTGTCTGAAGTGCTTTTTCTTGGTCGTGACTAGTGCTCATGCTGGACTCACGCTGCCAGCGTGACCTCAGCGTCACCTCAGCGTGCATGACCAAAAATGATGCATTTTGTGTCAAAATTCCACCCTTAAGACTTGTTTTTGAAGTGTAACTGCTACCTGACCTTGAGGATGTCCTGCATGTTTAATTTGAGCTTATCTGTGCTTGGATTTAGGCCACTTTTGGCAGCTCACGTTGGTCTCATGCTAGTAGCGTGACCTCAGCATGAGCAAGTTGGGATGGTACATTTCACACCAAATCTTGATCTTTGAGACTTATCTTTCAAGTGTAATTGCTGCCTAACCTTGTGGACAACCTGCATTTTGAGTATGAGCCTGTTCGTGCCTTGATCCAGGTCATTTTGTAACTTACATTGGGCTCACGTTGTCAGCGTGAGCTAGGCATGACTCTAGCATGACCTCAGCATGAGTGCTAAAAATGGTGTATTTTTGGACCTAAAATCAGAATTCTAAGGGCTAGGAGTTGCAATGATCATCAGTGAACTTCAAAGGTATCTTTCATTGCTCAGATTTAGATCATTTCAGCTTGATTTTAAGGTTCTGGAAGTTACTCATGGTGTACTCACGCTGTCAGCATGACCTGGGCGTGACCTCAGTGTGAGTAGCAAGATTTGCATGAGTTTGACTTAAAACCTTGGGTTTTGGATGCTGAAACTTGGAGTAGTGATCAGTGGGTCCTGAGGGGGCCTCGCTCATTCAAATTAGGATCATTTTGACTTGATTTGGAGGCTCTGAAGGTTGCGAACGTTGCACGCACCCTACACGCGCGCTGCATGCACGCCGGTAGTGTGACTTGAGCATGATCTCAGCATGCATGACAAGATTCATGCTCATTAGTCTAATTTTTGAACTTTCAGATGTTGAAGCACTGAGTTGTTCTCATTTCAAAGTGTTAAGCTGAAATTTTTTGGTGTTTCATTCGCCCCTCTTTGTTGATGTCTGGAGGAATCCACCCAAGAGGTGTCGACAAAGAAGTACAAAACACCACGATCGACCTGGTATCAAACATTGTTCATCAGCCCCTGGCCGAATGTCATCACATTGTGTTCAAAAGTACATTGGATTTAAGGAAAGAAGGTTGTAATTAGGGGATTAGGGATTGATCAAAGGGTGTCATTGTCTGAACTGCGGGAGAGAAATGCTCTCATGTGAACAAACCAGTTTTTGGTCCTTGTCAACAACCAATATATAGCAGACTTGGAAGCAAGGCATAGGAGGTGTGTTCTTTGGAGAAACGGGACCATTGTGTCATGTTTAAGGGAGCTCGTTGTAAATAGCTAAAGCCACACGATGATGTGCAACATGATCATTTGAGACACGAGTGTTTTTCCAAGATAATTGCCTTCTCGCCTAGGGCTTGTATGAGAAGAGCCAATGGTCTTTAGTCTATGATGTCAACGGGGTCATGAAGACCTTTTCTAGGCATTTTGCTCTTTGACCTTTTTGTTTTTTTTGTTTTTTGTTTGGTCTTTTTGAAAGAGCTTACTTTCAGTGCTATGCTCATGCTCATGCACTTGCAATTGTATCATGTACTATGTATTGTGTTTTGCATTGCAACTGCTTAGAGAATCATAGTGTGAAACAGTGTATCAAGAACTTCGGGTGAGTAGGATACAATGTATCCAAGGGATGTAATTGAATAGGATAAGGGGGCATGATGGGGAATAGGGAATGTATCAGGAATTGGGAATGTACTTATGAATAGATTGATTAACTCAGTTGCATGCGTCAGGAAGAATGTGATACTCTTTCGTCATGATGAGGTGTATCTGTGTACGAGTGCCTCAGGCGTGTCATCCTGCAAACACAACTCTAACGGGATAAGAACACCATAAATGATTCAATTAGCTAAACACTTTAAACTTGAATGTAGCCGACAGAATGGAGCCATCATGTGAAGTTTCAAGGCAAAGAGAATCTTGAACAACATCAACTTTATCAAGGTCTATGTGGCAAATCATGTGGTAGGTTTTTGGTGAGCACAGACAACCGATTGCAGCAACATGTATTCTCAAATAACGCTAGGTTGTTGATGATGTTACCATTTTTTTGTCTTAGTGGACTATTCTGGATTAGTTTAACGTCATAATCCTTTGGACGTTGCCAGTTTATCGTCGTAGTGGACAGTGCAGTGCTAGTTTATAGTCGTGGCGGACTATGAAGAGGCAAGCTAGTTTATAGTCTTAGCGAACTCCGGTGAATAAGCATGGTAATTTAGTATCATACTAGATAGAACTCTGTGGTGTCAGTTTACTATCATGATGGTAGGACGTTCTATGATGCTAGTTTTAAGTCATAGCTCTAGGACTGTTCTGTGGTATTAGTTTTAGGTCGTGATGCCAGAACCGAAGCATACCTTAAGCTCATCAAACGTAGTATGGTTTTAGGTACATGTGATTCGTAGGATTAGCGAACTTGTTTCCATCCATGTTAGCGAGTTTGAATGCCCCGTTGTCATATGCCTTGGTGACTAAGTAAGGCCTTTCCCAGTTAGCTGAGAATTTGTCTAAGTGTTTGCGGACCGCCTTGAGAACTAGGTCACCTTCCTTGATCAACCGCTTATGTGGATTGTGTTGATGATGTCGCCGCCATTGTTGTCTCTGATACCATTCGATTTGATCAAGCACTCGTGCCCTTTCTTCTTCCATCGAGTCAAGGTTAGCCATGCGTAGCTCGTTGTTTTGGCTTTCATCAAGGAGGCTAGAGAGCGTTATCTGCAACAAGGGAACTTGTAACTCCAAAGGTAAGATAGCTTCAAACCCATATACAAGGCTATATGGTGTTTTACCTGTGAACATTCGATGTGTTGTTCGATATGCCCATAATGCATAGATTAACTACTCGTGCCATCATCTCTTTCTTTGATTCAACATCTTTTTGAGCATCATGATGACTATTTTATTCGTAGACTTTGCTTGGCCATTACTCTGTGGGTAATATGCTGATGAAAACGAGTGTTTAATACCTAGGCTGTCACAGAAGCTTTTAGTATCCGTACTGCTGAACTATGACCTATTATCGGTGACTATGGTCATTGGGATACCAAAGCGGGTCACGATGTTTTCTAATATGAAATTGCAAACATGTTTAGACATGGTTTTCCTAAGGGGGATAGCTTCTACTCATTTTGTGAAATATTCGATTGTAGTGATGATGAAGCTATGTCCTGCTGAAGATGGTGGTGTTATCGGCCCAATGATGTCTAATCCCCATTTTTGGAATGGCCATGTGATTTGTGCAGTATGAAATTCATTAGGTGGCACATGTATTAGGTTACTATGCCTTTGGCAAATGTTGCATTTCTTGATCCTAGAGAAGCAATCGTACTCCATGTGTGGCCCGTAGTAGCCCAAACGTCTTATTTTCATTGCCATTGCTTTGGGTGCTATATGCCCTCTGCAAAGTCCTTCGTGGACTTACTCTACAATTGTTTGACCATCGATGCTACTGACGCACATCAACAAGATGCCTTCATAGGATCTATGACATAATGTGTCTCCTATTAATGCATATTGCCGAGAGCATTTTCACACCATATCCTTTTGGGCACATGTCAAATGTTGTGGCAGTTAGCCTTGTTGAAGGTACTCTTTTATGTCATCATACCATCCTATTGCTTGTGTAGTGCTGACGAATGCTATGGGTATTTCGTCGAGAGCATCAATTATAGGTTTGGCACAATTTTTTATAGAACTAGGCAACGAGTGGAACATTTCAGGTGTCATGTTTAAGGCTAGTGTAGCAAGTGCATCGACGATGGTATTTTCGTTCCTAGGAATATGTTGCACATCTACGTTGATCAATTGTTTTAGCAAGTGTTTACTTAGGTCACAATATGGTTGCAAATGAGAAGCCTTGCATGCGTAAACATCTGTGACTTGATTAATTACTAACTGTGAGTCACCTCGAACTACAAGACATGTGATTCTCGAAGTTAGTGCTGCTATAAGACCTCTAAGAAGACCTTTGTACTCTGCCACATTGTTGGTACAAGGGAAGGTTAGTTGATAGGCAAAGGGTTAGATTTCTTCAGAGGGATACGTTATGATGGTTGCAGCGCTCCCTCCTCGGGAAGTTGAAGCTCCATCAAAATAAAGGATTGCATCGTAGCTATTAGGCACAGTGTTGATGCTAATGCTTTCATTGGGAAATTCGGGATTGATTGTCGCTTGATCTTGTGTTGGTGAAGCGGGCAATTGATTGACTACTTCTTGACCTTTAGTGGAGGATTGAGTTACATAGCATAGGTCAAACTTAGCGATCATTGCTTTCCATCTAGCTATCCTACTTGATTCATAGACGTTGTTAGTGATAGCTCTAAGCACATTATCTTTGCAAATGATATAGACTTGGTTACGGAAGACATAATGTCACCACTTCTTCAAGGAAAAGACCAGGATAAGACATGATCTCTCCACATCGTTGTATCATTATTCATAGGCAATTAAGGCATGGCTTAAATAGTACATGGGGATCTCGATTCCATCTTCTCATTTTTGGCAAAGTATGGATGCAATAGATGTATCGGATGTCACAAGGTAGATGTAAAAAGGTTTATCGCTTTGCAGGGGATGAGCTATTGGCAGTTGAGCTAGCTCTATTTTTATGTTTTCAAATGCTTCGTGGCACTATTGAGTCCATTGGAAATGCACATTCTTTCGGCGTAAGTTCTGCATGGGTTTCAACTTATCCATCAGTTTTGCGATAAAGTGTCTAATGAATTGCAGTCTACCTTGCATGTCACGTAATTTGGTATGTTTCCTAGGTGGTTGCATACTAGTTATTGCTTTAACCTTATCGAGGTCTACTCGTATCCCTATTTTGGAGACCACGAAGCCAAGCATTTTGCCTATTTTAACACCAAAGAAACACTTCTTTAGGTTGAGTCTAAGGTCATGTTTAAGACAACGTTTAAACACTAACTCTAAATCCTTTGCATGTTGTTCGGTTGTTTTAGATTTAACTGCAATGTCGTCAACATAATCATTGAGGAAATCAAGCATGTAATCGCTAAATATGTATGTCATTGCTTGTTGATACGTAGCACCTGCATTCTTAAGGCCGAACGGCATCATTGTATAGCAAAATGTACCCTAAGGCATCATGAAGGTTGTTCTGAGTTGATGCTCTGGATTGATTCTTATTTCGTTGTATCCTGAAAATCCATCCATAAAGGATAATAATGCATGCCCAGCGGTTGTGTCAACGAGTTGATCAATGTTGGGTAGTGGGAAGTTATCCTTTATAGTGGTTGTGTTGAGATCACAGAAGTTAATGCATATGCGTATACTACTATTTTTCTTAGGGACTACAACAATGTTTGATATCCAGTCAGAATAGTCAACAGCCTGGATGAAACTAGCTTGATAAAGCTTTGTGATTTCATCACGGACTGTTAACGCTACCTTAGGTCCAACCTTTCATGCTTTTTGTTTCACCGATTTAATTTTTTCATTAAGGATGATGTTATGTTGGACGATTCAAGGGTTCAACCCTAGCATGTCAGTATAAGACCATGCAAACGTCTTTACGTTGTCTCTCAAAACCTGAGTGATATCACTAGCGAGTTGTGTCTAGTAAGGAACTTAATTTTAATGTTCTAGTTTTATCATTGGAAGTGGTAATAGAGACTTCAGTAAGAGGATCTTTAGTGATATTATCAACCTCTAGATCTAGAGTCCTCGTCATGTTTTCAGACCAGTCCCACATTTTTTGAGTGGATGCTATTAAATTTGTATAAGCGGATGGGTATAGATCCAAGGATTCTAGATTCATTATCCTTATTGCTTTTCCATATGGTCTGTTAAGAGACAATGTTGATAAGTTATTCTTGGTTGCCATGGTGTTGCTCCTGCCAATTTAAATCAGGTGCAAAGTGAGCAACATTTTCTTGATGAAGAAGGTTTTAAATGTAGATGAGTTTCACATGATTAGTCTAACGAAATTGTGGAATGTAATGGCAGTTTTAGGCCATACCGGGCTAGTGATATCCTTGCTATTTTTTTTTGTTACACGTAGGTGTATATAGTACTATTAACTGCCAAATTTTCATGTAAATAATTAATTTGTAAGAGATTTTTTTTTGGATTGTAAAAATAAGACTGCAACAAAATATAATCATAATGAAAGATAGAACAAAATAAAGCAAAAAGTAGTCATAACATAGATGAAAATGAAATAAAATAAAATGTGTGAACAAGGGGGGTTAAAAAAAGCTTCAAAGTAAATGAATATCATTTGTGTCTTTGTTGGGAGAGCTACGGCGTGACCAACATGAGCAAACTTCCATAGCATGAACAACGTGAGCAAGCAGCGTGACCACAATACAGAGTGTGAGTAGCGTGAGCGATGTCGTGAGCAGCCAAAATGATGAAGGGAAGTGAGAAATCAAGCCATGGCAAGGGGAAGAAGTAGGCTAACTTGTTGTTTGTAGAGGACGGCGAAGAACTGCTTCAACGTCTTTCTCAACCCAGGATTTCATCATGGGCAGGGACCCTGCGCAAGTATGTTTTCTTTCGTTCTTGTTTTTTTGTTTTGACGTCATTCGATCATAGCGTGAGTACAGCGTGAGCCATTAGGGCCACCATTTTTGCCTATGGTTTCGGAGTAAAAATTTTGCTGGATTTTGGAGTTTATATGGTGGATTTCTTTTGCTGTAAATTTCGAGTGTCAGGGACATTACTGAGGTTTTGGAGCTTGTCATTTTTTTGTCGTTGCTGTTTTTGGCGATGGCGTGAGCATGGGCAGTGTGAGTAATGGCCAGGGTATGCTCAATCCTGCAAAATTTCTTATTTTTATATTATTTATTCATTGAAGAGGATCATTCAGTGTGAGTGACCCAGGGCATGCCTAGCGTGAGTGGAAAGGGCGTGAGTTGAGTACAAAGGTCAAGAGGGCATTATTATTGGCATTGAGTGGGGCATGAATTTTTATTACGAGGCGTGCACGGGGGTTTAAGGGGCTTTGGGCAGCGTGATGGAGGGTTTTATACGACGTTACAGGGTGCGTGAGGAGTGGTAAGTTTGGTGTTGAGCTGAGGGAGATACAAGGCATGGTGTGAGCTGCTGCGAAGAGAAAGTGCAGGGGAATGCAGGACACCCAGTCTGACCTGCAACATGTGTGTATAGGATTTGGTGTTTGAATGCACGTCAGGCTCAAGTTTTGGTGCTGCAAGGCAAACTCATTGTGAGTTACTGGCAGGTGCGAGGTGTAGTGTGAGCATGGGTGTCTAGGAGGGACAGGGCTTGAACACCCAAAGAAAAGAGCCATTTTTGTGCTTGGGCGTAAGCGTCCCAGAGAAAACTGATTTTTCCCTGGGCGTGAGAGTGCCCAAAGAAGACTGATTTTTTCCTGGGCGTGAGAGCGCCCATAGAAGAATGATTTTTGTGTGGGCGTGAGAGCGCCCAGAGAAGACTAATTTTTGCCTAGGCATGAGCGCGTCCAGAGAAGATTGATTTTTGCCTGGGCGTGAGCACGCCTAGAGAAGACTGATTTTACTTGGGCGTGAGTGCACCCAGAGAAGATTGATTTTTGCCTAGGCGTGAGCGCGCCCAAAGAAAACTGTAATTTTTGGTGATTGAGGTACTTCCCAGCGTTAGCTGCTTCTATAGCGTAAGTTGTCTCATAGCGTGCGCTGCTTCTAGTGTGAGTTGCCAAGTTGCAACGTGAATTGTAGGGGAGGTTGAAGGGTTATTCAAGATGGCATGAGTTATGGAATGCTCATTATCGGTTGGTGCTATGTTTCTTGGAAGAAACAGTTTAAATGTTTTTACTGCAAATGTTGGTTTCATGTTGCCTGTAACGAACTAATGTCTAATGGACCTCAATGTTGCCCAGCGAGCGTCAAATACACCAAATGAACATTAGTGTCATTATCTCATGGGGTAGCAGTGTGTGTTGAATGTTATTTACTTGTTGGGTTTATGTATTTGCCTTATTTTATTTTAATTCATAAGCTTTATATGTTTTAATCTACTTACCTAAGGTTCTGGTTCTATGCAGGGGACTTAAGCCTTTTCTCCTTGTGGTTGAACTCATTGGTGTGCTATCTTGGTTTGGCCCTTGAGAACCGAACACACTTCGTTATGACATGCGGATCAGGCCTCATGTAATATGGTTTCGTCCAAATGCTGGTGCATTTTTATCATTCATTTTGCAGAATTTTAGCGTTGCCATATGGTCTCACTTGAGTGAACAATTGACTCGTGATATTGTTGAGACCATGTTGCCCGGCTCAACATGGGGCATGCTGGCCTTTGTTGTTGACATAGACGAGCGACCATATATAGTCAAGGGAGGCGCTCCTGAAGGTCCTAGATCCACACATCCTTTGACGCGTGTGTGGGGATTGTCGTCCTAAAGCCACTACAATAGTAGTAACACACTTTTTCTAGCCATCTATGCACATACACTTTTCCAAAATCCACCTGGAACAGTGAACAAAGTGGATAGGTATGCTCTTTTATAGTTGTCTGAACTTTGGTTTCTTTAATGTTATATCATTGTTTACATATGAATACCTTTTCCTTCACAGGCCCCGTTTTGATGAGCATGGATTGCATGAGGATGATAATGGGCTTGGCTTAGCACGTACAGCCTTGGAGGCCTTCATGATGGGCTCTACTCTTCATGTTGCAGTGCTAGATCAGACCAAGGGTGCTAATGTCAATTATCCTCGGCAATTCTCCAGGGCCTTTGAACGTTGTCAAGTTCATGGTTGGCTACATGAGGATTGGTCTCCTGATGGGCCCATTTTTCCTCAAACAGTTGATTCTGCACCAAATGTGCCTACCCCATTTGCTAATGGTAACTGATCATGTTCTAGGCTTCGTTTTTATCTTTGTTACATCATTGCTTATCATACTCTTTTTTTATTTTTTGCTCAATGTCTCCTTTGTCTTTTCTACAGTGGTCGTTTCCCTTGATGAGGATACTGTCATATCCGGGTGCACTGAGGTCACTCTCTTTATGAAGTTTGGAGAGACAAAGGAGTGACAATGATGGCTGCACAAGAAGGCACCTGAACAAATCATCAATTGTCTTACCAATGCGGGCTTGATGGACCTATTTAGTGCCTTGACTCCTAACGTTCCCGTGACTGAAATGGTTTCCATCATTGACTCTTTTAACGATGATGTCTCCTATTTTACTACACGAGTTCGAGGAGTTAAGGTGTCATTCCACCTAACTGTCGAATTCTTTTTCGATCTTTTCGACATACTAGTGGATGGTGCTAAGGTGGCGGTAGAAAGAGCAACTAAAGAAGGCCACGTGATCAAGGACCTTGAAGACTGGCTAGGTGTATGATGGGGTCCTAAGGGTTTTACCATGCAAGCTGATACTCGCTCGACGGAGGTAAATTTTTTGTACCCACTCTTTAGAGCACGAGCGTTCCCTAAGTCTCTTTTTCAAGTAAGGAGTCTTAGGTTTGAGTCTGCACATGTTATGCGCTCATTCTTGGAGACTGGTATGCACTACAATTGGGCCCAGTTCCTAGGATTAGGTCTCCGTGGAGAGATCATCAGGCTACGTTCCAATGTTGATGCTAAATACCACTTTACCTTTGCCTTTTTTGTGGGCTATCTCCATAGGTTTGCTGAGTTCTTAGTGGTCTATGGAGATAACCATTATGTGTTAAGGGATTGTTCATAGTTGTCTCGCCCTTGGATCTGTCATCTATTTAACACCACTAGATCCCAAGATCCACCCGAAGGCATCGAAGAATCAATCTCTGTCACAATAGGGGGTGCAGCCAGTCGTTCCCACCATTTGCGTGATAGCTTAGGGTTGGAACCACCTAAACTACACACAATTGTTAGGAGAGCTGAGCGCTTGAATCAGGAGACTGTCAGGAAGGCCAAGGCTAAGGTGAGAAGGGCTGAGTGTTCAAGGAAACCTGCTACAGAGGTGATGCCGTTGAGAGCAAAGAAGATCTGATTCATTTTGCTAGGAGCAGGTAAGTATTTTTTCTTTAAGTGTTTTTATTGCTTTTTGGATTTATTTGCTTACTTAAGTATGCATACCTATTATGTCATGCTTACTTTAGATTTATTGGTGCTAACAGAGGGTACCCTCGAGAGGGAAAGGGAAGAGTTAGCTCCAATGGATGAGCCTGAAATGGTTATCACTGGGCTAAATGAAGAGGAGGAAATAAGAGAAGAAGTAACTGAGGATATCCTCATCTTACGAGAAGAGGATGAAACAGATGCCATGGGGATAACACTTGCTGAGGATTTAGATGCCCTTAAGCATTCAAGCAAGGAGAAAGATATTTTTGACAATTTCTTTGATGGGTCTCTACACCTTGGTGATCCACCTGAGGTGACCAGTAAAGGGCTCCTTGGTACATTTTGTTAGTTTGATTCGCATTTCATACTTCTTAGCTTTGTACATTATTTTGATTATCATGACTCTTCCTAACACTAGACATGGATGCTAAAGCGCCTGAAGCACATGTATCTCAAGCAGATGTGTCAAAGTTACAGGCCCCGATTGAGGTGCCTTCCCATGTAGATTCAACATCCACATGTCAATTGAGGCCATGGCCTGAAATGCCCAATAAAGTCAACTTTGTTATGGGCATCATCAACAATGTTGTTGCTCATCTGCAATAGGCTCATCTTGAATTAGGTGTGTGCTTTATACCAAGTGCTTGAACTCATTGTGCTTTTGCATTTATTGGCGGTTTCTATTAGTTTATATGTGCGATGTTTGTATTGTAGGTGCAAAGCTTCAATGGAGTCTTTCCAAGGCCACCCATATTGATGGTCTCCCTGAATTGCCTAAGGATATTGAGCAGATCCTAAGAGGGATTTATGATGTAGTTTCAAGTTATGTTGTTCCGAATGCCAAGACTCTCTGGACTTGCAGGCGCTCAATTGAACACTTATGGCATGAAGTTCAATCATTGAAGGAAAATTTGACGAAAGTAACAGAGGAGAGCAATGACTTGTAAGCCTATTATGATTTTGCCTCTGTTAGATTGGCTAGTGATAGTACCTAGCATACGTCATAGATCACCTATGCATGTTATTAGACAGTCTTGAATGGCAAGGTGCAGGTGACTCTGCATCTAGCTGAACAAAGGGCCCAGATGGATTTATTGAATAGGAAGTGCCATGACTGGAAGTCCTTTGCATCCAAAGTACGTAAATAGGGCCAGGATCAGAAAGATCATAAGCATCAATACAAGAAATGGTTGAAAGATGAATCAATTGAACGTCGCTGGTTGGAGATGTTCGTCGAGGGGTTAGGCTTGCGCTCTTCTTATGACAAGTTTGTTGAGTGTACGGAAGCAGAGGGATCTCCTGAAAGATCCATTACCACTACCTTTGGGGAAGCTTCAACAAGTATGTTTTCTCTTAAGCACCCTTCCTAGACTTCAGTGGACAAGGGTAAAACCTTAGCCAATGTTGACCTTGGACTCGAGAAAGACTGGGCATGCATGCCTGAAGAAGAGATTCTACAGCGCTTGGAAGCTAATCTCAGGCCTTTCTCACCTGTGAGTGTTTTAGTCCTGTATTGTTTTATTGCTTTTAATCATCCTTTTTTTAGTATTTTGGTCTTTTAATCTGTTTGTTTGTGTTTACTTATTTTGTTTTTTGTTTTTGGTTATAGGGACATGGTGGTGAGGCTGGCCCTAGTGGGACGAGGNCGTTGTTTTTGGAATGTGTGAGGACAGATGTAACATGATCATGGTGTAATATGTCATCATCCTATTGCCATGTTAACACTCCGTATTATATATATATTTATATATTTTGTTTTGCTTTTTCAAGTTTATTTGTGAACGTAAATGTAAATTGGAATGATGTCTAGTAAACATAAAATAAACGAAAATTGTAATTTGCAAAATGTAAACGATAATGACGTAGTGAAGTTTTGGTACACTAGTAATGTACTGTGCTCTGGTTTAAGGCCATTTTGGGCCACACGTATTAGTTTAAAGTCATGATGGACTATTACGTCTTTGTCAAAGAAAGGGAGGAGACTGTAGTTGTTTCAGTGAATTTAAAAGAACCGGCCATTTCTGACCGTGGCTAGTTTAACGTCATTGCGGACGTTTGGTAGTTTAATGTCATTCTAGACATGTGATGGTTCATCTTAGTTTTTGATATGTTTCTTTAATTTTCATAATTTGCTGTGAAGGGTGGGATGTGTAAGCATGATCTTGTACTCACCATCCCCCTAGTTGGATATGTCAAAGGGTAGTTCTGACCAAGAGACATCTGCGAGAATGGCTCCTATGTCTGCATCTTCCGATGCTTCTTATGTTTTAGGAAGGTCACGAGTTGGAGATTGATCAATGTCTAGGGTTTCACTAGTGGTGTCTTGCTTAGGTTCAGAGAGTTCAACCTCTAACCCCTGGTTCGTTCCTACGTGTGAAAAAGTAAGTGATGTTGTCGCATCCCTGTGTATGACAATTTCACTACCTTCATAAGGTAGGTGAATTTCTTGATGAATTGGTAAGGATATGGCTTTTAGTTGAGCTAACCAAGGCCTTCCCAAAATCAAATTGAACCCTGACATCTCATCCACGACTATGAATTCAGTCGATGTGGGGAACTGATCCCCTGTTATGAAATCCAAGGTAACCATGCCTTTTACCATGACACGGTAACCACTAAAAGATTTCAAGAATGATGTTGTCGTTGGCCGTATTTGTTTCGCGAGGCCCAGTTGTTCAATGACAGGAAAAGGTATTACATTTTTTGCCACTTTGTCATCAACATGCACCCTATGTATCTTAAATTGGTTAATTTGTATCGTTATAAACATAGGGGCGGTAGTGACCTCTCCTGTTTTTTCGTCTCATTTAATGTCATTGGCATGAAATCCTAGAGATGTGGACCTTGATTCTTGATGTGGAGACAATACGGCGTAAATAGATGGTTCATTTGTAGAAAGGTCTTCACTAACAGGGATTGAAGTCAACATACGCACTAGAGCTTCCCGATGTACCAGGGAGGTCATTACTAGGTCATATAGGGTTAGAGAGGTGTTCTTTTGTTTTAAGGCTTGTGTAACCTGGGTCAGGGCACTGGCCAAGTCTTTTCTATTTGGAATGTTTTTATCTGTTGAGACTTGATCCATTTGACCCAACATTTGTATCTCTCGCGGAAGATTTTTTGCGTTATTAACTATAGCTATTAGGTTTGGGACACTGGACACTCCCGAGTTCTTATCTTGATGACTAGTGTTAGGTTGATCAGTAACTGTAACAATAGGGACAACATTCAGTGGTGTGGGTTTTGGCGATTCTAACTCATGACCATGATGTTCTTTTGATAGATGTTCCCTGGTCAGTCTATTGATGAGGCGTTCTCGCGAGGGTCACAGGGGAACTGTTTGGGATTGCACATTAGGGTGTTTCGACACTCGGGTTACAAATGAAGCAAGTCGAGTTTGCGATGGCATGTTTGCTGTTACAACTGCAGGGTGTACTCAGATGATGAATTATTTTCACGGTGTAGGAGGTGTATGTGTGACAAAAGGAGCTTGTGGAGGTATTAGCATAGATGTAGTTTCAGCAGGTACATGAATCACAAAAGGCTTTCATGGGATGTCTTGTTCATTACCGACATGGATGGTGTTAATCAAATAGGGCAACTCTTTGGTCTTAAAAGGATCTTTGTAGACCCCCATAGACTGATTTTGATGTCTTACTGGGTTGGCTTCGTCAAAGACTATCTCACCTCTATCAATCATACGTTGTATGTCTTGTTTTAGGGTGAAGCAGTAATTGGTTCCATGCCCACATCATTGGTGATACTCACAGAATCTATCTAACCTAAAACCTCTTGGAACAGGGGGTTCATTAGCTGTTGCCAATGTTGGGTTTTTAACCAACTCACAGTATTGGTCATGTTTTTGAGATGCTACAGGAGACATTTGCTTATGTTGAATCAACCCAGCCTTTAGAAATTGGTCTAGTAGTTGTGAAGGCTTCATGGGTAGAGGTTTGTACTAGGTAGGGTCTTTTCGTTCGAAGGTATGAGTATGACCCATGTTAGCAGTTTGGATAGAGGAGGATTCAGGTGTAGGTGTAGGAGCGGGTCTTTCATAACTAGTGGGGGAAGCGGGTTGTTTCCCTTTTTGCCTTGCATTGTTAGGTTGAACTATCTCTGCCACTGTCGCGAATGTCATTTTAGACTTGTCTTTATCTTTCCTCGTATGTTGGCTTTTAAAAGTAGGTAAGCTGGGTCATGACTTGTCTATGTTGCCTCTTCTATGTTTTTGATTTGGACAAACACTTGACTCAAAGTGCGAGTGTTCAGATAATAGAGTTTTAACTTAATGAAATCATTCACGGCACCTTTGAGGATTGTAAGTAAATACGTTTCCGGGATAGGCTCATGAAGTTCGTTAAGGGCAACGCTCCATCTTTGGATGAACTTTTGTACAGGCTCTAATGGTGGTTGTTTTATTTGGATTAGACTGTCTAGTGTGGCTTCAGGCTTCAGGTTATACTTAAAATAGGTAATGAATTGATGTAACAAATCCTCTAGAGAGGATATGGAGTTACGCGATAGAGCTCAGTACCAGTCTAAGGCTTTTCCAGTTAAGGACATGGCGAACACACGCAGGATTGCATGAGGCCAGGCCTGAAGTAATAGAAACTCTAATTGAAATGTCACTAGGTGAGCATTCGAATCTCCCTCTCTGTTATACTTGGTCAATTGCAGTAATGAAAATCCTTTTGGTAAAGTCAATGGTGGCACTGAAGAGCTAATTGGATCATCTTGATAAAAATCCAGCACCTTGACTTCTTCGATCTTTACGATTTTAAGGCACTTTACCTTATTAGTTAATGCTTACATCATCTTTCTAGCATCTGCCCATTCTTGAGCACTAGGTGGACTGGCTGGTTGGTTAGATTGCGCTTGGTGATAGTTAGATTGTTGTGTGATTTGTGGGAAAGATGACTGCAGGGTTGTTGATGGTTGTATTTGAGGAACATTCATAGATGGGATTGCAACAGGTGGTATGTTGTAGTGAGTAGGTTGATGTTGTTGAATGACAGGTGCAGGCCACTGCCCGGTTACAAGTTTTGAGGAGACACCCTAAACCTGTTGAGTTGAAGTAGTGAAGGGTGTTCCTTGGATTTGCACTCGTGGTATGTAATGGGTGGATGTAGAAGTGGGTATCACAGATGGCATCCCAATTATTTGGGGTCGGAAGGTTACTCCTACATTAGTTTGAGAGGAGAGTTGTTGGGGTTGTACTTGTAGGAGAGAGGGTAACGTGGTAACCGAAGGAATAATAGGGACGGGAGCATTGAATTGGGTGTTGGTCGTAGGGAAAGTAGGAATGGGGGTGGGTGCTTCCTATTGAGCAACAAGTGCTTGAGTGCTTGTAAATGCGTGAAGAGGCATAGTCTCTCCCGTGAAAGGGTGGAATAATGGGTTCGCGTAAGTATGAGTACTGAGAGTGTGGTATGAATACCCATGCTCGGATTGAGCTGTGAAATCATCTTCCTCGTCTCCGTTTTGAGGCTCTATGGTGGGTTGCCGCAAGGTTTGATTCTTTGCCATGAGGAGCTAGGATATGAGTTCATGATGGGATTTAGAGAGGGGAATCACATGATATGCCGAAGGGGTAAAGTTGTGGCCTCCCTTATAGATGAGTTCATAATGTCGTTTTGCTTCCATTTCCGCGTGATCAATGGGCAGGATAGCTTGGATCTTTACGCAAATGAAGTTGTATTGTTCTAGGGTGAGAACTGTATATGTAGGGTCCTTACCTTGTAATCTAAGTGATCGACGAGTTGGCCCTTGAGGATTCATCTCTCCAATGGTGACTATGGGTTCAGTTGCGGTCACAGGATTTGAGATTTCGGCATTAAGGTCAGAAACGGGCAATTCTGCTTTGATCTGAGAAAATTCCATATGTGTAACTGGCTTGACTAGCTGAATGTGTGTAAGCAACGTATGCAATCTGAGCTTGAGCAAGCCGTGTGTGAATGTTAGTGTGAGCGCAACCTAAATGTACGCACGCTAGCTTTTGCGTAGCATGTGCAAGCACAGCGTACATGCAACGTAAGCATAACACAGGGCGTAGCGTGCATGCATGGTGTGCGTGCACAGTGTGTGTATGCCAGATGTGTGCAGCAGTGTGTGTACACTGCGTTGGATTTTGCAGCATGTGCACGCTGCACTTAATATTTTCAACAGTGGTTGCGGAAATTACCGTATTGGCAGTAGCGTAAGAGTGTTATGAGGATTTAATTCAATTGTAAATAGATTGGTATGGTTTAAGCAATTGCGTTCTGCGTCTGATCTGCACCTCACATGAAGGGCAACAGAATCAACGTTTTATTGAGATGGAAAACAAAATCAGCCCTCCTTCTAGCGCCAATTACTGTATCGTCTAAAATCGTCAGCGTAAGGCTGGAGAAAAATGAACGCCAAAAGATCTCCAAAGAGATACAGCTGACCTTGCCTTCGCATGAGGGAAAGCTGGAAAAATGAAGGCAAAGTGCCTTGGATGGTCTGCAACCAAATCAACTAAGGACTTCCCTGAGCATATGCTATGGCCTGCGCTGGGGTTATCGCCACGAAGTGTAAAACAGAGAGCGTAATGCAACAGAACGTAAACGTGAAATATAGCGTGTAAACGTAAATAGAATATATGCAGAAACGTATAATGAAACAAGATAATGCAAACAATGAACCAGAACAACACAACAGAAGGCAAAATGAACTATGTTGTATTAATTGACAAAATGTGCACCAGTCAAAACGTAGTTGTGTTGCAAGTCGAATGTTAAGCTCTGATGTGAGCTATTTGCAGGTGCTGGGGATCACGTGTGTACTGTCCAAAATCATCGACGCAAGGCTGGAATGAAACGAATGCCGAGAGATCTATGGAAGATATAGTAAGACCCAACCTTTGTACGAGGGTAAGTTGGAAATAAACGAAGGTAGAGTGCCTTAAATGGTCTACGTGCAGATCAAACAAGGACTTCCCCTAGCGTACGCTATTGCGATGCACTAGGTTATACGTAAACGGATGCAAACTAAAACGTAAACGAACGTACAAAAGGTAAGACGAAAATAAAACGTAAAAAAATATAATGAAAATCGTAACAATTGTAAACGGCGTAAACAGAGAACAATGGATGGAAAAATTGTAACCATATGTATTGATTGATGATTACAAAAAAAAGTGCACCGGTTAGAACGTAGTTGCGGATTGATCGCAAGGTGGACGTTTAGCCCCGATGTGACGGGTGTACAGACACTGGGAGATTGATTTCTGATTACAGGTGTGCAACATGACCAAAATTGCCCCAAGTGCTCAACGTGACCAAGTCTGAGTAATGCCCAATCATACGAGATAATGCTGACGAGATTCGCCAACTCTCTAGATCCTGATGCCCCAAAAATGCCAACCTTGATTAAATGGAAAAATGGGGTATTTATTGGATTTTCGGGTGTGGAACTCAGATCTGGAGGAAGATCTATGGTTGCGGTGTGAGAGAAATGCAGATCGGGTGACAAGTATCTACATTTTGACCGAATGCACAGAATTTTACAATGTACAGGGTGCAGCATGACCAAGATCTCTTACGTTGGCGTGTGTAATCCGTAGCATAAGAGCTCGATATGCTAAAAAGGGCAAAATGTACAAAGAATTTTAAAGTACAAGAGTGGATCTAGATGTCTGGCCTCCGGATCTACAAATCTGTGTTGTTTTTGCTCTACCAAGACGTCCAGCATGCATGGATCTGGCTCTGACATGTTTGCGGCATGTCCTGGCCTAAGCGTCTGGTGTCCAGCGTCTCAGCATCCCAGTGTTTACATTGTGCATACGCTGGTGTCAGCGTGCTAGCGTGACCATTAGCATGTCCAATGTTTATGATGCATTTTGAGCCCATTTTTGACCTGTGAGATTCATTTACGTAGTGGATTTGCATGCCTAAGGTTGAGAGGGTTCTACACGTCAAATTTGAGCTGATCTGGAGGCTTTTTAGCATACGTTTGGTTGGTCACGCTGCCAAGCGTGACCTCATCGTGACGAAGCGTTTATGCCTTCTTTTGAGATAATTTTTGGATGTTGGTGCCTGTTTGTTGATGATCAACTGCTACTTGCTCTCTAGGGTGGTCTGGATGCTGAATTTGAGCCCAATTTGATGCTATTTTGGTCGTCTTTCGTTTGGTCATGCTATGCAGTGTGACCTCAGCATGACTAAGTTAAAATGACACATTTGAAGNATGCAGTGTGACCTCAGCATGACTAAGTTAAAATGACACATTTGAAATCCAAATATGGATTTTCTAAAGTTGAGAGTTAGTACAGTTGTTGGTTGTCCCCTGGGGATTAAGTTCATGTCGAAATTGGACCTGAAATTGCTTGATGTGCTATGTTTTTACTTGGTCACGCTGCTCAGCGTGAACAGCTGAAAGTGCCATGTGTGAGGCCTGTAAACATGTACAATTATTACCTAGCTCCCAGGAGTTGAATTTATGTCGAAATTCTGCATGGAGGTGCTTGAATTGAGCTATTCTTGTTTGGTCACGCTATGGTCACGTTGTGCAGTGTGGTCTCAACATGACTTACTGACAGTGGCTCAAAACATGTGATTTTGAGCTCAAATTTCGAGGTTCTGAAGATTGGGAGTTGTAGGTGGCATCGGTGAAGCTCACGGAGGGTCCGTGTGCTCGAATCTGGGCTATTTGGACTTGATTTTGGGGCTCTAGAAGTTGGTCATGTTGTACACATGCTAGTCTTACACTGGGTAGCATGACCACAGCGTAACCAAAGTGTATACAGTAAAAATCATGCATTTTGAGCCAGAAACCCTAGATTCCGGCTGCCAGGAGTTGGAGCAATCACCTATGGACCCCAGGGGAACTTTTTCTATTCAATCATGTGTCATTTCATGCTGTTTTGAAGGCTCTTAAGTTTGGTCATGCTGTACATCCTGTTGGGCAGTGGCATGACTTAGCTTGAGTCCTGTCTAAAAGTGCTAGGTCAAAAATGTTTGTGATGTTTTCATTGACCCCTCTTTGTTGATGCCTAGAGGAATCCACCCGAAAGGCATCAACAAAGAAGTACAAAACAACATGAGCAACTTGACATTTAGCACTATCTATCAAGCACCTAGCCAGATGTCATCGTACTGTGTTCAGAAGTACATTGGATCAGGAAATGAAGTTTTGTGATGCACGGGAAGCAAGTTGTAACTGTGGGGTCGGGGATTGATCAAGGAATCTTTTTGTTTAATGGTGGGAGAGGAATGCTCTTGTGAACAAGCCATGTTGGTCCTTGTCGACAGCCAATATCTAGCAGACTTGGGACCAAGGCATAGGAGGGGCATCCTTTAGAGGAACGAGACTCTTGCATAATGTTTAAGAGCACTCATTGTCAACAGCCAAAGCCACGTGATGAGGTGGTGCTTTCTTTGGAGAAACATAACCCTTGGGAGTGTTAGAGGAAATCTGTTGTCAACAGCCAAAGCCACGCGACGATGTGGTGCAACATGATTGCTTGAGACACGAGTGTTTTCTTTCAAGACAACTGCCTTCCTGCCTGGGGCTTGTATGGGAAGAGCCAATGGCCTTATGATGTATTTTGCTCCTTGATTTTTTTTCTTGTTTTCTTTTCTTCCTTTTTTTTTCTTTTTTGTTTTTTTTGTTTTTGCCTTTTTTTAAAAGAGCTTGCCTTTAGTGCTATGTCCATGCTCATGCGCTTCCGTTTGCATCATGTACTATGTGTTGTGTTTTGCATTGCAACTGCTTAGGGAATTGAGTAGGGTAATAGTGTGGTTCAACTTTTGAGGTAAATGGGATGTATCCAAGAGGTGTAATTGAGTAGGGTAGGGAGAACGTGTTGGGGAATAAGGGTTGTATCAAGAACTGGGAATGTACTCATGCGTGGATTGATTAACCTAGTTGCGTGCATCAGGAATAATGTGGTGCCTTGTCACTATGATGAAGTGCATCTATGCGTGAACACCTCAGAGTGTCATCCTACAAACACAACTCAAGAGGACAAGAAAAACACAAGTGAGTTAGTCTAAAACACTTTAAACATGCACACAGCCGATGGGATGGAGGCACCGTTTTAAAGTTCAGGCAAACAAAACAAGTAGCATCGATGTCATCAGAGTCCACATGGTGAATCATGTATCATGTTTTAGACGAAGCCAAGTCGTCGATTGTAGCAACGGATCAATGGGCCAGTGATGATGTTGCCTGTTTATAGTCTTAGCGAACTGTCATAGATTACTTTTACGTCATAACCCTTTGGACATTTCCAATTTAGTGTCATAGCGAATGGTGCAGTGCTAGTTTATAGTCTTAGTGGACTCTGGTAGATGAAAATGCGGCAATTTAATGTCATACCGGACAACGAATTTGTGGTATCAGTTTACCGTCATGATGCGACAACGTTCTGTGGTGCTAGTTTTAAGTCATAGCTCTAGGATTGTTCTATGGTATCAGTTTTAGGTCATGATGCTAGGACCAGAACGTACCTTAAGCTCATCAAACATAGAATGGTTTCAAGTACATGTGATTTGTATGGTTGGTGAACTCATTTCCGTCCATGTCGATGAGTTTGAATGCCCCATTGTCGTATGCCTTAGTGACCAAGTAAGGCCCTTCCCAGTTGGTTGAGAATTTGTCTGAGTGTTCACGGACCATCTTGAGGACAAGGTCACCTTCTTTGATTGGACGCCTTATGTACGTTGTGTTGATGTCGTCGTTGTTGTTGCTTTTGGTAGCACTCGATTTGATCCAACGTGCGTGTACGTTCCTCCTCCATCGAGTCAAGGTCAACAATGCGCAATTCATTGTTTTAACCTTCATTGAGGAGTTCAGAGAGTGTGATCTGCAATGAGGGTACCTACATTTCCAAAGGTAAAACAGCTTTTGATCCATAAACAAGACTATAGGGTGT
Organism: Gnetum montanum; assembly: GCA_015680685.1. NCBI lineage: Eukaryota > Viridiplantae > Streptophyta > Gnetopsida > Gnetales > Gnetaceae > Gnetum > Gnetum montanum. Next base: position 201,295 of record MNCI01006534.1, on the reverse strand, counting down.
TTTACCTGTGGACATTTGATGCATCGTTTGATATGCCCATAGCGCGTAAACTAGCCGTTCATGCCATCTTCTTTTGCTCTGACGAAACATTTTCTTGAGCACCATGATGACAGTTTTATTCATGGAATCTTCTTGACCATTGCTTTGTGGGTAATACGATGATGAGAATGAGTGTTTGATTCCTAGGCTTTTACAGAAGTTTTTGGTTTCGGCACTGCTGAACTATGGCCCATTATCAGTGATTATGGTCATTGGGACGCTGAAGCGAGTTACAATGTTTTCAAGTATGAAATTGCACACTTGTTTGGATATGGTCTTCCTAAGGAGGATAGCTTCTACCTATTTTATGAAGTATTCAGTTGCGGTGATGATGAAGCTATGTCCTACCGAAGATGGGGGAGTTATCGGTCCAATGATGTCTAACCCCCATTTCTGGAAAGGCCATGTGATTTGTGCTGTATGCAACTCATTAGGTGGCACATGTATTAAATTACCATGCTTTTGACAATTGTTGCACGTTTTGACCTTGGAGAAACAATTGTACTCCATGTGTGGCCAATAATAGCCTAAATGTCAGATTTTCGTTGCCATTGCCTTAGGCGCTATATGTCCTCCGCAAAGTCCTTCATGAACTTGCTCCACAATCATGTGACCATCGATGCTACTAATGCACACTAACAAAATGCCTTCATAGGATCTACGACATAATGTATCTCCTATTAGCGCATATTGTTGAGAACATTTTTGCACCGTGTCCTTTTGAGCATTCGTTAGATGTTGTGGTGGTTCACCACGTAGAAGGTACTCTTTTATGTCATCATACCATTCTACTGCATGTGTGGTACTAACGGATGCTATAGGTGTGTCATCGGGAGTGTCAGTTACAGGTTTGGCACAATTCGTTATGGAACTAGGCAATGCATGAAACATGTCAGGTGTCATGTTTAAGGCTAGTGTTGCAAGTGCATCTGCAATGGTATTTTCATTTCTAGGAACATGTTGCACATCTATTTTTGTTAATTGTTTTAGCAAGTGTTTAGTTAAGTCACGGTATGGTTGTAAATGTGAAGCTTTGCATGCGAAAACATCCAAGACATGATTAACTACGAGCCGTGTAATTCCAAAAGCTAGTGCTACCATAAGACCTCTAAGAAGAGCTCCGTACTCTGCCATGTTGTTGGTACAAGGGAAGTTTAATCGATAGGCAGAGGGTCAAATTTCTTCAAAGGGATACATTATGATCATTGTAGCACTTCCTCCTCAGGAGGTTGATGCTCCATCGAAGTATAAGATTGCATCGTAGTTGTCGGGCACGGTGTGTATTGTGTTCACGTTCTCATCAGGGAACTTAGGGTTGATTATTACTTGGTCTTGCGTCGGTGAGGCGATCATTTGATTAACTATTGCTTAACCCTTTATGGAAGATTGAGCTATGTAGCGCAGGTCAAACTCAGCAATCATCGCCTTCCATCTAGCTATTTTTCCTGATTCATAAATGTTATTGGTGATAGCTCTGAGCATATTGTCTTTACAAATAATGTTGACTTGGTTACGGAAGAGATAATGTCATCACTTCTTCAAAGAAAAGATAAGGGCTAGACATGACCTCTTCACATCGTTGTATCTCTATTCATGGGCCACTAAGGCATGGCTTAGGTAGTAGATAGGGATTTCGGTTCCATCTTCTCATTTTTGGCAAAGCATAGATGCGATAGATAAATACGATGTCACAAGGTAAATGTAGAAGGGCTTGTTGTTCTATGGGGGATAAACTATCGCTAGTTGAGCTAATGTTGTTTTGATGTTCTCAAAGGCTTCTTGGCACTATTGAGTCCATTGAAAATGGATATTTTTGTGCAATAAATGTTGCATGGGTTTCAACTTGTCTGTCAATTTTTCAATGAGGCACCTAATAAATTGTAGTCTACCTTGTAGGCCGTGTAGTTTGGTAAGGTTGCTAGGTGGCATCAAATTTGTTATTGCTTTAACCTTATTGGGATCTACTCGTATCCTTGTTTCAGATACTATGAATCCAAGCATTTTTCCTGTTTTGACTTCAAAAACACATTTCTTTGGGTTAAGTCTAAGCTCATACTTGAGACAATGTTTAAGTACCAAGTTTAAATCATTGATGTGTTGCTCAGTTGTTTTTGACTTGACCGCGATGTCGTTTACATAATCATTGAGTGAATTAAGCATATAATCACTAAAGATGTAAGTCATTGCTCGCTGATATGTAGCACTGACATTTTTTAGACCAAATGACATCATTGTATAACAGAATGTGCCCCATGGTGTCATGAAGTTTGTCCTAAGTTGATGTTCTGGGTTGATCCTAATCTAGTTGTATCCCGAGAATCCGTCCATAAAAGACAACAATGCATGCCTGATAGTTGAATCAACAAGTTGATGGATACCGTGTAGGGGGAAGTCATCTTTTATGGTTGCTATGCTGAGGTCACGGAAGTCAATGCATAGGTGAATGCTCTCGTTCTTCTTTGGGGCTACAACCATGTTGGAAACCCAATCGGCGTAGTCAATAGCTCGGATGAAACCGGCCTAGTAAAGTTTCGTGATTTCATTACGAACTACCAGCGCTACCTCAAGTCTCACCTTTCGTGCTTTTTGTTTCATTGGTTTGAGTTTCGGATCAAGGATGATGTTATGCTGGACTATTCAAGGGTCTAGTCCTGGCATATCAGTATAGGACCAAGCGAATGCTTTCATGTTGTCTTTCAGCACTTGAGCTATGTCACTGGTCAGTTGTGGATTTAATAGAGTACTCAGTTTTAGTATTTTAACTTCGCCATCGGACATAGTAATGGGGACCTTGGCGAGGGGATCTTCGGTGATGTTGTCAGCTTCTAAGTCTAGAGTTTTCATCATTCCCTTAAAGTAATCAAGTATCGCTTGTGTTAATGCCACGAAATTGTTGTAAGTTGCTGATGAGTCTAGATTAATGGATTCTAGATTGACTTCTCGTTGAATGGCCCTGTGTGGTCCATTGATAGACAACGGTGAGAAGAGGTGCTTGCTATCCATGTGTTTGCCACTGCCAATTAAACGGGGAGCCATGTGAGCAAGGGTGAATTGATATTTCTTGTAAAGTTAATTTCTACATCTTAATGTAACCAAGGTATGCGATGAATAATTTATCATCATACACAGACGCATGGCAGTTTTAGACCTTACCCAGGCCAAGTGTGGTAGTTTAAGGCCATATCGGGCCGTCTGCTAGTCATGTTCCAAGCATATATAAGGATTATGATTTTTTGTGATTTTCAAATTCTTTTTCTTTTTTGGATTTTTGTGGATTATTTCTTGTTTTTAAATTTGTTGTTATTTATTTGTTTTTTTTTCTTTATTTTCTGTTTATTTTTAAAGTTTTCACATTTTAAGTTTAGGGGTTGCACAAAAGAGCCTCAACGTAAAAAGAATAAATGAAATAAAAAAAATAAAATACAAAAAAAAAATGCACCATGTAACAATAAATGAAGTAAAAATAAAATAAAGAAAATAACAAAGAAGAAGGGGGGGTTTCAAATGGGTCAAACAGGGTTAAGGTGGAAGTCATTTTCAGAATTTTCAACATTTGACCAACGGTGAATAGCATGAGCATGGAGCAGTGGACAACGTGACCACCAGGGTGCAGCGTTAGCGTGACTACTAGGCAGCATCAGTGTGACTACTAGGCAGCATCAGCATGACTACCAGGCAACGTCAACGTGACTATTGATAGCGTGCAAGGCAGCGTGACCACTGCAGGATGAAGAGCAAAGGCAGGAAGGAGAGAGGAAAAGGAAAGAAGGAGGCAACGCTGGCATTCATGGAGGAGAGCGAGGAGATGCTCCAACGCCTTCCTCAGCCCAAGGTTTCTTCGTGGGTTGGAACCCTACGCAGGTTTATTGCTTTCCTCATTCTTTCCTGTTTCTTTTTTGTAGCGTAACAGCAATGAGTGGTAGCGTGAGCTATGAGAGCCACAGATTTTTTTGGTGTTTGTGGACGATTTCTGGTTGTGTTGAGAGTGATTGCATTTCCTCCCTGTGTTCCAGGGTTTTTGTGTTCCATTTTAATTCATAATTGCAGTGTGAGTTCCCCTAAGATTGTAGCGTGATTCGCCCTCAGCATGAGTGGCCCTAAAACAATCATGTTTTGGTGCATTTTTGTTGCAGTTTTGATGCATTTTTAGTGCATTTTTTGTTATATTTTGAGGGTCTGTTGTTTCAATTCTAGACTTGAGGCTACTATTTTTATTCCTATTGTTGTTTTTGAGCTAGCGTGGGCAACATAGGGCATGCCCACAGGCAACGTGAGTTGCAAGGATTGCCACATTTTGGGTATTTTTGGCTACATTTTGGTTGGGAGAACCAGGGTTTTGAATTGCTGTTTATTGCAACTTAAATTGTAGGGCTGCATCTCTAGCGTTAGTTGCAGGGCTGTTTGAAATACAGCATGTTCCAGGGCCTTTTAAACCACGATGTGAGTTACTGGCCTCCAAACCAAGGCGTGAGTGATTGGTTCCTACTGCAGTGTGAGCTCATGCATTACTAATTTGCAGTGTGATTACTCCTTAATGTTTCCCCTCTTTGTCATTGCAAGTTACTGTATTTAATTGTTAGTTAAAGTGAATTGATTATGGTGTGGGGAACTGGACAAGGCAGTGTGAGTAACTGTCCTTGCTATAGCGTGAATGCCTATGAGCCTTACTCAGCATGAGTAATGCCTTTTTCTTGGTAGCGTGAGGGGTTTGTTTTAGCATGGTGAACTATTGTTGGTAGCGTTAATGACCGCCTTGTAGCATGAGTCAATGTTGGTAGGGTGATCAATTGCCCTAGTTTTGCATTATGAGCCAACCCTGAAGTTCATGCCGCAAGCAAATTACAGCGTGAGGTAGCCACCTTGCAGCGTTAGCTGCTGCCTTGGCAACATAAGGCATTTTGTTGGCTGCGTGAGACAATGTTTTGACCTCACAGTTGCTTTTGTAGCATGAGTTCACTGTTCACCATGGCATGAGCAACCTTACACAACGCGAGCAACCTCACGTGCAATGTGAGTTCTTCCCTCATACATCGTGAGTGACTGCCAAGTACAACATAAATTATTATCTTCAATTGCAGTTGCAGCGTTACCAGTTTCTACTATAGCATGAGTAACCCTCATTGTCACATGAGTTGGCTATCCTGGCAGCATGAGTTACCTTTATCGTGGGCTCTTGCCATCTCCAGTTTGTAACACAATTGATTTACCATGTGTAGCGTGAGTTTCTCCTATGTGCAGTGTGAGCTACAGGATTTAAGATAGCATGAACTATGTGATACTTTTTACTTACGGGTGTGATGATTTTTGGTAACTTAAACCATTAATGTGATTTTTGCAAATGTTGTTCTTTTAAGGTTGGTGTTACCTAGTGGATTCCAATGTTCGCCATTGAGCGTTAGATGCACCAAAGAAATACTGGAGTTCTTGTCCCAAGGGGTAGTCTTGCGTGTGCATTGAATGTTATTTACTCGTTAGGTTTATTTACTTATTTTTTTATTTTGTTTGTTTAGTTTATATGTTTTATACGTTTTAAGTTACTTACTTAAGGTTTTGGCTCTGTGCACGGGACTTAAGCCTTTTCTTTTGGTGGTGGAACTCATGGGTGTGTTGTCATGGTTTGGCCCCTTGGAGCCTAATGCACCTCATCATGACATGGAGATCAGATCACAAGGGTTATGGTTTCGTTTGGGCTCTAGTGAATTTTTATCGTTTATCCTATAGGGTTTTAGCATGGTCATCTGGTCTCATTTAAGTGAATAATTGGCTCGTAGTGTTGTTGAGACCATACTTCCTGGCTCATCTCATGACATATTGGCCTTCATCGTTGATGTGGATGAGGGATTATTAAAAGTTGATGGAGGTCTTGCCGAAGGTCCTTGATCTACCCGTCCTCTGACTCGTGTTTAGGAGTTACCATCTTGTAGCCACTACAACAGCAGTAACACCCTTTTCCTAGCTTTCCGTGTGCATACATTATTCCAAAATCCACCTAGAACAGTGTACAGGGTGGAGAGGTAAGCTCTTTTTGATTTATCTTTATTTTGTTTGCTTTGGTGTTATACTTTTGTTTATGTTTGATTATCTTTTGCTTGGCAGGCCCAATTTTGATGAGCGTGGGATGCATAGGAATGATGATGGACTCAACTTAATGCGTACAGCCTTGGAGACTTTCATGGTGGGCCCCACTACTGGTGGTACTATGTTGGCTCAAACCAAGGTTTCTATTATCCATTATCATAAGCAGTTTTCTAGGGCCTTTGAATGTTGTGAAGCTCATGGGTGGCTACATGAAGATTGGTCTCACAATGGACCCACTTTCCCTCAAGTGGTTGATCCAGTGCCAAGTGTGCCTGATCTATTTGCTAATGGTAAGTGATTGTGGTCTAAGCTTCATTTTTATCTTTGCTACCCCATTGTTTATCATGATGTTGATTTTTTCTTTAACGTGTTTTTACAGCAGATATTACCCTTGGTGGGGTTATCATTGTGTCTGGGTGTACTGAGGGTACCCTCTTCATGAAGTATGGGGAGACGGAAGATTCGCAATGGTGGTTGCATAAAAAGGCATCTCAACACATCATCACTTGCCTTATCGATGCTGGTCTGATGGATCTATTCAGTGCCTTGAATCCTATCGTTCCCACGACTGAAATGGTTACCATCATTGATTCTTTCAATGATGATGTTACTTATTTTAGCACGCGGGTCCGGGGGGTTAAGGTTGTATTCCATCTGACTGCCGAATTCTTTTCAGATCTCTTTGGGGTACCAGCAGATGGTGTCAAAGTGGCAGTGGACAAAGTGAATAGGGAAGGCTATGTGATTAAGGACCTTGAGGAATGACTGGGTGTGCCACGGGGTTCCAAGGGCTTCCCTATGCAAGTGGACACTAAAGTGACAGAAGTGAATTTGTTGTACCTATTGTTTAGAGCACGTGCATTTCCCAGGTCTCTTTCCCAAGTGAGAACTCTTGGGGTAGAGCCTGCACGTATCATGTGCTCGATCCTAGAGACTAGTATGCGTTATAACTAGGCACAGTTTCTGGTTTTGGGCTTCCGTGGGGAGATTATCAGATTACGCTCTAACGTGAATGCGCAGTCTCACTTCACTTTCGCATTTTTTGCGGGCTATCTCCGTAGGTTTGCTGAGTTCTTAGTGGTCTATGGAGATGATCATTATGTGTTAACAGATTGCTAATAGTTGTCTTGCCCCTGGATCGGTCATTTATTTGACACCACTAGATCCCAAGATCCACCCGAAGGTATCGACGAATCAGTCTCCGTTACCACAGGAGGTGCAGCCAGTTGTTCCCATCACTCACGTGATAACTTGGGGTTGGAACCACCCATACTGCATATAGCTATTAGGAGAGCCAAGTGCTTGATCCAAGAGACCGTCGAGAAAGCCAAGGCTAAGGTGAAAAGAGCTGAGCATTCGAGAGCACTTGCTACANGATCCAAGAGACCGTCGAGAAAGCCAAGGCTAAGGTGAAAAGAGCTGAGCATTCGAGAGCACTTGCTACGGAGGCGAGACCTCCAAGAGTGAAGAAGATTCGATTCATCTTGCCAGGAGTAGGTAAGTTTCTCTTTTGTTTTTGTTTTTTGCTTGAAATGTTTTTTATTGCCTTTTGAATTTATTTGCTTACTTAAATATGCATGTCTATTATGTCATGCTAACTTTATATTTGTTGGTGTTAACAGAGTGTACCCCCAAGAGGGAAAGGGAAGAATTAGCTCTGATGGGTGAACCTGAAATAGTTATCATTGGATGTGATGAAGAGGAGAAAACTAGAAAAGAAGCAATTGAGGCTATTCCCTCTTACGGGAAGAGGGTGCAATGAACTCCATGGAAGTGATGCTTGCTGAGGCTTTAGATGTCCTTAAGCAGTCAAGCAAGGAGAAAGGTGTCTTTGACGATTTCTTTGATGGGTCTCTACACCTTGGTGATCCACTTGAGCTAACCAGTAAGGGGCCTCTTGGTAAGTCTTGTTAGCTTGATTTGCATTCCATACTTCTTAGCTTTGTATATTATTTTGATTATCATGGCTCTTCTTAACATCAGATATGGATGCCGAAGCGCCTAAAGCACATGTATCTCAGGTAGATGGGTTGAAGTTCGAGGCCCCAGTTGAGGTGCCTTCCCGTACAGATTCAACATCCGCCGATCCATTGAGGCCATGGCATGAGATGCCCAATAAGGTAGATTTTGTTACTGGCATTGTCAACGATGTTGTTGCTCATCTGCAACAGGTTCATCCTGAATTAGGTGTGTACTTTATACTAAGCACTTGGGTTCATTGTATTTATGCATCTATTGGAGTTTTCTTGTTGGCTCATATATGTAATGTTTGTACGTATAGGTGCGAAGCTTCAATGGAGTCCTTTGGAGGCTACCCATATTTATGGTCTTCCGGAATTACCCAAAGATGTTGAGCATATTCCAAGAAGTATTTATGATGTATTTTCGGGTTGTGTTATTCCAAATGCCAAGTCTCTCTGGACTTGCAGGCGCTCAATTGAATAGTTATCGCTTGAAATTCAATCATTGAAAGGAAATTTAGCAAAAGTAATAGAGGAAAGGAATGACTTGTAGGCCCGTTATGATTTCGCCTCTACTAGATTGGCCGATGATAGTACCTGGCAGACATCTGAGATCACCTATGCACGTTATTGGGCAAGTTTGAATAACAAAGTGCAAGAGATTCGGGATCTGGCTGAACAGTGGGCCCAGATGGATTTGTTGAATAGGAAGTGCCATGATGGGAATTCCTTTGCATCCAAGGTACATAAATGGGGCCAGGATCAGAAAGATCACAAGCACCAATACAAAAAGTGGTTAAAGGAGGAATCGGTTCAATGTCGCCGATTGGAGATGTTCGTGGAGGGGTTAGGCTTGCGCTCTTCCTATGAGAAGTTTGTTGAGTGTACAAAGGTGGAAGGGTCTCCTGAGAGGTCCATTACCATTGCCTCTCGTGAAGCTTCAACAAGCATGTTTTCTCTTGAGCGTCCTTCCTAGTCTTTAGTGGACAAGGGCAAAATCTTGGCCAACATTGACCTCGGACTTGAGAAAGACTAGGCGTGTGTGCCCGAAGAGGAGATTTTACGGTGCCTGGAAGCTAATCTCAAGCCTTCCCCACCTGTGAGTGTTTTAGTCTAATATCGTTTTATTACCTTTCGTCATCATCATTTTCCTTAGTGTTTTTTTTACTCTATTAATCTATTTATGTGTGCTTACTTATTTTATTGTTTTGTTGCATTTTTGTGACAGGGACGTGGTGATTATGAGGCTAGCCCCAATGGGACAGGAGTTGATGATGCAGAGGACTTTGGGGACCAGCCCCCTCCTAATGCTAGTGCCTGATTTGGCTTGTTAGTCTTGTCATTTTGTTTTTAGTTTTTCATATTGTTGTCTTGTTTTTAGAATGTGTGAAGACAAATGTAACATGATGATGGTGTAATATGCTATAACTTCGTATTACATAAATGTTGTTTTTCTTTTTTTTATTTGTGAACGTAAGTGTAAACTAAAGCCATGTCTGGTAAAATAAAATGAAAATTGTAACTTGCGAAATGTCAACAATAATCACATAGCGACGTTTCGATGAACTAACAATGTACTGTGCTCTAGTTTAAGGTCATTTTAGGCCATGGGTATTACTTTAAAGTTGTGGTGGACTATCGCATTTTTTTCAAAGCGGAGGAGGAGACTGTAGCTGTTTCAAACATGTAGTAGTTTAATGGTTGAGTAGCTTCTTTATTTTTTGGAGCTTGAGATTAGGAGTAGAGCATGTCGATGTGATCCTGTATTTAACATCTTCTTCGTTAGTTATGTCAAATGGTAATTCTGACCATGGGACATCTGGGGGAATGACCCCTATGTCATCATGTTTTGATGTTTCCCCGTTTTGTAACGTTTCCATGTCTTCTGGGGGATCTTAGTTTGGAGGTTGATTATCACCTTGGGTTTCATCGGATGTATTGTCTTATTTAGGCTCATTGGTGGTGTCATCTTGTTTAAACTTAGGGGTAGTGTCGTCTCATTTAGATTCATCGAATTCAACCTCTGTGCCTTGGTTTGTGCCTACGTGTGAAGAGATGTTGGATGCAACCGCATCACTGCATATAATGATTTCACCACCTTCGTAAGGCAAGTGAATCTCTTGATGGATGGGTGAGGATACTGCTTTTAATTGGGCTAACCAAGGTTGTCCCAGAATCAAGTTAAATCCTGGCATCTCATCTACGACAAAAAACTCGACTAACGTGGGGAACTAGTCCCCCACTATGAAGTCCAAAGTGCGTGTTCCTTTTACTATGACACGTGATCTGCTGAATGATTTCAGAAATGTCATGGATGTTGGTTTTATCTGCTCTGTGAAATCAAATTATTCGATGATTGGGAATGGTACTACATATGTGGTTGCCTTGTCATCAACATGCACCCTATGTATTCTAAACTGGTTGACTTGTATGGTTATGAACATAGGTGCGGTGGTGACTATATTGACCTAAATCATCAGTGTAAGGCTGGAAGGGAAACAGACACCGAGAGATCATTGGGCATGTATAGCTGGCCCTACCTTTGCTTGAGGGCAAGCTAGAAAAGGGAACGAAGGCAGAGTGCCTTGGATGGTTTGCACGTAAATCAACCAAGGACTTCCCCGAGCGTAAGCTACGGCTAGCTTGAGGTTATCGTAAAAGGTGTAAACGGGATGTAAACGAAATGTAGACAGCGACACGAAATGTAAACAGAGTGTACTGAATTATAAATAAAGCGTAAACAGAGCTATATTTGTAAACAAAGCATAAACAAAACTAAACAATGTAAATGGAAAGAAATAATGAAACTGTATTGTATTTTTTAAAAAAGAATGTGCACCGGTCAAAGCGTAGCCGCACGTATGGATGGCAAGTCAAGAACTAAGCCCCAGGATGATGTCTGAAATATTCGGATGCTAGGAGTCAAGTGTGTCTGAGCATCCTAGGCTACTGGTCGATACTTCCCAAGTTGCCAACCTTCCAAATTACCCACCTGGTTTATGTGAATTGACAGGGTATTTATAGGGTTTGGCCAGACTCAGGCATGAAATCCATTAATGGAATCAACGGTCGAGAGATGAGAGGAAACAGGATCGTGTGACATGTTTTCAATGGACAGTTGTGCTCAGGTTGGATGTGTGCTGCCGAGAGTTGGATGTGTGTCGGACAGTTGTGCACGAGTTGGATGTGTGTCGATAAGCTATGGCCTTGACTAGGTACATTGCATTTTACAATTCGTGGGTTATTCAAGCCCATGAGAGTACATTTAATTTAGACCATGAGGGTCTGACTATCCCACAAATGAAGATTTACAATGAAATGTACAAGGGAAATTCGACCCATCTTACTTGAAACTTCTTTGTCCCTGAGTTTTTTGGAATTTTCTAGGAGTTGTTGATGCTAAGAATTTTTTGGAATGTTCTGATGCTGAGAATTGTCTGGGAGTTGCTGATGCTAAGAATTTTATGGAATTTTTTGGAATTTTTTGGAATTTTCTAAAAGTTGATCACGCTGGACTCACGCTGCCAGCATGACCTGGGCGTCAATGACAAAAATGAGCATTTTTGAAGCTGAAATTTGAAGTTCTGGGGGTTGAAACTTGGAGAAATCATTAATGGCCTTTGAGGGTGACTTGTCCTTTCAAAATTAGACCATTTTGACGCTATTTTAAGGCTATTAAAAGTTGGTCACGCTGTGGTCATGCCTAGCGTGACCTGCAGTGTGACCTATAGAAACCCATGAAAACTTGAAAATTTTGAGCTTAAATTCAGAATTTTTAAAGGCTGGGACCCATAGTTATCAATAGTGGACCCTAAGGATGACTTGCACACTTGAAATTGAGTCATTTTGACTAAGTTTTGGGGCTCTAAAAGTTGGTCACGCTGTGGTCACGCCCAGCATGACCTGCAGAAACTGTGTAGTCTGGCTTGAAATTTGGACTCCTAAATGCTGAGACTTGGAGTGGACATCAGCGGCTCTTGAGGATGGCTTGCACCCTCAGATTTGGACCACTTTTTATTTGATTTTGAAATTGTTGGAGCTGCTCACGCTAAGGGCAAGCTAGCTTGACAGTGTGTTCAAGCTGGCTTGAGTAAGCTGGACTTGAGTTTCATGCCTTAGTCAAATTTTGCCTCCTAAATGCTTGAAAAGGCTTGAGTTGTTCTTGTTTCAAAGTGTTTAGGCCAAAATTAGTGGTGTTTCATTGGCCCCTCTTTATTGACGTCTGGAGGAATCCACCCAAGAGGCGTCGACAAAGAAGTGCAAAACACCATGAATGATCAAGTACCAAGCATTAACTGTTAACCCTTGGCTGGATGTCATTGCACCATTTTCAAAAGTACATGGGATCTAGGAAATGCAGTTTGAGATGCAAGGGGAGGGAATTGGTTGTAACAAGGGAAGCCGGGAAATTGCTGTTGCAATTTGTGAGAAAGGAATGCTCTCTCATGAACAAGTTATGTCATTGGTCCTTGTCAACAACCGGGTTTTCAGCAGACTCGGAACCAAGACATAGGAGGTGCATTCTTTGGAGAAATGGGACTCTTATAGAGTATTTGTGGGGCCCATTGTAAATAGACAAAGCTACGCGATGATGTGTAACATGGTCTCTTTAAGACACAAGTGTAACTATTTTTTCAAGATAATTGCCTTCTTGCTTGGGGCTTGTATGAGAAGAGCCAATAGTCCATGGTTTATGATGTTAATGGGGTCATGAAGACCTTTTTCATGCATTTTTCTCTTTGACCTTTTTGTTCTTTTTCCTTTTTTTTTCTTTTGTTTTTGCCTTTCTTTGTCTTTCTTTTTCTTTTATTTTTCTTTTTCTCTTTGGTCTTTTTGAAACAGCTTGCTTTAAGTGCTATGCTCGTGTTCGAGTGCTTGAATTTTATGTCATGCATTGTGTACTGTGTTTTGAATTGCGACTGCATAGGGAGTTACAGTGTGCAATAGTGTATTAAGAGAGTTGAGCTAAGTGGAATGCATCTAGGGGTATAACTGAGTAGGATAATTGGGGCATGATGGGGAAAATAGGGGATGCATCCGGAGTTGGGAATGTACTCATGAACTGATTGATTAACCCAGTTATGTGCATCAGGAAAAATGTGATACCTTGTCATCATGATGAAGTGCATCTATGCACAAACGCCTCAGGGGTGTCATCCTGCAAACACAACTCCAAGAAGAAAAGAAAACCATAAATGAAACAGTCAGCTAAACACTTTAAACAAGGAGATGGAG
>MNCI01006534.1:156252-187161 GCA_015680685.1 Gnetum montanum | reverse complement strand
GTTTTTGTAGTTTTATGTTTTTATGTTTGATGTTTTTTCAAATGCAATGTGTAAACTAAGTTGACAAATGTGTAAACAAAGCAAAATGTGTGATCTAAGTGAGCGGGAAAAATGTAAACGTAAAGGCTAGTGCGATGTAAACAAAAGTCAAAAATGCATATCAAAGGGGTGGGTAGAAGGTAGGAAAGCATCAAGCACATTTTCAGGCAAGGGAGAGTCTTGGTCATGTAGTTGCTTCCTAACTAGGCATCGATTAGGGAGCATGCAAGGTTTAGGGTCCTCTGGGGGGTTGTCGGCTTCAACCACTCGTTCAGGTGTGTTTGCCTTAAGCGTTGCGTTGGTTGTCGTAGGTGTACCATTAAGAAACTCTTCTTCCAAAACTTGCACCATGTCTATGTCATGGATAGTCAAAGAAGAAATGTTATCACCATGGATGATAACTTGACCACCTTCGTATGGAAGGTGGATTTCTTAGTGGATGGGAGAGGACATGGCCCTTAGTTAAGCTAGCCAAGGCCTGCCTAGAATCATGTTGAAACCTGGCATCTCCTCTATGACAGTGAAATCTGCACTAGTGGAGAATTGCTCTCCCACTACAAAGGCTAAGTTGATTGTACCCTTGATTGTGACATATGATCCATTGAAGGATTTTAGACATGTGGTTTTGGCTGGCTTGATTTCATCTGCCAAACCTAGCTTGTCGATGACGGAGTACAGGACTATGTTCATTGTTGCACCATCGTCAACATGCACTCTGCAGATGGTGCACTGCCCAACACGAATGCTGATGGATAGTGGAGTTGTAGTGACTTCCCCTCGTTTGGGGTTGACTTTAACTGCATCATCACGAAAGGCTAAGGTTGTTGAACCAAATTCTTATAGTGTGGGAGGCAACATTGTTGCATGGATGGATGCCTCATTTGCAGGGATTTCCTCCATAACAGGAATGGGGGCTAAGACGTGGGCCAATCCTTGGCAGTGAGCAAGTGAGGTCTTGACCAGGTCGTATAAGCCAAATGTTGTGTTCTTTTTCTTGAGCATTTGCTTTACCTAGGTTAGTGCAGCTACGAAGTCCTTGTCATTAGCCATTATGTTGGCTTTAACTTCCTCAATGAAGCTTAAGAGACAAACCTCTCGAGAGTGGGACTTAGGCTTGGTTTGCTTGGGGGTAGGGGCCCTAGTGTTCAATTGTTGTTTGCTAGTTGCCATGGGAGTTGCCAGGTGCTCGTTTGTCCTCTTACGTTCCCATTTGGTGGGCTTACCTAGGTTGCTAGTGGGGTCAACCCTTGAAGGAGGAGGGATTGAGATGTTGCCCACTATTGGGCTTCGGGTAGGTAAGGGACCATCTCGTTGTGGCACTCTTATGATGAAAGCTTTCTTAGCGATTTTTGTTGCTGCATCATGCCAGTTTAATGTCTTAGCGGATGAGTCGTGCCAGTTTAACGTCTTAGCAGACGATGTCTATGGAGCCTTGATCACAAAGGGTGTTGTGGATGCCTGGGGTGGCACCTTGATAACAAAGGGATCCCTCTTGTTTGTGGTGGCTGGGGGAATCCTTGCCTTGCTGGGAGACACATGGATCACAAAAGGTTTTTGCACAGGTTTGGGCTTGCCACCTATGCTAATTAAGTTTATGACATAGGAGGCATCGTCTGTGTTGGATTGACTTGCCGTGTCAATCACTAGTTGGCCTTGTTCTATCATTCCCTGCAGGTCATTTTGCAAGGCATGACAATTGTTTGTACTGTGACCAACCATTTGATAGTAATGATAGTATTGGTCCAATTTAAAATGTTTTGGGACTAGAGGCTCATTTGGTATTGCTAAGGTGGGGTTCCTTAGTAGCTTGTAGTACCTGTCATGTTTTTGGCGGGTAATCTCTAACATGTGTTTGTGTTGGATTTCCCCAGCTTTCAAGACTTGCTCCAATAGTTGAGAGGGTTGCATCGGTAGTGGTGTATACTTTGAGCGATCCTTGCGCTGAAAGTTGGGCCTTGGGGTGGCCCCTACCGATGTAGATGAGTTGGTCCCAAAGTTGGCAGCTTTGTTAGCTGGGGCTTTAGGTTGCTTAGCTTTTGGGCCCCAGTTGGTTGCTTTTGTGATTGTGGCTACTATTGCCTTCGTTGTATTTTTCTTGCAAATATGTTGGTTTTTGTAGGCCACATAAGCTGGGTCATTTCTAGCTTGCGCTGCTTCCTCTATGTCCTTAATTTGTACGAATGTCTAACTCAAAGTACAAGGTTTTAGATAATAAAGCTTCGATTTAATGAAGTCATTTGTGGCTGCCTTAAGGATGGTAAGTAGATATGTTTCAAGAATAGGTTCATGAAGTTCATTTAGGGCAACACTCCATCTTTGGATAAATTTCTGTGTTGGCTCTAAAGGTGCTTGTTTAATTTGAATCAAGCTATCTAACGTGGCTTCAAGTTTTAGATTATATTTGAAATGGGTGACAAACTGGTGCAAAAAATCCTCCAGAGAAGATATAGAGCTACGAGGTAAGGCTCGGTACCAGTCTAAGGCTTTTCCTATTAAGGATATAGCAAACACACGCAGAATTACATGGGGCCATGCCTGAAGCAAAAGACTTTTAGTTCGGAATGTCACTAGGTGGGCATTTGGGTCTCCCTCTCCATTATACTTGGTCAACTGAAGTAACAAGACTCCCTTTGGCAAGGTTAAGGGTGGAACTGAGGGGTCAATTGGGTCATCTTGATAGAAATCTAGTACCTTGACTTCCTCATTGTTCAAATTTTTAAGGCATTTTAATTCCTCTACCAAGGAGTGCATCATTTTTGTGTGTTTGCCCATTCTTGGGCTGTAGGAAAACCAGTGGATTAAGCGGATTGTGGATGATAATGATTTAATTGTTGCATTGTTTGTGGAAAGAGAGGTTGTTGGGCTAACGTTTGTTGTGGTGGGATGATATTCAAAACTGAGACTACCAAGGAGCCCATTTCCCAGCCACAGGCTGTGAAGTAATACCCTGAACATGTTGGGTTGGAGTAATCAATGGTTCTCCATGGATTTGCACCTGAGTTATGTAATAGGTGGATGTGGAAGCTGGTATGACTGATGGCATTCCAATTACTTGAGGTAGAAAGATTGACCCTGCGTTGGTTTGGGGAGGGAGTTGTTGGGACTGTACTTGTGGAGGAATGATGGAAGTAGACGCATCAAAGTGAATATTATTGAGTACAGAGAAGATAGGAATGGAAGTAGGTACCTCTTGTCAGGAAACTGGTGTTCAAGTGTTTGCGGATGAAGGAGGAAGCACAGTTTCTTCCAAGAAAGAGTGGAACAATGACTTTGTGTAGGCATGGGGACTAACAGTATGGTAGGAATCTCTATGTTCAGATTGGGCTGCAAAATCATCTTCCTCATCTTGAGGCTCTATTGGCCGTGGCTGTAAGGCTTGACTTCTAGCCATAAGAAGCTGGGATATAAGTTTATGATGGTTTTCAGATAGCGGGATTATGTCAAATGCTGAAGGGATGAACTCACGTCCTCCTTTGTGGATAAATTCATATTCTCACTTTGCTTCCCTTTCTATACAGTCGATAGGTAAGTTGGCTTGGATTTTGACGCAGATGAAGTTATACTGTTCAGGTGTAAGAGTTGCATGAGTAGGGCCTTTGCCCTATAGCCTGAGCGACTGGCGTGTAGGACCTTGAGGATTCATGTGTTCAATAACGGTTATGGATTCCATAGCAGTCACAGGGATCGGTAGTGTTACTGGGTTGATTTGGAAGGATTCCATGGCGAATGTGAGCAGATTGGGCTAGATGAATGGAGTTGGATTACAAGCAGTTGCAGCGTGACCGTGACATAAACAAAATGTGACCAAACTAATCAAACCAAACCAACAAGACAAGCTCAGCGTGACCAACAGGGACAGGAGACTCACAAGCTAAGATGCACAAGTTTTGATAGGTAGCGTGATCAACGTTTTAACAATGGCAAATTCAAGCCCTCATTCTAGCACCAAAAATTGTACTGACCTAAATCGTCGGTGTAAGGCTAGAAGGGAAATAGACACCAAGAGATTGTTGGGCATGTACAGCTGACCCTGCCTTTTCTTGAGGGCAAGCAAGAAAAGGAAACGAAGGTAGAGTGCCTTAGATGGTTTGTATGCAAATCAACCAAGGACTTCCCTGAGCGTAAGCTACGGCTAGCGCTAGGGTTATCGTAAATGGTGTAAACGGGATGTAAACGAAATGCAAATAGCGACACAAAATGTAAAAAGAGTGTACTGAATTATAAAGAAAGCATAAATAAAGCTGTATTTGTAAACAAAGCATAAACAGAACTAAACAATGTAAATGGAAGGAAATAATGAAACTGTATTGTATTGTTTAAACAAGAATGTGCACCGGTCAAAGCATAGCTGCACGTATGGATGGCAGGTTAAGCACTAAGCCCCAAGATGATGTCTGAAATGTTCGGATGCTAGGAGTCAAGTGTGTCTGAGCGTCCTAGGCTGCTAGTCAATACTTCCCAAGTCGCCAACCTTCCAAATTGTCCACCTGGTTTATGTGAATTAACAGGGTATTTATAGGGCTGGCCCGAACTCCGGCACAGAATCCATGGATGGAATCAACGACCGAGAGATGAGAGGAAACAGGATCGTGTTACATGTGTTCAATGGATAGTTGTGCTCGGGTTGGATGCATGTTGCCGAGAGTTGGATGTGTGACAGCCAGTTGTGCACAAGTTGGATGTGTGTTGGCAAGCTATGTTCTTAACCAGGTACATTGCATTTTACAATTCATGGGTAATTCAAGCCCATGAGAGTACATTTAATTTATACCATGAGGTCCTGACTATCCCATAAATGAAGATTTACAATGAAATGTACAAGGGAAATTCGACCCGTCTTGCTTGAAACTTCTTTGTCCTTGAGTTTTCTAGAATTTTCTGGGAGTTGCTGATGCTGAGAATTTTTTGGAATTTTCTGATGCTTAGAATTTTTTGGAATTTTCTGGGAGTTGCTAATGCTGAGAATTTTCTAGAATTTTATGGAATTTTCTAGAAGTTGGTCATGCTGGACTCACGTTGCTAGCGTGACCTAGGCATCAGTGACAAAAATGAGCATTTTTGGAGCTGAAATCTAAAGTTCTGGGGGCTGAAACTTGGAGAAATCATTAATGGACTTTGAGGGTGACTTGTCCCTTCAAAATCAGACCATTTTGACATTGTTTTGAGGCTATTAAAATTTGGTTATTCTGTGGTCACACCTAGCATGACTGCCCAGCGTGACCTATAGTGTGACCTGCAGAAACCCATGAAAACTTGCAAATTTTGAGCTGTAATTCAAAATTTTTGAAGGCTAGGGCCCATAGTTATCAATAGTGGACCCTAAGGATGACTTTCACGCTTGAAATTGAGTCATTTTAACTCAGTTTTGGGGCTCTAAAAGTTGGTCACGCTGTGGTCACGCCCAGCATGACTGCCCAGCGTGGCCTGCAAAAACTGTGTAGTCTGGCTTGAAATTTGGACTCCTGAATGCTGAGACTTGGAGTGGACATCAACAGCTCTTGAGGATGGCTTGCACCCCCATATTTGGACCACTTTTTATTTGATTTTGAAACTGTTGGATCTGCTCACACTAAGGGCAAGCTAGCTTGACAGTGTGATCAAGCTGGCTTGAGCAAGCTAGACTTGAGTTTCATGCCTTAGTTAAATTTTGCCTCCTAAATGCTTGAAAGGGCTTGAGTTGTTCTTGTTTCAAAGTTTTTAGGCCAAAATTAGTGGTGTTTCAGTGACTTCTCCTATTTTTTCATCTATTTTAATGTTATCCGCATGGAAGCCTAGTGATGTAGACCTTGATCCTTGATGTGGAAACATTACTACATGAATGGATGGTTCAGTTGTAGGTGAGTCTTCATTGACAGGGATTGATGTTAACATACGTACTAGGGCTTTGAGGTGTACTTAAGAAGTCATCATTAGGTCATACAGGCTTAGCGAAGTGTTCTTTTGTTTAAGGGCCTGGGTAACCTAGGTTAGGGCACTAGCCAAGTCTTTGTTGTTTAGTATGTTCTTGTTGGTCGAGACTTGGTCCATTGGACCCAACAGTTGTATCTCTTGAAGGAGAGCTGTTGCGTGGTCAATTGGAACTGTTGGATCTGGCTCCTCGAGCATTCCTAATTCTTCAACTTGGTTACTTGTGCTTGGCTTATCAGTTGTCGGAGTCATGGGTATAGCATTTAATGGAGTGGGTTTTGGGGATCCCAATTTATGACCTTGGTGTTCTCTTTCCAAACGCTCCCTAGTCAACCTATCCGCGAGGCATTCTCACGAAGGGAGCGAGGGAACCGTCAGGGTTTGAACGCCTGGTTGCTTCAGGACCCGAATGACAAATGGAATAGGGCGGGTTTGCGATGGCACTGTTGGTGGTTGAGCATCAGGGTGTTTAGGCATCCAAATGGCAAATGGAATTGGTCTGGTTTGGGGTTGTACGTCTACAATTGCAATAGCAAGTGATACCTAGATCACAAAGGGAGCAAGCCGGGTTGGCGGTGGTGCATTTGCAGTTGCATTGGCAGAAGGTACTCGGATCACAAATGGAGCAGGTTTGGTTTGCAAGGGTACGTTCATCATTGCCATCGCAAGCAGTATCCAGATGAAGAATGGTTTTTGAGGTGTGGAGGATGTATGTGTTGGAAACAAGGATTAGGAAGATGGTGTTGATGTTGTAGGAACACAAATCATAAAGGGTTTTCTGGGTATTTCTTATTCGTTGCCGACATGTATTGTGTTGATCACATAAGGAGCCTCCTTGGTGTTAAGGGGATCCTTATACATGCCCATAGATTTGCTTTTGCGGTTTTATAGGGTTAGCTTCGTCGAAGGTTATTTCACCCCTATCAATCATACATTGTATGTCTTGTTTCAGGGTGAAACAATAATAGGTTCTGTGCCCATTTTGTTGATGGTATTCACAAAATCTATCTAGCCTAAAGCCTCTCGGAACTGGAGGCTCATTCGATGTTTCCAAGCTTGGGTTTTTGACCAATTCATAGTATCAGTCATGTTTCTGGGCTACTACAGGAGACAATTGCTTATGTTTGATGGCCCCAACCTTTAAAAGTTGATCTAGTAGTTGTGAAGGCTTCATAGGCAACGGTGTATATTGAGCAGGTTCTTTTCTCTCGAATGTACTAGCGTGACCCGTGTTAGCAGTTTGCATGAAGGATGGTTTAGGTGTGGGTGTGTGAGTAGTTCTCTCATAGTTAATGGGAATAGTAGGTTGTTTCCCTTTCTGTCCTGCGTTGTTGGGTTGAGCCGTCTCTACTACTGTTGCCACTGTTGCTTTAGCCTTATCTTTGTCTTTCTTCGTGTGTTGATTTTTAAAGGATAAATAAGCGAGGTCATGACTATTTTGGGCTGCCTCCTCTATGTTCTTTATCTGTACAAAAGCTTGACTCAGAGTGTGAGCATTTAGATAGTAGAGCTTTGACTTAATGAAGTCATTCACGGCTCCCTTAAGAATCATAAGTAGGTATGTTTTCGGGATTAGCTCGTGAAGTTCATTAAGTGCAGCACTTCATCTCTGAATGAACTTTTGCACAAGTTCTAATGGTGCTTGCTTTACCTGGATCAGACTGTCTAAGGTTGCTTGGGGCTTCAGGTTATACTTAAACCTGGTAACAAACTAGTGTAACAGATCCTCCAGAGAGGATATAGAGTTACGGACTAAGGCTAGGTACCAGTCTAAGGCTCTTCTGGTTAAAGACATGGTGAACACGCGTAGGATTATGTGGGCCCAAGCTTGAAGCAACAGATATTTTAATCTAAATGTTACTAAGTGGGCATTGGGGTTCCCTTCCCCATTATATTTTGTCAATTGAGGCAATGAAACTCCCTTGGGTAAAGTTAAAGGTGGCACTGACGAACTGATCGAATCATCTTGGTAGAAGTCCAATACCTTAAGCTCCTCGATGTTAGCAGTTTTGAGATGCTTTACATCATCAGTGAACTCTTGCATCATCTTTTTGGCTTCGGCCCATTCTTGGACACTCGATGAAGTAGTAGGTTGGTTAGTTTGAGTGCTATACAAGTTAGACTGTTGTACGATTGGTAGGAATGATGATTGTTGCGTTGTTGATGGTTGTACTTGAGTGATGTTCATGGATGGAATTATAGCAGGTGGTATGCTGTAATTAGGGGGTTGACACTGTTGCATGCCAGACATGGTCCACTTCCCAGTTACAAGTTGTGAAGAAACGCCCTGAACCTATTGAGTCGAAGTAGTGATGGGTGTTCCTTGGATTTGCACTCATGGTATATAGTGAGGGGTGGGAAGGTGACTCCTGCATTAGTTTGAGAGGAGAGTTGTTGGGGTTGTACTTGTAGGAGAGGGGATAACATGATGACCAAAGGAATAATGAAGATGGGTGCATTGAATTGAGTATTGGTCATGGGGAGAGTGGAAATGAGAGTGGGTACTTCCTGTTGAGATACATGAGCTTGAGTGCTTTTAAATGCATGAAGGGACATGGCCTCTCTCATGAAAGGGTGGAATAACGAATTCATTTAAGTATGCAGACTAAGAGTATGGTATGAATCCTCATGTTTGGATTGAGTTATGAAATCATCTTCTTCATCTCCATTTTGAGGTTCTATGGCAGGTTGGCATGAGGTGAGGAGTTCGGATATGAGTTCATGATGGGATTCAGATAGGGGAATTATGTCATATGCCGAAGGGATAAAATTACAGCCTCCCTTATAAATGAGTTTGTAATGTCATTTTGCTTCCATTTCTGTGCGATCGATGAGCAGGTTAGCTTGGATTTTAACACAAATAAAGTTACATTGTTCAAGCGTTAGGATGGTGAATGTGGGGTCTCTACCTTGCAATCTCAGTGACCAACGAGTTTGCCCCTGAGGATTCATCTCGGCGAGGGCAACTATAGACTCGATGATAGTCACGGGCTCCGAGACTATGGCATCGAAGTGGGAGACGAGCAAGGTAGTGGTGTTGGTGTGTGTGGAGTCCATTGTCAATGTTGGGTGATGCAGCGTAGGAGAGAGAAAATATGTGTCAAGTATCAACAGCATGTAGTTTCACAGCATATGAATAGTGCAGTGTGTGAAAAGATTGAGTAGCGTATGAAAGAGATGAAGCAGAGTGAAAGAGGGAGTACAGCGTGTGAAAATAGGAATAGTGTATAAGTGATGTAAGCAACGTAAAGAAGTACAGCATGCATAATAAAAGGGGGCACATTGTATGGCCACAATTACAAGTGAAGTGTGTGTTGACTAGGGTGGAATTGCACTGTGTGAAGTTTGGTAGCCTTAAACACAGCGAGTGAAAGTCAAGGGACAGCGTGTGGCTTGGAAACTAAAATGCAGAATGCTGTTGGGTTGAACCATAGCATCTGGCACAGGGGAACAGTGTGTGGACGCTGAATGTAGCATCTGGCACAAGGGAACAGCGTGTGGACGCTGAATGCAGCATCTCGCATAGGGGAACAACGTGTGGATGCTAAATGCAGTGTCTGGCATAGGAGAACAATGTGTGGATGCTGAATGCAGTGCCTGGCACAGGGGAACAGCGTCTGGACACTAGATACAACATCTGGAATTTGGGGCCTAAGTGCTAGACGCTGTGAGTTAAGCAGGAACATGTTTACCAGATCAGAATAATGTCTGGACGCTGAGGGCAATGTCTGAGGAAGAAAACCAAATGTAGGATGCTGTGAACTGTGTTTGAGAAGGGAGAGAATGATGCTAGACGCTGTGAACAACGTCTGAAACTGGGACAAGGTGCAAGACGCTGTGGGCAGCTACTAGACAGACAAACGTAACAAAAATGGGCCCTCCTTCTAGTGCGAGGCTAGAATGAAACAGACGTTGAGAGATCTATGGAAGATACAATAAGACCCCACCTTCATGTGAGGGAAAGCTAGAAATAAACGAAGGTAGAGTGCCTTGAATAGTCTGTGCGCAGATCAAACAAGGACTTCCCCTAGCGTATGCTATTGCGATGTGCTGGGCTATACGTAAATGGATGCAAACTAAAACGTAAATGAACATATGAAAGGTAAGATGAAAATAAAATGTAAACAAATATAATGAAAATCATAACAAATGTAAATAGTGTAAACAGAGAACAATGGATGGAAAAATTGTAACTATATGTATTGATTGACGATTACAAAAAAAAAGTACACCGGTCAGAACGTAGTTGCGAATTGATCGCAAGGTGGAAATTTAGCCCTAATGTGAAGGGTGTATAGATGCTAGGAGATTGATTTCTGATTGCAAGTGTGCAGCGTGACCAAAATTGCCCCAAGTGCTCAGCATGACCAAGTCTGAGTAATGCCCAATCGTATGAGATAACGATGATGAGATTCACCAACTCTCTAGATCCTGATGCCCCAAAATTGCCAACCCTAATTAAATGGAAAAATAGGGTATTTATAGGATTTTTGGGCATGGAACCCGGATCTGGAGGAAGATCTATGGCTAAAGGATGAGAGAAATGTGGATCGGGTGACAAGTATCTATGTTTTGACCAGATGCACAGAATTTTACAATGTACAGGGTGCAGCATGACCAAGATCTCTTACGCTGGTGTGTGTAATCTGCAGCGTAAGAGCTCGATACGCTAAAAAGTGCAAAATGTACAAAGAATGTTAAAGTATAAGAGTGGATCTGGATGTCTGGCCTCTGGATCTATAGATCTGTGCTATTTTTGCTCTTCCAAGGCATCCAGCGTGCGTGGATCTGGCTCTGACGTGTCTACGGTGTGTCTTGCCATTAGCGTCTGGCATCCAACGTCCTAGTGTTTACGTTGTGCATACGCCAGCGTTAACGTGCCAACGTGACCATCAGCGTGTCCAATGTTTATGATACATTTTGAGCCCATTTTTTACCTGTGGGATCCATTTTCGAAGTGGATTTGCATGCCTGAGGTCGAGAGGGTTCTGCACGTCAAATTTGAGCTAATCTGGAGGCTGTTTTGGCATACTTTTGGTTGGTCACGCTGTGGTCACGCTACCCAGCATGACCTCAACGTGACCAAGTGTTTATGCCCTATTTTGAGCTAATTTTTGGATGCTGGTGCTTGTTTGTTGATGCTCAACTACTACCTGCTCTCTAGGGTGGTCTGGATGCTGAATCTGAGCCCAATTTGATGCTATTTTAGTCATCTTTCATTTGGTCATGCTGTCATCACACTGTGCAACGTGACCTCAACATGAGTAAGTTAAAATGACACATTTGAAGCCTAAATATGGATTTTCTGAAACTTGAGAGTTAGTATAGTTGTTGCCTAGCCCCTGGGGATTGAGTTCATGTCGAAACTGGACCTGAAACTGCTTGATGTGCCCTTTTTTTGCTTGGTCACATTGTGCAGCGTGACCTCAGTGTGAACAGCTGAAAGTGCCATGTTTGAGGTCCAGATTTTGATTTTTTGAAGCCTGTGAACATGTACAATTGTTGCCTAGCTCTTGGGAGTTGAATTCATGTCAAAATTCTGCCTGGAGGTGCCTGAATTGAGCTGTTCTTGTTTGGTCACACTCTGGTCACGTTGTGCAGCATGACCTCAGCATGACTTACTGAAAGTGGCTCAAAACATGTGATTTTTAGCTCAAATTTCAAGGTTATGAAGGTTGGGAGCTGCAGGGGACATCAGTGAAGCTTATGGAGGGTCCGTGTGCTCAAATCTAGGCTGTTTGGAATTGATTTTGGGGCTCCAAAAGTTGGTCACGTTGGTCTTACACTAGGCAGCATGACCACAGCGTGACCAAAGTGTATATAATAAAAGCCATGCATTTTGAGCCTAAAACCCTAGATTTCGAATGCCGGGAGTTGGAGTAATTGCCTGTGGGCCCCAAGGGAACTTTGTCTATTCAATAATGTGTCATTTCATGCTGTTTTGAAGGCTCTCAAGTTTGGTCATGCTATACATCCTATTGGGTAGCAGCGTGACTTAGCTTGAGTCCTGTCTAAAAGTGCTAGGCCAAAAATTTTTGTGGTGTTTTCAACGTGTGTCCAGGCTCAGGATTGCTGGTTTTCTTTTTCCAAATTTCCAACCCCATTTATGTCAATGAACAGGGTATTTATACATTTTACTAGGCTCGGGAGTAGGATTCATGAATGAGGTCAATGGCTGTGAGATGAGAGAAAAACAGATCGTCTGACAGGTGTTCGATGCACAGTTGTGTGTGAACTGGACGTATGTGGCAGACTACGTTCTAGACCGGATACACTGTATCTTACAATATAGATTGATTTACATTACGTTCATGCATACAATTTGAAGCGTAAGAGCTTGACAAGCTCACAAATGTTGCAAATTTACAATAAAATGATAGTGTACAACAAGAGATCTTGATTCTGGCTCACTTGGAACTTCCCGATCCATGAACTAGCTACTGCAGGGTGCTAACATGAGTGGTCCTATGGCTATTTGAGATGTTTTTGCTTCATCAAGGCTGCCAGCATGAGTTGATCTTGTCCTAGCATGCCCTCAACATGTGTCTAAAGTGCTTTTGCTCGGTCATGACCAGTGCTCACTCTGGACTCACGCTGCCAGCATGACCTCAGCATCACCTCAGCGTGCATGACAAAAAATGATGCATTTTGTGTCAAAATTCCATCCTTAAGACTTTTTTTTGAAGTGTAACTGCTACCTGACCTTGAGGATGTCCTGCATGTTTAATTTGAGCCTGTCTGTGCTCGGATTTAGGCCACTTTTGGAAACTCACGTTGGGCTCACGTTGTCAGTGTGACCTTAGCATGACCTGGGCGTGAGCAAGCTGGGATGGTACATTTCACACCAAATCTTGATATTTGAGACCTTTCTTTCAAGTGTAACTACTACCTGACCTTGGGGACAAGCTGCATGCTGAGTCTGAGCCTATTCGTGCCTTGATCCAAGTCATTTTAGCAACTCATGCTAGGCTCACGCTGTCAGCGTGAGTTGGGCGTGACTCCAACGTGACCTCAACGTGAGTGCTAAAAATGGTATATGTTTGGACCTGAAATCAGAATTCTAAGGGTTGGGAGTTGCAATGATCATCAGTGAACTTCAAAGGTATCTTGCATTACTCAGATTCAGATCATTTCGGCTTGATTTTAAGGTTCTAGAAGTTACTCACGCTGTACTCACACTGGAGAAACGCTGTCAGCGTGACCTGGGCGTGACCTCAGCGTGAGTAGCAAGATTTGTGCAAGTTTGATTTGAAACCTTGGGTTCTGGATGCTAAAACTTGGAGTAGTCATCAGTGGGGCCCGAGGGGGCCTCGCCCATTCGAATTAGGACTATTTTGACCTGATTTGGAGGCTCTGAAGGTTGCGCACACTACACGCATGCCGATAGCATGACTTCAGTGTGACCTCAGTGTGCATGATAAGATTCATGCTCATTAGTCCAATTTTTGAACTTCTGGATGTTGAAGCACCGGGTTGTTCTCATTTCAAAGTGTTAAGCTGAAATTTTGTGGTGTTTCACTATCTATGGGTGGTCTTGTCCTACTTAGTGATCAAGGTGGAGAATTGCAAAGGAGACTTCCTAATCATCATGGAAAGGGCATGGCTAAGCACCGTTGATGTAAGAATGGGCATTAGAGATCTTTGCTTAGAAATATCTAAATAAAACACATTCAAACAGATTAAGAAGGAGCAAGTTCCATGCATCACATACAACAATACAAGGTGCAATTGTGTGCAGAAACTCTACGCAGTGAAATGAGCATCTATCTTTACATGCAAGTAGTATGCACTAGAAGCTAACATTCAAAGGTGTTTGTACCTACCAGCCACAAAACAGGAGGGCACCCAATGGCTAATCGCTGATTTTAAGAGTAGCACACTTTGCATGGAACCAATTGAGAGCCTTACATGTGCATATGTCATCGGCATGGATGAACTAGAGCAAGCTCATCACCAACTCTCTAATGATACAAATGATGATACCTACTAGGAAGAGTTTGAAATTCCTAAAAATTTCAAGCAAGAGCCCCTTAAACTAAAAGCTTTACCTGCCAACATAAAATATGTGTTCTTAAGAAATGGAAAGTCAATCATAACCAAAGAAAATCTTGCTCTAGAACAGAAAAAGAGGTTGTTAAAAGTGTTTGAAAAATGGTTAGCCATCTTTGCCTGATAATATCCTGAACTCACAAGGATTGATCCTAGATTATGCTAGCATCGCATCTACACCGACCCAGCCGTGAAGCCAAAGAGACAACCATAAAGGTGATTAAACCCCAAATTCAAGCAAATTGTCAAGGAAGAAATTAAATAACTCCTCAAGTTGGGGTTTATCTATTCCATTGCAAATAGCGAGTGGGTTAGTCCACTTATTATTGTGCCTAAGAAATGTGCCCAGTGGCAAGTCTGCATTAGTTTTCGATTGCTGAATATGACAACATTCAAGGATCACTTTCCATTTCCACTCATTGATTAGGTGTTAGACACAATATCTGGGCATTACCGCTATAGTTTTCTAAATGGTTATAGTGGCTATAACTATATCTAGATCACAACAAAGGACCAAGCCAAAACAACATTCACAAATCCTTGGGGGACTTTTGCATATCGCAAGATCCCTTTTGATCTATGCAATGCCTCTGTTACATTTCAATGCTTGGTCTTTAGCATTTTTCAATAGTAGATCGATAGTGATGTGGAAGTCTTCATGGATGACTTCTCCACTATGGAGCTACATTCGAGTAAGCCCTAGACCACCTTAAGCAAGTACTAAAATGATGTGTTAAAACAAATCTACGGCTCAATTAGCAAAAGAGTCATCTAATGGTCTAGGAAGGCATTGTGTTGGGGCACAGAATATCACAAGTAGGAATTAAGGTCAACCCCAAAAAATAAGGGTTATCCAAGGAATAACCCACCAACCAGAAACTATCAAAGATGTTTGGTCATTCCTTGGACATACTGGCTACTACTAGCAATTCATAGAGAATTTCTCTAAGATCGCAAAATCGTTGGTTGAGCTAACAAAGAAAGATGCTTCATTTGTCTAGACCATGGAATGTGAAAAAGAATTCCAACAACTGAAGGAGAAACTTGTAGAAACTCTAATTCTATAAGCACCTGACTAGTCCAAACCATTTCATGTTATGACAAATGCATTAAATTATGCCTTGGGAGCTATGCTTATATAGATGGATGATAAGAAATGTCCATATTACATCCACTACACTAATCAAAACATTATGGATGCATAACTAAATTACACCACTAGAAAAAAAGAATTGATGGCAGTGGTGTTTGCTCTAAAAATTTTAAACATTATGTGCTTGGGTACAAGGTGTTTGTGCACATGCACCATAGCGACATCCGCTTCCTAATGAATAAGCCAACGGTAAGCCCCTGTGTAACATGGTGGCTAGTGATATTATACGAATTTAATCTTATGATGGTACATTGAAAGGGCACTAAGAATGTGGTCACTGACTACTTGTCTTGGTTATGATGGGATAACAAAGAGGAGGAGCATCCACTATTTGATCTATTTCCTAATGAACTGCTCTTTGCCGGGGCTATAATTGAACAATCTCCCAATGAGCATAAATGATATGATGGCATTCACACCTATCTTCTCACCTAAGAAATTCCACAAGGGTTGGACAACCAGAAGAAATAATAGTTTCTTCACCAGGTAAAATGCTTCATGAAGATCAATGGACAGCTCTACAAGCTGTGCGCCGATGGCTTGGTTCAATGGTATGTCCCTGATGTTGATCAACTATGCATTCTCTAAGATGCTCATGAAGGTCCTTGTGGGAACCACTATGTTGGGAGACACATGGCAATTAAAATGCTAATGGCAAGGTATTACTAGCCAAAAATATTTACGGATGCTCATCAATATGTCCACTCTTGTGAACGCTGCTAATGAGATGGTGGAATGATTGCTCGAATGGAGGGACTTCAACAATGGATTCAACCACTAGAACCCTTTGACATCTAGCAGATTGATTTCATGGGTCCCATCACACCCATGTCCAATGGAAAGTCATATATCATAGTCACTACTGACTATTATACGAAATGGGAAGAAGTAGCAGTTGTCACTGACTGTACATCTTCTACTAATGTTTAGTTTATACAACAAAATTTTGTAAACAAGTTTGGTGTGCCACGTGCATTAATTTCTGATAATGGAACTCATTTTATAAGCACTACTTTTTGGAAGCTCATGTAACACCTAGGCATTGAACATAAACTCACAACACCCTACCATCCCCTAAGACAATGGTTAAGCGAAGGTCACCAATAGGGAAATCACAAGGATTCTAATAAGAACTGTTAGCAAATATAGGAAAGATTGGAGCATGAAACTCAATGATGCTCTTTGGGCCTATTACTAAACATGGAAACTTCGTATAGGCTATTCTTCCTATGAGCTTATGTATAGAAAATTACCAACACTTCCTATTGAATCTGAGCTCCATACACTTTCAACAACCTATGACCTTGACCTTGACTTGAGTCTAGCACAAAAAAGAAAGATTAATGAATCTCAACTTGCTGGATGAAAACCAATTGGTGGTCCTATCATCTAACGAGTTGTACAATGCATTCAAAAAAAATTGCCATGATCTTAAAATCAGGAAAGCCAAATTTCAACTCAAAGATATGGTTCTCTACTGGAATCCCACACATGTACCTTAATGAACTAATTTTCAAACATTGTGGGAAGGACCTTATATAATTTATGAAACTTTTCCTTCTGGGGCCATGATGATCTATGAACCTGAGATCCTAAATAGAAAACAGCTAGTCAACATACAACAAGTCAAACCTTTCCATGAGCATAAGCCAACGAATACAACAAACATTTCATCAGATGAACAACCATGCTCAATATTTCTGATCTCCTCTTTTCAACTCATTCATGGGGGAGATGGACATCCATGCTAACTATATAAGCAACTCCTTAGTTTTTCACCCTTTTTGTTTTACATGTTTTTGTTTTACAACTTTTTGTTTTACACATTCTTTATTTTACATCTTTTTGTTTTCATGTTATTAATCTTTTCTAATTTTTGTTTTACACCATCATTAATACATTTGCTATTTCTTGCATATTTTACACTTACTTTTATATGTTGTTTTATTCTTGTGCATTTTTCTAACTTGTTGTTGATAAGTGACAAGCATAGTAGTAATTCGTTGCTTGATGGTGGTATGTACTATTTAGTTATTTTCTTGTTGACATTTGGATTCTAGCTTTTGTTACGGATAATTAGGACATGGTTTCTTTTTCATGCAACAGGTAGCAAGTCCACAACATCCACCCATCCACAAACTTTATGGTTTTCCTTATTCTAGAAATGTGTAGTCCCTTTTTCATTAATAAAACTATAACAAATTTTTGACTTTGGTAGTTTCTGGATTTGGAAAATATTCAAAGGTTCGAACAGGGTATGATTTCAACGAGATTTGGTATTCCTTGTGCTTTTCTACTTACTTGGGTGCATGTGTGTTTTCATGGATTTCTTATCGTTCCATGTCAACCAATAAAAGGAAGTTAAATAAGTCTTTGCATGGTGTGGTTCTCATAAAAAAATAAAATGATGGAAATTTAAAGCATACCCCTTAGACAAAATAAATGGGCTACAAGCACTGGTTATGGGACTATAAATACATGTTACCCATGCTTGAAGGTCCCCTCTAACTAAGCCCCTTCCGCACTTCCTACTTCTCTTTTCTTCTCTAATAAAGAACGGTGGTTGTTCTATGGGAATTAGAATGGTGATGCAAAGTCACTAAATCTGGTTGGTTTTGGTCTGGACTAAGGATGGATCTTATCAAGTCATTTAACCATAAAATTCACAAGAGACTTCATGTGATTGTAATCAAGAACTTCATTCCACTCTCTCTTTCTTTCACCTATGTTTTCCATATCTCAGCTCACTGTTAGTTTCATGCTCTTATTCGATGTCCTAGTTTGATGTGTCAAAATTCTTAGGTAGCATCTTCCAAGTTTTTGTGTCTAACTTTTTGTAACCATTAATCACCAATGGGGCCCATGGACTCCTTGATTTGAAGTTATGCAAGGGCAATAAAAGGCTTGTGCCTACTTTGGGGAGGACCCACTTGCATATCTTTTGATTAGGTTAGTTAAGTTCTTTATCCTTAGACACTCTTAGAATCTAATCCTTTTGTTTACCACATCAATGACATCCAATTGTGCACATCTTCATAACGTTTTTCAGTGAAACCTTTTATTGTGATTATTGCAAATTCTTAAACCCTCTTCAAGCATTTCCTCACAATTGAACTTTTTCAAATTTAATGAACTACTTATGCATTTCACCTATTTTTCAACTTTCCCATTAACACTACTAATGGAATCAATCCACCATAATCAAAACTTAGCCAAGTGTAACCACCAACGAGATGAGGCACTTCAAAGCTATATGTTACACATTGCACACTAATTTGTGATTTTGTTGTGATTACAATGGGTAGCATGGACTAGAAGCAAGACTATCTTCACCAAGGATGATGCGGCAGTACCACATGACAAGGAATATTCATGATTGTTGGATCTTCTCTCTCACTCTTTTATTTCCAAGAGAAGTTGGATGTTAGTTTTGTCCAAGGTGTTCTCTTCTCTTGTCATGAACACCCAACTTTGTAAAAGATTATAATTCATACACTCAAGAACTTAAGAGTCTATTTGTTCCATCTGAGTCAGTTTGTATCTCAATCAATAATCCCATACCTTCCCAATATATTTTAAGGAACTTGTTCCTCCTCCTCTTCACTTGAGGATAAGTTTTTATTCAGTCATGGGGGTATGATGAATCATGTTTTGACTCACTCTAATATCAAATATATCGGAGCCTTGATATTAGATACCCAATGTCAGAGCCTAAGATGCAATGCTGAATATCTGATATTGTGGGGTATATGCCAACCTATAAATATAGTGCTTGGGCTCATGATTTTCATATAGTTTTTTTCATAGTATAGCAAAGCTCTTGCAATTTTTTTTCTGTAGAGTTAGAATATTTTCTGAGTGCCCAAAGCAAAAGTCTGAGTGTGTACAAACCTTTATTCAAGCATTAATGTACTTGAGCATAGTAGTGTGATGAGAATAAAGATGAGCCCTTTTGATAATCCTTGTAGCACTAAGATAGATTAATGCTTCCTTTAATGCATTTATTATTCATGCACTTTACTTTAATGCATTTTCATTAAGCAATTAACTTCTAGTTGTTAATGAACACAATCACAACCACTTCAAGCATACATGTAGCACTTATTAATCTAGAAATGCTTAATGTTTGGTAATCCAACAGTGCTACATGCATTCAGGATGTGTTCAGAGAGTGGGAATGGGTACTTGTGTTAGGGTAGCTAGCCAATAGATTAATTAGATATTAAATTTCTCTACCTTCCATTCTTATTCAAGGCAATTAAACTTATAAAATACAAAATGATAAAAATCATATACCTTAGTTGCACTTAACCATATACTTGTACCTCACGAGTGGAATTGAGAAGACAACAATCATTCTAATTAGATTTCATATCGTAGAACCAATGTACTTAAGAACTTAAGGTCTACGAAATTTGACCAAATCACGCATGAACGCTTGTGATTCGTATGGTTCTACATAGGGGTACCTCGTTGCTCATCAACAACCCACCAATGTTTACATTTAACCTTGGTAAGCAACCAAAACAAGGGGAGAGTTGGACCCAAAACTAAGGGGACATCAAGGCCAAGGTCTTCCAACCACCAAACCAAAGAATAACAAAGGGACTAGGGAAGGAGAGCAAGCTAGCATAACTCTCCTAGCTCTTTATCATTATCTTTCTCTTTATTGTTAAACTTTGATGAGGAAGAACATGACCATGACCAAAGGGGTAATGATCATAGACAAGGTGGACCCATCATAGAGATGCAAAAGGAGAACTTAGATAAGAATAAGAGAAAAAGAGGCATCACTCAGAAAAAAGGCATAACACGTAACATCATAAGAGGCATAGACATGATAAGGGACCATGATGAATAGGATGTATATGATAAACTATTGCTTGCTACTAGAAGCATGATCAATATTTGAGAAGTAGTTTAAATTCTTACCAAGCATCAAAGGGACAACGAAATCAAATGACTAAAAATGAACAACATCCCTAGGTTTGAAAGGGGCTATAATGATAATCCTCAATGTTACTTGCATGTCTTCCATGATATATGTGCCTTGAAAAACATTTAGAATGATTGTTAAAAGCAAATACTTTTTCCTAGAACACTCATCAAAGAAGTTGAAATTTGAAACCAATTTGTGAAACCAAAGTTTATTCAAAGATGGAGTACGATGTTAAAGCTATTAAATGAAAAGTATTAAACATAATCCTTGTGTACAATTTGAGCAAGCAAATTAAAGAATGGAGACAAGCTAAATATGAATTTCTTGATGTAGCATTGGGTAGGTATTATTCTTTGTTCCATCGATGCCCAAGCCATGATTTCTCTAAGAGAGAATAGTTATATCACATCATAGATGGACTCAGGAACAAAATTGAGGAAACTCTTGAGGTCTATGTCCAACGGAAACTATCGAAGATGAGAGCCCATTAAATATAAAGGCTAATTGATTAGGTAGAAAAGGAATAAGGAGAGTTAAAGAAAAGGGGAAGTCTAGAGAAGTATAATAGAGACTCTTCCATCCACAAAAAGAAGGTTCATCTTTATGAACCAAATGAGGGAGCACCATTAGGGAAGGTTTTGTAATAAAAAATGATACCCATCTAAAAAGTTGTTATTGAGATTTTGGCTAAGATTGACAAGATGTAAGACTCTATTGATGACAAGCTCGAAATTACATTAAGGATTATGAAGGAGAAGGCAAAACAAGGAAGAGCCAAGGATAAAGAGAGAAGAAAAATGAGGGACATAAAAAATGACTATTATTATTCGAAAGGCAAAGCCATGGCAATTGAAGAGATTGTAGACTACAAATCATATGATGAAGGGTGTGATAACTATTAGTATGAACATCTAAAAGGTTATTACTTGATCTTGTCACACTTATAGGAATCTAGGGTTCATGTCTTAAACTCAAAGTTAATCAAAAGGTAAGCACCTAGGAGGTTGTCCTATCTTCAAGACAACTATAGGTAGTAGTTCCACTAGTAATGGTACTATCTAAGTGGAATGCCACCCTGAGACTACTTCCAATAGTGTCATAACTTGTAGTAAATGTCATTACCAAGGTAGTAATATCCTTACAAACAACTAGATGAATGTGTATACTATGTCCAACAATCTTTTGTTACCAAGTGGCTTCACAATTCATACATCTATCCATCATTATTATCCTCCAAAGTACCATAGACCTGCCACTCTAAAAGTTGAATCTCTTTCCACTTACACTTCTTACTATTCACAATGCCATTCACAACACACCTCAATACCTTTGCTACCTACACCACTAATGCAATGTGACATACCTCCAAAGCGCTAACAACAGAATGTCATAAGAACTATGAACTTATAGGTGGATGATAACTCAAATGATTCCAAGTGCTATCCTTGGAAAATGTCATTCTTTAGGCCTAGCCATTCACCAAAATTGTTATAGATATCTATGGCTACAGAATGCACTCAAACTATTCCTAGAATATATGACAAGCAACCTTGAAACAAAAGAGCCCAAAATGTCCAAACTATCATGTTAACCCATGCAATTATAGACTAAATTAAGGTAGTTCATCTTTCTATAAAAAGAATGGATTTAAAGAGTTCCCTAATTTATTTTCATATTACAAGAAATGAGCCATGTACGGCTCTACTAGACTTAGATTCCTAGATCAATCTAATTTAGAAAAAGATGTAAAAGGCATATAATTTACCTCTAGTATCGATTTGCAACATTTGGTTTGAGCTTACAGACCAGTCCATCATTGTTCTATTAGAATTAGTGGAGGACATTATGACCACCATTAGCGATTGACCATACCCAACTAATTTTCTAGTGATCTACATTGATAACTATAAGCATGACTTTACAATCATCATGGGAAGAGCTTGGTTAAGTACCATTGATCTCGAGCTTGGGATCAAAGCTCTACATGAAAATTTCCAAGGAAAATGAATTTGAAAAGATTGATAAAAAGGGAGTTCTATGCATCATGTATAGCAACACAAGGTATAACTACATGTAGAAAATATGTGCAACCATAAGTAGGACAATCATAACATGCAAAATGTGTGTCAAATCAGAAAATATCCAACGCTGCTTATACATAACAATTACAAAGTAGGAAAGCACCCAATGGTTGATAACAAATAATGGATCCACTTCAATAACGTGCATGGAAACCATAGAAATTTTGACAAGTACTTATATTAATAAGATGGATAAGATGAAGTAGATCAACTACAAACTCTCAAAGATAGAATATAAAAAGCATATAGAAGTAGATTAGGAAAAGTTATGTCACAATCTAGAAATTTACATAGTTTTAATTATTTAATTTAATGCATATGATTAATTCTTTAATATTGTCATATGCATTGTTGTTGTTGTTGTTGTTAGTTTCTTACATAAGTGAATGCAATCTACTTGTTATGATATTTTGTTAAAATTTTGTAACTTTTATTTTACTACTATTAAAGCTTAGTCATAAATCTTCTAAGTATTTTATGATTAAATGTTGAAATCCAATTACTTCAGGAAGTTTTTCTTTTTTATAAGTTATTATGCCGTTACAAGTATTTGGCTATACATATTTTATTCTTGTGTACATTCAATTATGTATATTCAATCTTTAGTATGCATATTTATACTTTATTTTACACATTTAATTATGTACCTTTTTATTTTATTGTGCATATGTGATTATATAATACTCTATTCATGGAGCAATTTTGAACCCTGACCCTACCCAAAACAGATTTCTTGTTACCTTTTGTCATTAACCTAAAATTTGAAGCTCATTTTTAATTATAATTTAATATTGCATGAATTTGATTTATTAAGAAAGTCCCTTGGGATGATGTTCTACATAGAATCTAATCTTACCAATGTGTTTGGGACATTCAGAAACATAGGTTTTGATCATTGGTTCACTAGAATCTAGTTACATTTCTTGAGATATCACACTTTCTAGTTTGTTAAAATGTCGTAAATGTAAATGTCAATGTAAGTGTAAATGTGAAAG
The DNA here is from genome assembly GCA_015680685.1 of Gnetum montanum. Lineage (NCBI taxonomy): Eukaryota > Viridiplantae > Streptophyta > Gnetopsida > Gnetales > Gnetaceae > Gnetum > Gnetum montanum. The sequence continues at coordinate 163,998 of MNCI01006534.1, read as the reverse complement.
AACGTTTGTGCAAAAACGTATATAGTACATACATATAAACATATATGTTTTACATATATATTAAACATATAACATATGTTGTATTTCCTTAAAATCCACTACCTCCACGATGCATTTTTCTCACTATCCTTCTCATCCCCGTGCATTGGGAATTTTCTATTTTTGTAATAGAAACTATTTTTTCATCTTGCTTCTTCATTTCTAAATCATTTTCAACCTAGTTTCTTCCATTTGAAGCATGTTTTTTTCATTTATAAATGCATACTAAGTCCAAGTATCACATTCCATATGATTCTTCTACTCATAAATAGATTGTGGCCTTCAATATGTCTTATTTTGGATCGGAAGGTGTTTCTAGCATATTAGTTCAAAGTGAAGTAGAAGGCTATTTTTGGTCATCTTGGTAGGTAAGGAGGATTATTTTAGTTTCATTTTCATATGGCCTCTCCACTTTCTAGTTTTTTGTTATTCTTTTATGCTCTTGATTATTGTACTAAGATTCTATCGAATTCTAATCATTGTGGTCTTGTTTTTACATGGAAATTAATATTTTAATTATGACTAGATCATATTCTATCTTTTGGATGAATTTTTGAAATTGTGGCAAACTTGCCCAACCTACTATAAATATTAATGAATATTTTGAATCTACTCATGGCATAAGCATGATTTTGTGTGAATTTTGGCTATTATAAATTTTTGACTATTTTGGAAAATTCAGTTCATGATATCAACATGATTTTGTGATAATTTTGTGGAATTTTGGTTGCCATGGATTTTGGATATCTTGGAAATCATTTGGAATTTCGAACAAAATAATAATTATGTGATCATTTGTGCTTAGTTGGTAATGGAAGCCGTGAATCTTTTAGATGCCCCCATCTACATGCAGTAGTGGTGTGTTCTTTAGAGGGATCCATCCCACAAGAACAAGGGTTGTTGGATGGATTTCCTACCCTAGATTTTGATTCATAAGTTCATATGAGACTATAGATATAGCCAATACCATGACACTGGGCAGTCAAGTCTAGTGGAGTTGTGATGAGCCATAATCAAGACCTATACTTTTGATGATACATGTGCCTCCATCGTTGAGGATCTTAGTAGTGAGGCTATTGCTAAGACCCAGCCATAAGTGACTTGTTTGGGATCACAGAGATAATCTAATGATAGTAGTGATGTTATTCCAAGAGTTGTCAGTGAGTGCCTTTAGTAGTGAGGAAAACCTCTACATGAAAATGGAGGGAAACCTCTACAAAATTTGCGTCATTGTCCTAGTATGATGGTATGTTCCTAATGATGCTTAACCTAGGATTCTTCAAGATGATCATGAGGTACCTTGTGAGGATCATTAATCTTAAAGGAAAACTACCATAAAAATCCCAATGGTAGGATATTTTTGGCCAATGGTCTTTAGAGATGCACATCACTTTACCCATTCGTGGATCCAACCATTAAAGCCTTTCGATCTACGAGGAATTAACTTCATCTGTCTCATCTCTCCAATGTCAAATAGGAAGTCTTATATTATTATTACTATTAATTATTTTACCAAATGGGTAGAAGTTATAGTTGTCACTGACTATACATTTACTACTACATCTTAATTTTCCCAATAATAGGTAGTAAATAGTTTTGGTATGCCTTGTGTACTAATTTTTGATAATGGAACAAATTTCAAATATGCTACTTTTAGAAAGTTGATGTGACACTTAAGGATGAAGCATAAACTTACAACACCTTATCATCCTAAAGCCAACAGTTAGGCAGAGATGAAAAATAAGAAAATTACACAAATCCTAACCAGGAAAATCAATAGATATATGAAATATTGAAGCATAAAACTCAACAATGCCTTATAGGGCTATCACTCCATAAGAAAACTTCCTATCGGATACTCACCCTACAAGCCAGTGTATGGCAAGTTACCCAAAATCCCAATCCAAATTGAACTCTATACACTAAACACTACATGTGGCCTCAACCTAGACATTAGCTTAACATAAAAAGAATGACTAATAGCTCTTAATATGCTAGAAAAAATTAAAAGGATGAAGCTCATGATGAACGAAGTACACAAGGCATACAATAAACAACATCACGACACTAAGATCCAAAAGGTTGAATTTCAACTAGGAGATAAGGTTTCTTGATGGAATCTCACTCATATATCTCAACAAAAAAAATTTCAAACATTATGGAAGAGACCCTACATCATACATTTTACCTTTTTTTATGCAGCCAAAAAGATTTACCATCCAACTAGCGTAGATAAGGATATGTCACTTTATGTGCAACAAGTAAGACCTTTCAATGATTCCCAAGTGACCAAGGCTTACAACAATACCTCAAAGCAATGTTAAGTTTGCTTCATTTTCCAAATCTACTTCATGCAATCCAATTGTGGGGAATATAACCATTTGGCCTAGCATCTTGTGAAGGCACATTTTTCCACTTTTTGATTTACACAATTCCTTTGATTTTTTCCATTCTTTATACATTTTCCATTTTTTGTAATTTTTCACTTTATATAATATTTTATTTCTTTGAGTTATTTAGGTTTTAAAATTCTTATGTTTATTATTGCCAATGCACTACATAAGGATTGTCACTTTTATGTATAGGACAACCTTTTTCCTAGAACTATTGATGAACTGCAATATCGCGTCCACGATATCAAATCAACCATGCAATGTCAGATATCCGATATCGCGACCTGTCTCCTTGCCTATAAATAAGAGGCAGCACCCTTGGTTTCCACATTAGAAAGTTAGTTCCTTAGCCAACCTCTTGCCATTTTCCCCCCAAAGTTAGAATTATNCAGTGTTGCACTAGTTCAAGATGTGTACAACAAGTGGGAACNGCAGTGTTGCACTAGTTCAAGATGTGTACAACAAGTGGGAATGAATATTGGTGTTAGGAGTAATTAGGACTTAGTTAATGATTAGTTAAATTAGATTAGTATTTAGTTATCTCTCTTCCCCTCCTTATTAGCGTAGGATATAAAACACATAAAAGCCATACAAATCATATGCCTCAAGCTTACGTAACCATACAACTGTGACATACAAGTAAGTTTGGGAAGATAATGATTAACCAACCTGTTATCGTTCCAGAAAGGCGCATAGGCACTTAGTCCTTGGAATTCGACCGGATTGTGCGTGAAACGCTCGTATTCGTATGGTTGAGTATAGGGGTACCTCGTCGCTCATCATTGGTGCTATTGCTAGGGACTTAGTTGTTTATGTGCTAAGTACATCATTGGAGAAAACCCTTAGGGTTGATTAAGGAAAAGATAATAGTACATTGCACACTAAAAAAGACAAGATGTCTTCTTCTTCACACAAAATCACTTCACCACCTAGGACTAACACAAGAAGCAATCGGCGATAAGAAACACATGATGTTGATTCGTCAATCCCTCAACAGTTTCATGTGGTATATATTCATCCTAATGAATATGTACTTAACTTCACCTTTATTCTCCATCAAGACGAATAGCTGCATTGGCGTGACTTGGAAGATAACATAATGTTACCTCCCGACCATGCAATCCCAAGTATGCTCCTTCGTGCTCTCACATGAATAGGCACGCAACACTGACACGTAGAGTACACTGCGCAAGACTATGATTCAAGAGACTATCATCCCACAGAGGTGCAACATCAGAGGGATTTGCAATAGGAGAGACACCATAAGTCTTTGAATGGAAAGTGGTCCAAGGATGCCCCCCACGTTTTCAGCGAAGTTGAAGGTGATGAACTTGCCTTAGGTAGTCACCAACATAACAATGTTCCTCCCCTTGACTGTGGCCAAGGGGTTTTGTATCAAAACCTTCATTCTATTGTTCACAACCCAGGTGTTGATACCAATGGACACAAAGTGTCCAAAAAAGGAACAAGGACACGTGATGAAGGTGGGCATTCTGATCGTAATTGCGATCGAGGCAGAGACCACCAGAGAGAAGGAAGTAGACATCGTCATGGTGGCAGTTCTCCTTCTTCTTCACCTTCATCATCTTCTTCACCCTCTCCTTCAATGTCTAGATGCAGCCATAGAGAGATAGATCATAAGGATAAGGGAAACCAATGGGGAAGTCACAGACGAAACAGCCAAGACAGAGGACGAGGGCATTCTAGGGAATCACGACATAGAAGAAGGGAGAGTAGGGAATGACGTAGGCACCATAGACACTACGAACAAGACTATCATGATGAACCCCTACTCACTACTCGAAGCATGCTAGACATAACTGAGGCTATGAGAGTTCCAACAAGGCATCAAAAAGATAGTAGGATCAAGAGGTTAGACATGAATAACATCCCATGATTTGAAGGGGGATATAACGTTGATCCTCAAAATTACTTACAAGTATTTCACAATGCATGTGCCTTGCAAAACATAGAAAATGAGTGGCAAAAACTTAAATTGTTCCCACAGATACTAATAAAAGAAGCTAAAAGCTAGTACCGATCCTTAGAGCCGAAATCCATTTGTAGGTGGAGTACTGTGTTAGAATTGTTCAACGATAAGTACCAAATGTACTTCTGGGTGTCTAACCTATGAAAGCACATCCAAGGATGGAAACAAGGAAGTTACAAACCCTTGGATGCTGCCATGGGCCGTTATTATGCACTATTACATCGTTGTCCTGGCCATGGTTATTCACAGCGGGATTAGCTACGCCATCTCGTAGACGGGCTTAGGCATGAAATGAGAAGAACCCTTGGCTCTTATGCCCAAGGAAGACTATCTAAGCTTAGGTCCCATCAAATTCACAGATTGCTGGAGAAATTTGCTAATAAAGAACGTGAGCTACGAAAGAGAGAGTGTGCAGAAGAATATAACCGAGATCCTTCCCTCCGGAAGAAGGGAGTAAGATTTTGTGAGCATGAGGAGGAGTCACCACTCGAAGAGATGGTGAATAGGAAAACCTTGCCTATCCAAAAGCTAGCATCAGAAGTATCGGCAAAGGTAGACGAAATGTGGGACTCCTAGAATAGTAGGTTTCAAACTATTCTCAAAGTAGTAGAGGAGTCTAGGGAGCAAGGTAGTGATCGTGACAAAAGGAAAAAGAGAGAAGCAAAAAATGCATGTAACAAGGGTAAGGGTAAAGTTGCTATTATTGGAAGAGGTTGTGGACTTATATACAAATGATGATAGTGGATGTGAGATCTGTTAATACGACCATCCTAAGGGATGTTGCCTTGTGATCTCACATCTGCAGGAGTCAGGGGTGTATGCACTTAATCCACGTTTAAACAAATGGCAAACATCCCAACAATTACCTTATCCCCAAGGTAGTTCCACCAACCTTTAACGTATTATCCAAGTGAAACTCAACCACAACCAATTGAGCAACATCAATAGTGGCAGCACCCACAATCATGGGGAACGCCACCACCAGTGCAAAAATATCCTTACCAGCAACCTGACCCATATGGATATTATGTGCAACTTCCAATCTCTCCATGTGACTCTATTGGTCACGTTACTCCCCAACATCACTACCAAGCCCGTGAGTACTATAGTACTCCCTCTCCTAGGGGTGATATTCCACAAGTATACCATCCTTCCAATCTAGCTGCATCTCTCCCACAAATACCTCCATTACCACTTGCTCCAGTAATGCAAGGTGAACTCCCTACTTAGCCATAGCAACACAATGCCACAAGGGTTGTTAATCCTCAACCTACTATTGGTTCTGACAACTGTATGAAGAAAAGACCTTTCTTCAAAACCAACAGTCCAACCAAGCCTTTGCAATCCCAAGTGGCTAAGTCTTTGGACGTCTTTGTATCAATTAGAGCTTCAGAGCCCCCTTCGAACCTCACACCGCATTCAATGCATATGGTCATGTTAACACATGCCATTACTAATTGGGTCAAGGTTGGCCACCTTCCCAGGTGATGAGTGGTGAGGTATCCCTACACTCAACCATACGAAACGAGCGTAGCACGCGCGATCCAGTCGAACTCCGCAGACTAAATGCCTAAATGCCCCATGGAACACTTGGGGTTAATCATTCGTTGTCTTCCCAGACTTACTTGTTGTTGTCACGTTGTATGGTTAAGTAAGTCCGAGGTATATAATTTTTTTGGTCTTTTATGATTTTTCTCCTATGCTAAAGGGTGAAGGGTTGAGAGAACTAACTAACTCTAACTAATGTCCTAAGTCTAAATTAACTAGCGTCAGCATCCATTCCCACTTACTGTACACACCCTGAACTATGCAACTGTGGCTACCAAACGCTAATCGTTACTGGGATCACCACACGTAACGCACATGCTCGAAGTGGTCATACTAAGGCACCTAACTAGCCTAAGCATGATGAGCAGCTGATTCATTGACTAGCCGTACACATCCGTAGATGATCGTAATCAAGTCATACTCATCCCACATTCTATGAGACAAGGGTGAGAGAATCTAATCGCGATGAGTAGCCGATTCCTTGGTTAGCCGTACACATTCGTCAATGCTCGTAACCAAGTCATACTCATGTCGCGCTAACAACAGGTAATAAATAACATGTAATAAAACCTATCCATGTACTGCAAGGTTTATCCACAAAGCTTGTCTTTATTTCCATACACAACTTGCATTCAGGTACAAAGCTGCTCGAATAAAGATCCGTTCACTTGGGGACTCCTACTGCGGGCACATGGAAAATATTCTATCTCTAGAGTGATCAAATTGCCAGAGTTTCCCTACTTTAAGCCTAGGATGAGAAATGAGGGGAGCCATACCTCTTATTTATAGATTTGGTGGCGGACCGCGATATCGTGTACGAGATATCGCAGGGGACGACGTGATATCGCGACGACTACGATATCGTGGTGCATGTGATATCGCGTCTCATCATACCCCCATGACTGAATGAAAACTCGTCCTCGAGTTCCTTACAATAATATCAGGTAGGTATGGAATTATTGAGGGGAATGGAACTAATGGGATGACATGTGAATGGATCATTATTACAAGACTTGACAAAACTGGTATTCATGACAACAAGGGTGAACACCTTATTACAATGACATCAGGCCTTAATTGGCAACTGAGAAAGAGAGAGAGAAAGAAGTGTTGCTGCTGCCAACGCCAAGATTGCACCTTCGTTGTCCATCCATAAGCACACCATCGATCTTGCTCCTTGCATAGCCACTTCATTGTTGCTCCATTCCAAGTGTTTGCTCTAGATCCAATCCGTTGTTTGCATGTCCGCCATCTACACACACAACACAATCATATATTAGCAAGGGTAATTGAATCATCATGTAATTAATACCTTGCTTCGGTGTAAACTCATTGGCCAGGTTGTGGTATGGCTGATATGGATCTAGGAATATGTTACTGATGACTACCGAAGGTGTAGGGGTTAGGAAGAAAATCAAAAATTTTCGGGGCTAGAAGAAAATCGAAAAAATCAGGCCACGAACCCCCATGACTAATCTCGAACCTTCGGTAGCGTTAGAATGGAAAAAGAAAAGGAGTAAGAAAGATAGATAAAAAGGGACAACTATGGCATCGATGAAAGGGATGTCAAGATGGTAATGAACAAAATAAAATTAATTGCACAATGTTAAGGGAAAGAAGTTAACTAATGTTCCAAATAGGAATGTCAGTGGGTCCTCCCCAAAGCAGGCTCATGCCCTTAATGCCCTGACAAACCCACATTCAAAGAGTCCGTAGGCCCTGGGAATGTCATTTGGAACAAGAGTTAAAGTCTTAACCACAAGAATTTACCAAAAA
>MNCI01006534.1:136144-151920 GCA_015680685.1 Gnetum montanum | reverse complement strand
ACCAGGAAATTCTCTGATCTTGGGAATCCCCTAATATATCTACAAATTGCTGGGAATGAGCCATGCAAAGCTGTTTTAGATTCAGGTTTCGGTGTCAACCCAATATCCCAAGAAATGTACAAGGCCTGGAACCTACCTCCATTAAAAAAGAACAAAATCCATTTAGATTTGGCCAACCAGTCCATCACTGTTCCCTTGGGATTAGTGGAGGACATTATTACCACTATCTGTGCGTGGTCATATCTAGTTGACTTCATGGTGATTCAAGTGAACAATAGTAAGGGGGACTTCCCAATCATAATGGAAAGGGCATGGTTGAGCACTATCAATGTGCACCTAGGAATCTGCAATCTTTCCCTAGAAATATCTAAGGAAAATATTTTCAAAAAGATCGAGAAGAAGAAAGTTTCATACATCACATACAGTGACATGGGGTGTAATTGCATGCATAGGTCATGGGTTGTGCAAAGTCTAACATTGTCTGCATGCAATCAGCATGCACAAACGATCAATATACAAAGGTGCCTGTATGCAGCAGCCACACAACAAGAAGACACCCAGTGGCTGATAGCTGATCAAGAAAGCAGCTCACTTATATGCATGGAACTAACTAAGGGTTTTACTTGCACTTACATAGATAGCATAGACGCATTAGAGCAAGTCCGCGGCCAACTTCCAAGTCCTAATCTCGAAAACATCAACTGGGAGAAGTTGGAAATTCCTAAGAAATTTCAACAGGAGCTCCTAGAGCTAAAACCATTGCCCACCAGTATGGAATACACATTCCCTAAGAATGGAAAACCAGTAATCATTAACGCAAAACTTCCTCCGCAACAAAAAGAGAGTCTGCTAAAGGTAATAAACAAGTGGTCAAAAGCCTTCACCTGGTAATATCCGGAATTAACTAGAATAGATCCTAGGATATGCCAGCATAGGATTTACACTGACCCCTCCATGAAGCCTCGAAAACAATCACAGAGGTGATTAAACCCAAAGTTGAAGCAAGTAGTAAAAGAAGAAATTGAACATCTTCTAAAGGTTGGGTTCATATACCCCATTGCTTATAGCAAATGTGTTAGCCCCTTAGTAATTGTGCCTAAAAAGGAAGGCAAATGGAGGGTGTGCATAGATTTTAGGCTACTAAACATGGCAACATTCAAGGATCACTTTTTGTTGACATTTGTTAACCAAGTCTTAGACACAATCGCAGGGCATCACTATTATAGTTTTCTGGATGGATATAGTGAATACAACCAAATACAAATAGCACCATAAGACTAAGCCAAAACTATGTTCACCAATCCTTGGGGAATGTTTGCATACAAACAAATGCCATTCGGCTTGTGAAATGCCCCTGCAATGTTTCAATTCTTAGTTCTAAGCATATTCCAACAGCAGATAGGAAATGGTGTGGAAGTCTTTATGGATGACTTCTCCACTTATGGAGCAAGCTTTGATCAAGCCTTGGATCGATTAGAGCAAGTGTTAAAAAGATGTGTAGAAACTAATTTGAGGCTCAACTCGCAAAAAATGCATTTGATGGTCTAAGAAGGTGTAGTACTTGGGCATAAAATCTCACATGCAAGGATAGAGGTAGACCTCAAAAAAATTAAAGTCATCCAAGGAATTACCCGTCAACCAGAAACTATCAAAGACATTCAGTCATTCCTTGGACACACTGGCTACTATAGGAAATTCATAGAGAACTTTTCAAAGATTGCCAAACCAGTGGTAGAGTTAACAAAAAAGGAAGTACCCTTCGAGTGGACCAGGGAAATTAAAATGAGCTTTTCAAACTCTAAAACAGAAACTAGTAGAAACACCCATTCTACAAGCTCCTGACTGGTCCAAACCATTCCATGTCATGACTGATGCATCCAACTATGCCTTAGGAGCTGTGCTTACACAGTTAGATAACCAGAAACGTCCTTATTACATCCATTGTGCAAGTAAAAGTATCACTGGTGCACAACTCAACTACACTACTACAGAAAAAGAATTAATGGTTGTAGTGTTTGCACTAGAAAAATTTAGACACTATGTATTGGGGTACAAGGTATTCATACACACAAATCATAGTGCCATCCGGTTCCTCATGAATAAGCCAATAGTAAGCCCCCATATTATACAATGATTGGTAATCCTACAAGAGTTTGATTTAACGATGATCGATCATAAAGGCACTGAGAATGTAGTTGTCGATCATTTCTCTTAGTTGCACTAGGACAGCTAGAACATATGCTACCTCTGTAGGTGGGCAACCTTGCTCATTATTTTGAATCTCCTCCTTCCAACTCAATCATGGGGGAGATGGCCACCTCTGCTAATCGTTGAAGGCCCTCAATTCTTTCTAAGTTTTTTTTTACACGTTTTTATTTTACACATTTTTGTTTTGCATATTTCTTTAATCTTTCTTGATTTTTTTTACACCATCGTTCGTATTTTTACCATTTTTGTGTGGTTACTTTATTTTTTTTGTCACCCAATAAGTGTTGATGATGGTGGCATGAATAATACCATATTGATTGCTAAATGTTTGGATTTTACCTTTGAAGAATGATGTTAATATTAAGGTATGGTTCTTTTGATTGAATAGGCAATGAGTCCACATCATTCATACATCCATAAAATCCTATGGTCTCCCTTGCCTTGGAATGGTACAAGTCCCTTTTTCTAATAAAATTGTTAATGAATTGATCGTTGGGTATTTCTCAAACTAAGGAAGGACTCAAAGGATGAAAAGGGCATGACTTCAAGGGGATTCGATGCAGTTGTGTTGGCTATTCTCTTGAGTTCTTGGATGCTTTTTCCTTGGGTTTTCTGCCATTCTAACCATTCATCAAATCACCAAAAGCTGAGTACATAGAAATAAGTCTTTGCATGGTGTGGTTCTCACATAAGAAAAAAAATAGTGAGAATTCAAAGTACACCCCTTAAACACAATAAAGAATTCGGGCTACAAGCACTCATTATGGCACTAAAAAGACATGTTACCCATGCTTGAAGGTTCCTTCTAACTAAGGCCCTTTCTTGCTTCCTGATTCTCCATCTCGCTCTCCTTGGAATGATGGTGACTTTTTGTAGAGGCATTCTTGTTACTTCAAGAGGATAGGCTGGTCAAATGTGTTGATGTGATGTCACTGAATGTGGTTTGTTGAACATAGATTTGAAATGAGTTCTACTTGGTCACATTAACCATAAAACACATACAAGGGACTTTACACAACCTTGTTCTTGGGTTTCCATTCTGTTCCCTCCTCTCCACCTTTCTTTTCCATTTTTCATCTCATTGTCGCCTTTATCATTAGTCAGTATCTTGGTTGATGCATTGTTTTTTCTTGGTAATTTCTTATGGGTAAGTTTTTAACTCTTGCTTCCAAATGACATTCCTAGAGCCTACGAACTCTTTGGTTTGTGGGTCTGTTAGGGCATCAAAGGCATGAGCCACTGGCATTCCTTTTTAGTGCACTTGTTAACTTCTTTCCCTTAAACATTTCCTGCAATCAACAATTTTTTGTTTCATCCCCATCCATGACATCCATTTTATTGGCGTTGACATTGTTACTTTTTCTCCATCCTTCTTATTCCTTATCTTTTTTCATCTTCCCGCTACTGGAGGTTCGCTCTTAGTCATGGGGACTTGAGCACAAAATTTTTCAATTTTTCCTAATCCCTACACCTTAGGTAGTCACCAGTGTTAAAACTCTAGAATCAGTATTTGCCATAACCACAACTCAGCCAATGCACTTTACATTGAGGTAAGGTATCAATTGCATTGTGATTTATTTACCCTCGCTCATTTGTGACTGTGTTGTGTGTGTGCAGATGATGATCATACAAAAATCGACTAGACCTAGAGTAAACACTTAGGATGGACCAGAACTGGAACGTTTACAAATGGAGCAAGATTGGTGGCATGGCTATGAATAAACAACGAAAGGCACAATCTTGGCATTGGCAGTAACACGTCTTATTCTTTTCTCTCTCTCCTTCTCTTCTAGCTACCGAATAAGTCTGAATGTCATCATGTATAGTGTTCACTTTTGTGGTCATGAACACTAATGCTGTCATGTATTGTATTGTTGATCCGTTCACTGGGCACGTTGAGTTTGTCACCCCGTTCCACTGTCAATGGTCATTTAGTCAATAATCCCATACCTTCCCAATATTTTGTAAGGAACTTGAGGATAAGTTTTCATTCAGTCATGGGGGTATGATGAACTGCAATATTGCATCTGTGATATCGGATCAACGATGCGATGTTAGATATCCGATATCGTGGCCCGTCTCCTTGCCTATAAATAAGAGGTGGCACCCTTGGTTTCCACATTAGAAAGTTAGTCCCTTAGACAAACTCTTTCCATTTTCCCCCCAGAGTTAGAATTATTTCTGCGTGCCCACAATAGGAGTCATAGAGTGAACATATCTTTATTCAAGCATTGTGTACCTGAGCACACTTTGTGTACGGCAATAAAGACGAACTTTATGATAAACCTTGCAACATACAAAATAGATTAATTAGCGTTAATTATTATTTAATACTTTCCTAGTCAATTAATGATTTATCTCACCCTCCAACTCTCTTAGTTAAATACACTTAGTACGGCCGCTTCGAGCATGCGTGTAGCGCTTGGTAACCCAGTGATGATTAGCGTTTGATAATCTCAGCAGTGTTGCACCGGTTTAGGATGTGTATGGCAAGTGGGAATGGATACTGGTGTTAGGAGTAATTAGGAATTAGTTAATGAGTAGTTAAATTAGATTAGTATTTAGTTATCTCTCTTCCCCTCCTTATTAGCGCAGGATATAAAACACATAAAAGCTATAAAAATCATATGTCTCAAGCTTACTTAACCATGCAACCGTGACATATAAGTAAGTTTCGGAAGACAACAATTAACCAACCCATTATCGTTCCAGAAAGGCGCATAGGCACTTAGTCCTTGGAATTCGACCGGATTGTGCGTGAAACACTCGTATCTGTATGGTTGAGCGTAGGGGTACCTCACCACTCATCAACTATGTTCTATACTAACAATTTATGAGGTACGTAATGGCATGAGACAATGAGATGATGACATTCACTCCTCAACTTCTATTAATAAGAGGTTCATATCATGGAAGTAATATGAAATTAATAAACTAAATTTATGATCTATCTAATTGAAAAAACAGGGAAGGACCAAGAGGAAATGACAAAGGGTGTGGCATCAAGGGGATTTGCTAATTATCTAATCTTCTTCTATGAGTCCTAGTACAATGCATGGGTGTATCATTACTCATGTTATAACTTTAATGGAAGCATGTTCTTTAATAAGCGTGACATCTAAGAAAAAAAAATTCAAAACAACAACATACATCTGAAGATCTATTAGGAACAAATATTGGTTATGGGGTTGGAAAGACATGTTACCCATGCTCGAAAGCACTCGTTTAACCAAAGCTAAGATTTTTGGAAATAATTCACAAATCGTGCAACTACATTTCTATTTAACTTTTGTCAAGTAATGGTATTTTCTTATAGTTTTAGTGGTCTCATGGTTGTAGGTTTAGGTTAACACAATGCAATGCCATTAATGCAAGTATGGAGTTGGTATAGAACTTAGATGAAAAACTATTTTGATCACTTTAACCACATCTGTACACAAGAATCTATTGTTGACATGGTAAGGTATAGGTATTTCATGTTCCAATTCCTACAATCACTTTTGGTTTCCATCATTCACGTTGCTACTAAGTATTACGGTTCATTCGATGAACAATGGTTATGTGGGTGTGGTTTATAAACCTTATTGATATTAAATTTTCTATATGCCTATTTACATCTTGTGAAAATGTTATTCAAGGGTATCTAAGGTATGGATATCCTTTGGGAAGAATTCACTTATATGACTCTTGGATATCTAGTTTATATTCCAACTCCATATGCCTAGTCACATTTAGCTGCAATCCCTATGATAAATGTATCTTTCACTTTTGTCATATTCTCATGTACTTTTGTGGGAGCACATCCTTATTTTTTAATTATTTGAGCTTTCATGTTCTTATGAACCTCCATTGGAACTTTAGGGTTGTTATCCTCAACGATAAACCTTCTTTATGGCTTTCATTCAATCCTCGTATTTCTTTAAAAACTTCCAAATTTCACTTAGTTTTTAACTAAGAAAATTTGACAAATAGCCACATTCATGCATCCCCATCGACGTGGCACAAAGAATTTATAAATACGTTCAACACTTTGTCATTTTTCATCATTTACCTTCAAACAATTAGGGAGTACCCACTGTAGTTATGGCACATTTGGTCAACAACGTAGTTGATCTCTTATGATTTTTCTTTGCAAAAGTTAGAGTTTTTTTTCTCTAAGTGCCCATAGCATGAATTTAGTCAATTGTACAGAATTTCATTTGAGTACATCATATATCTAGACACTTATGCATGATAACAATAAAATTGAAATTGATTCCATTCATTACAACACTTGGATTAGCATTTAGTTTACTTTTTAGAATTTTATTCTTAATGTATTTTACTTTCCTACACTTAGCAATTAAATATTTCATTCAGTAATAGCATTTGAGTATAACCACTTTGAGCATAATATATTAACGTTTGGTAAACTTGGTAGTGAATACTTGGTACACCTAGAGAAAAACGCTTGGTAACCCAATGATGTTAGTATAAGTTCAAGATGCGTATGGAAAGTGGGAACAAATGCTTAATATTTAAGCTAGTTTAGACCTCTTTTATGTTCCTAGTTAAGTAGTGTAACATTTTAATACTTTATCTTTTTAATATTTCAATAATAATAAAACCATCTTATGCCCCAATCACACTTAGCCATACTACTGGAACCAATACAAGTTGTAATTGGGAAGATACTGATCAACAATCTCATGCTTAGTTGTCTAGGCCATCATGCTAGTTGAAGTCCACAATATTCAACTAGACTATGCATAAATGCTTGTCATATGTATAGTTAGGCATAAGGTCTAATCTGTTGCTCATCAGAAGTGAAACGAGTATACTAAGACCCCAAGTACTAAACACAATTTAACTTATCTCTTTCATGGATTATGATAGAATTTATTATGTATGTTTGTAGATTTGCATTGTTAGGCATTAGACATACCTGTTACTTGTTAGCCCTCATTTAGAATTATCCTCGTGAGCTTTTACTTTGTTTATTTATTTATTTGTTATTTATTTCTTTTCTAAGTAGTCTCTCTTACCCTTAAACTCACGTTAGAACGCGGAATGAGTACGACTTGATTACAGGCATTTAAGTGTGATTACTTGGTAACCCAGTAGCGTACCTGGGATCTGCACTTGGTAATTCCAATGGTAGTTATGCACGAAGTCCAAGATGTGTACGGATAATCAAGGAACGGATGCTCATTGCACTTAGGCTAGATTAGATTCTCTTACCCTTTCTCCCTTAGCTTAGTTAATATTACTTTTCATTATCTTTAGGAGTAGCATTAGATTAGAAAACCCATCATACACCTCACTCTCGACTAAACCATATGTGACAATTATAATACTAGTCTAGGTGGGAAGACAACAAACTGCGACCTCAGGCTAACTGTCTAGGTGCCACAACTAGCCTGTCTGCGGAGTTCGACCGGATCGCTTGTGAAAACGCTCATATTCATATGGTTGAGTGTAGGGGTACCTCGCCACTCATCATTGGCGCCGTTGCCGGGGACAGTGCTAGTTATCTAGATTAGTTATATCATACAATGTCACTGTAAAGGAATTAATGATATATCTTTTAGAAAGAAATAATTATTAAAAGTCACATGTAATTTCACACACAACTCCACAACCATGGCTCTCCTACAAGATTACAATAATGCCACACTTAGTGAGGAAGTTCATTGGAGAACCAACGAACTATATGATGATGAAGATTGGAGTACACAACCTGAAGTGGGGGTTTCTTATAAACATGAATGGAAACAATGTCATCCCAACGCACGAAAGCATAACTTACCCGATGATGATGAACGCCTACTGGCCACTACAGGCTTAACGCAAATACAAGAGGCTGTTTGAATCTCACGTAGGCATCGTAAAGAGAGCCGTCTACCCAGGCTCAATTTAAACAACTTTCCTACTTTTTCAGGAGGCTATGACTTAGATCCGTATCAACATTTACAAGCCTTCTACAATGCCTGTACATGGAACAACATTGACAACAATTGGAACAAACTTAAGCTCTTTCCTATGACACTCGTTGACCAAGCAAAAGTATGGTATAGATTGTTAAAACCAAATTCAATACAACGCTGGTCAAAAATGGTAGAGGTCTTTAACGAAAAATATCAAACCTACGCAAGAGTGTCAGCCTTGAGGAAACAAATCCAAGGATGGAAACAAGCACAACATGAACCCTTGGACATGGCCTTAGAAAGATATTATGCACTATTAAACAACTGTCCAGGCCATGGGTTTTCCGAGGAAAGGCTAATGTACCATATTATTGATGGGCTACGTAATGAAATAAGAGAAACCTTAGGAATATATGCCCAAGGTCAATTATATAAACTACGAACCCATCAAGTCCAAGAGCTTGTTAAGCGGGTAGCAAATGAAGAAGGAGAATTGGCTTGATGGGAGAGTGTTGAAAAACATCAACGGGACCAAAATCTCAACTTAACGAAGGTCCATGATCATAAAAAGGAAAAATCAACCAATCACAAGGAGAAAGAATCATCTTTGCCAATACAAAAATCATTAGAAGAAGCTGAGGCAAGGATCAATAAGATGTTGGAATGGACGTATCAAAAGTGTGGAGAATTTATCGATATCATTGGAGATAAAGTTTTAACAACCCAGGAAGCAGGACAAAACATTAGACAATCGATAAGAAGGGATAAGAAAAATAAGAGCTCAACTGCCAATCATACATATGAATGCAAAATATGCTTGTACGATCACCCCAAGGGCCAATGCCCAATATTGTTACATTTACATGAGCATTGGGGAAGCATGTTACATCCAGAGTTCGTACAGAGATACTATGTTCGATCACAGTGGCAACAATCCTAGTTGTGGAGGAGACCACCTCTAGATTGGAGACACCCTTCATATCATTCGAACCCAAACGCTTATCTTGTTCAACATCCTGTTTCTCCAACTGGGTCAACGCACTTTATCTCACCAGAGTACCATTCTCCTCAATATTATCAACCCATGCCTCCAACACAACCACCACCTTGTGCACCTTATACTCCTCCTAACTTTCAACATTCTCATTCTTTCCCTCCTTCTACAGTGTCACCAATTGTTCCTAAGGTGCCTGCACCACAACAACAACCCATGAACAACACTTGTGCTACTAGTACTAACAGCAGTGAAAAGCCTCCTCGACATCCAAAGCGGCCCTTCTTTAAACATGGCCGTAAGAAGGAACAACACAATTCCGAGGCCACTGCATCCTCCAACTCAGCACAAGTCCCACATTGTGGTGCACCCTTACCTTCGAACCCAACACCTCATGTAACTCCATCAGGGCCATCAACTCACACTCCAACAACAATATAGCCCAATAAACACAACCGTGGAGAGCGACAACCAAATCCTTGCATACCATCTAACGGTCCCAAATATCATAGTGGGTCAACTCGTTATCCAGGAACTATATCATATAAATTGCCCCACTATGCTTATTATAATCAAGTGTGTGAAACCCGATGGGGTAAATATGACCAAACTTGAAGATTTCCAACATGCAAGGATCCCCGTCGTCATTTATTAATCCTTGCCATCCTCAACCGTTTAGCTATGAAGGATATCCCCCTTTCTAATAGCAAGCAAGATTAATAAATACTTTTCATTTTTCTTTAATCTTACAACTTTTTGTTTTCCAGTTTTTCATTTTTCAATTTCTTATTTTATCTTTTTATCTTTTTACATTTCTGTAAGTAATCTCGTCTATGAATAAAACACTCATGCGGATTGTTGGTTGAGGTGTGTTCTATGTTATTAAGTCTCGAGTGATCAATTATTTGGAACAGTGAGCCCATTACACCCACTCATCCATTCTACAAATAAAGAGGTTCTGTTCGAGGATGCAGTGATATTATTGAAAATTGTTAAAACTTAAAATTAATTTTGTGTTCATTGTACCCGAAATGAAGAAGGATGGACCGAGAGGGAATGATTAGGATGTGACATGAAGGGGACTTGCGGATTCTCTTTGCTGACCTCTGTGGGAGTTATCATGCAATGTGGTTGTACTAAGATCCTTGTAGATCTAATGAAAATGGGAGTAAGAGTAATCAAAAAGGCACTCAAAAATCCAATGCTGTTCTAGGGGGTCCCACTAGAAAGACATGCACCCATGCCTGAAGGTTGGCGGTTTCTCTGGATTCAGTAAAGTGAAAAAAAAACCAAAAAAACAAAGTGCCACAAAACAAAAGTCACTCCTCCCTTGAACAAAATGCCAAGTGATCGTACGCCTTGTTGTTATGGTACTCTCATAGTCGCTCATCATGGGATGAAACAATGTGATGTCACTAATTAGAGGAATGGACTTGGTCCTGATCTTGGAACGATGGGGTAATGACACCTTAATCATGCTCTTCATGCAGGATTCACTGTGCCCTGGGTCAGTTACCTCATGTCCCAACCTCTACGATCCCTTTCTATAGTTCATCTCATCTCACTATTCGTGTAATTGTAGCTCGTGTCCTGTGTAGCATAGAATTTTCATCTCATTCCGGTGATATTTACATGTGTGTGTTTTGTGGTGTTAGTGTGGATTACATTTAACCCTTCTAGTGCCCACGAACACTTTAAGTGTGGTTACACAAGGGCAATATAGGTTGGAACTTGCTTTGGGGAGGACCCACTTGTGTAATCTTTTGTAATTCTCACTTATGACATCGCTCACACACACCATTTCTTACCCTCAGCATAATTTTTAAATGATTTTCTTTCCCTACTATTATCCCTCTAAATTTTAACGTTCCGATGTACCATTACATAGCCTTTTTCTCCCATCTGAGGTCCTTATTGATAAATACTACACCATCATAATTTTTGTGCCTTCAGAACTAGTTGAATTACCCTGGAACCCTTTAACAATCGTCCATATGCCCTTGGTTTACATCGTTTAATTTCAAAGAAATATTAAAAATTCAGTACATTCTCTAAGTGCCCTAACTTCAATGAAAATATATATACGTGACTCCCCTGTGCTAATCAACATCATTTGCAATTGTTCACGCAAGGGAAGTTTTTCAATTCCCCTCTACGACTTACAATTGCGCGTCCCTTGCTTTCATATCCATACCTTGCTCGTTGGTACTCCGATTTTCATTCCGTTTGAACCTACTTGAACCCGGAGTGTTCAGCTTAGTCGTGGAAGAGGGACACTTGCCAAAAAGTGCCTAACTTTTTTGAAATTTATCATTGTCCAAAGGACATCGGCTAGGAAAATTAATTATAACACTTAGAATAATTGTGCCTAAAAATCATTTAATTCCTAGGTATACCGGGAAACTAAAATGGAAACCACCTAAGTCACAGGACTCATTATTACAAACTTTCGAGCACTATCACACGTGATAACATAAGAACATTAATTAAGGCAAGCAGTAAGGTATAACCTAACTTTTGTAACAACCTTACTAATGGTTGGCCCTGTGTGATTGCAGATGACCCCGAAACACGGACAATAGGAAGGTCCTGGTCAACGTGCGATCAAACGACCTAGGAGAGGTGAAGGACAAGTTCTTGCCGAACAACATGCAGAACATGAGTAGCAATCATTCAACATTCATCAAGACGAACCTCCTACCGGACGGTCCGGGCAGGCAAAAGGAGGAACTGCTGTAGCACCTGAACCAGGACAACAGCTCACATTGCCCCAAGATTGCGTTCAGGCTATCCATGAAAGGTCCACATTCACTGCAGTGATTGTGGAATTAAATTTTGAATCTTTTGCAAAGTTCGCTCCTAAGGCTATTAGGGATCACCTCAAAGGGTCTCCCTTATGGCCTATCCTCTCTGAAAGCGGTGCCTGGTACTTAGGGGAAATGTACCAATTTTGGCAGAACAAAGAAGAAGGCACCACGGTTAACATTTGTGGTGTGACTGTTGATTTTTCTGTTCAAGCAATTTCGGAAGTATTAAACCTTTCGAATATAGGGCCAAAGGTTGCTCAGAACCAGCTGGACGTTTTCAGAACCGAGCAACTTAATAAACTATTGACAGAGAATAAAAGGGTGGTGGAAGAAAAAGAGAAGGCTGATTGTGATGCCTGTATGGCACAAGACCCTTGGACCGAAGAGGAGAAGCTCCAGGCCATACTTCAACGCCATCAAGCCTCAAAACCTAGAGCAAAAGACAAAGGGAAGGCACCAATGGAGGAGCCACCACCACCAGGAACTACATGAATTCTAAATTTTTATAGTTGTAGCATATTTTATGTGTTGTGTCTTTATTTTGTTTTCTCCCCACACTGCGGCATCATCCCTTGTTTCCATTTAATTATCCCATACCTATCCACTGTGTAATCACTGTAACTTGAGGACAAGTTTTTATTCAGTCATGGGGGTATGATGGAATGCGATATCGCATGGGCCGCGATATCACGTACGCAATATTGCGTTTGCCGCGATATCGCATCTCCTGTGATATCACGTAACGCGATATCGCAGTGCGCTGCCAAATCTATAAATAAGAGGCGGCTCTCCCTTGTTTCACAACTTAAGTTTAGATTGTAACTAGACTCTGGCAGTTTGATCCCTCCAGAGTTAGAATATTTTCCAGTGTCTGCCTGTAGTGTGGTGAATGTAATTGTACGACATCCTTTATTTAAGTGTGATGTACTGGGACACACACATGATCGACAATAAAGATCGAGATTACTTCATCATTGTAGCATTCACTTTGTTTATTTATTTAATTGTTATTTACTGCTTTCCTAATTAGTCTCTCTTACCCTTAAACTCACGTTAGAACGCGGAATGAGTACGACTTGATTACAAACATTTAAGTGTGATTACTTGGTAAACTAGTAGTGTACCTGGGATTTGCGCTTGGTAATTCCAGTGGTAGTCGTGCACGAAGTCCAAGATGTGTACGGATAATCAAGGAACGGATGCTCATCGCACTTAGGCTAGATTAGATTCTCTTACCCTTTCTCCCTTAGCTTAGTTAATATTAGTTTTCATTATTTTCAGAAGTAGCATTAGATTAGAAAACCCATCATACACCTCACTATGGACTAAACCATATGTGACAATTATAATACTAGTCCAGGTGGGAAGATAGCAAACTGCGACCTAAGGCTAACTGTCTAGGTGTCACAACTAGTCCGTCCGCGGAGTTCGACCAGATCACACATGAAAACGCTCGTATTCGTATGGTTGAGTGTAGGGGTACCTTGCCACTTATCAATTATTCACTATTAAAAACTTAAATAGAAATAGAAGTTTTTTTAGCATAGTCTAATATACCATTAAATATATTATTATGTTGTTATTAACTTAGTTTGTAATAAGAAGGGAAAAATGAAAAAATATTTAAATGTTTACCTTTTTCTTATTTACGTTTAAATTATTTCAAAGATTAATAATGCTTTTTAAAATTTCTAAGCTTAATATAGACTTTTTTAAAATTGTTTTGGTGTTTTGATATAAAAAGGCCTTAAAAACGCGTCAAATTCCAACACTGGTCGAACGCCACCCATTATTTGAAAATTTTAATACTGCCAAATTTGTTCCCTTGAAATCCAGAATATTCGAAACGTTATTGAAAATTTCAGAGGACTTTGTGGACCGAAAACTCCAAGTCAAAGAGCTCCGTTATCCAGTGGGGGCTTATTATTGCCATCAAGGCGAAGGCCACTGATCTCCTTGTGCGGCCGTTTCTCCGAAAAATGGCGGCATTCTGTGCTGCCTGGAGCTTTCCATTTGTGTCGTGGCTAGCGCATCCTCATTCTTCTTCTTTTTCGTTTTCTTCTACCTCTGCTTGGAAACTACGCTCTCACAGAGGCATTGTCGTCAGAGACTGTGTTCTGCGTAGCTCAAGCGTTCAGAATCGGCCAGAATTGGTGAGGGAATGCATTCAAAAGCTTTCGTATTCCACTGGCGTCCTTTTCTCGCGTCCGGACCATCATTTCCGTTTAACAGGTTCGTAATCCATACATACACACCAGAAACGAAATGAATTGCGGCCCCTGTGCGCATGCGTTGAAGCTGTTAAGTCATTCAAATTATATTGAGAGATTCTTAGATTCAAGGTTTGGTTCTATGAAAGTTATGTATATATATCTTTGTTTTGGATACGTTTGCAGGAGAGCAGCGTAGCCTGGGATTGAATGGTGAATGGACACTGTGCTGGTGCATGGACGGCCGCTACTACGAGAAATTCCACTCGCATGGCCTCACTCACGAATGCGGCTTTGATGCTTTGCACGATGCCCCTTGGCATGCCGACTATGCTGGCCGAGTCACTCCGATGCAGCTTGATGATCTGGAGGTTTTTGCGTGTATTCTGCTACCATTTTCATGCATCTTAACTACCTAATTTCGTGTGTAAGCCAAAGACAAAATCCTGATTTGTGCTTCACGTTTTTGCCGAGATATCCGGTTTCGGAGAGAGAATACAATAGTTTAGAAACCCGGTTTCACGATGACGAATATTAAGGCGGAGAAATAGGTTAATATTCTACTTCAGGTGCTATTACTCTTGTTGGATAGCGACTAAGATACATAGGACATTTGCAGTTTATCTTTATACCATCAGTTTTCTAGGGTTATTGCGATTAGTTGATAGTTATCAAATCCCTGCTTTAATGGACACATTAGTTTTCCAAATTATTTTTAATCTTTATATTTTTAAAAGTTTTCATATTGTTAAAGCTAGTGATGTTTTTTGAAAAATTTAGTGCTTTTTAACGTGATGGCTCTGCTGATAGAGAAACTCTAAGAACTTCTGCATCCAAAAGTCTAAGATGAACGCACCCAACGCCACCGACGCCGCCACCACCGCCACCGACGCCGCCACCACCGCCACCGACGCCGCCACCGCTGCCAAGGCCACCACCCCTGCCAACGACAGCGCTGCAGNGAGGGCGTCCGAACAATGGAGAGGAGCCTCATCGGCCGTTTCATCTCTCGAGGATCCCGCCCGCGCCTGGACCTTATTCGCCGGTGGGTGAGGGAGCAGTGGTGGGTTGGGGATGTTGATGTTCGGAGCTTGTCCGAGGACCTGCTCCTCTTCGTCCTTCCCTCCCTGCAGGCTCGGGATTCTGTGTTGCTTGGTGGCCCGTGGTTCTACGGGGCTCGGGGCCTCGCCTTAACCCCTTGGCGCCCTGGGGCTCACCACGAGACAGACTTGTTCACCCGGGCTCCGGTTTGGGTGCGCGTGGCTGACGTTCCCTGGGAGCTCTGGAGTCTTGCTTTCCTCACGGAACTGGCCGGTTTTTTCGGTGAATTCATCGCTTTCAACTGCGTCACGCAGTCCATGGAGAGAATGGGCTTCGCCCGATTCTGCGTCTGGTGCAGTCTGTCGGAGACTGACCTCGTCCAGGAGGTCGTGTTGGAGCTTCCTGGGGGGGGGGAGGGGACCCTCCAGGTCACCTTCGAGAACCTTGGGACGGAACCCGCCCCGGCGTATGACCCGATGGCCGGTCGGCCGGGGGGTGCGGGAAACCCGGACATCGGGAGGTTGATTGTCGCATCCGCATGGCGAACCCGAAGGCCCTGGCACGAAAGTTGTTCGAAGGGGGTGACTGGGTCACCATGGGCCGCAAAGGT
>MNCI01006534.1:89423-132564 GCA_015680685.1 Gnetum montanum | reverse complement strand
AGGAGTGCCCCTGCATGCGCGCCACGTGGCGCGCAGCGGCTATGCCCCCCCGAGACGCCTGATGGGTGACTCGCTTGCCACGCTACTTTTATGGGTAGCGTGGAAGGCACGGAACAACGTTGTTTTTCAACAGCAGCAGCACCCCCCTCCGACGCGTTTGGTCTCCCAGGCTACTGCGGTGTGGAGAGAAATTGAGGCTACCATGGGACAGACGCCCACTTTTGAGCCGGACTGTGCTGTTTTTCAGAATAACGAGGCACTTTGGCAGTTAGTGACCCAGTGCGGTTGGTCAAAACAGCTGCAGCGGCTGGTGGGGGACCCTAACTTGGCGGATGACGCGTTCTTCTCCACTGGGTCAACGATCGTACTCTCTTTCGCGGGCACGAAATCTGGATCACCGAGTCCTCGATTGTCAGTTGTCTGGGGACCCCAATCGATGGGGAGGTCCTCCTACCCTCTACCCAAAGTCGCCCAGACCCCAGGTCCTCTTTGCTGCGCTTATGGGCCAGGGGAACTGATCTGATTGAGCGCTACTTCGTTCAGTCTGGCAACGCTTCTAAGTTGCAGGGCTTTCACTTTGCGTTCCTGTGTTGCCTCAAGTTAGGCCCCCCCGTCAACCTCCCCCGCTTCTTTAAAGCGACACTCAGACTCAAACGGCGCGGCCGACACTCTGGTCTGATCTTGGCGCACTGGCGGGGGGCGGGGGGTGGGGGGTTGCCCCCCGCCCCCCCTACCCCCCTTGCCCCTGCCCCCCGCAGGGGGGCAGTTCGGGGTGCTCCCCCTCGACTAGGTCGCTGGCTGAGGGGGTGCTTGGGGCGGGGGGTGGTTGGCCCAGCTGGGGTTCCCAGGTTCCAAGGAGGTAGAGGACCATGCAGGCACGGTGCTACCCCGAGCGCTCGCCTTCCCCCCCACCGGAGATGTCAGGTCGAAGGAACTGGGAGGCGGAGCTTCAGCAGGCTACGCAACGCACGGCGGATGAGGTGCGGGAAGAGTGGGAGGCCAAGTGGAACGAGGCCCTCGCGCAGGCCCGGGCCAACATTGAGGCCTAGGTCATCGAGCGCGAGCAGGCGCGGGTCAGGCAGCAGGAGCTCCTTGCTGAGGCTGCCCGGGCCCGCCTCATCGATGAGATCAGGGCCCAGGTTCGGGAGGAGCTCATGTAGGAGGCGGAGGCCTAGAGAAGGCGCGAGCTAGAGGAGCGGGCGGAGCAGGAGCGACTCTAGGCGGAAGAGGCCCAGCGACAGAAACAGCTGGACCGCGCCCACGGGCATAATGCCCGGCAGTGGCTTCGGGAGGGGCGATGCCCATACTTTGTTTTGGGCATTAGCTGCGAGTGCTCTTGGGCAGAGCTCAGGCGGCACATCCGCCGGACCTCGGTGCGGTACCACCTTGATGCCGGGTGTTCGNGGTTGGCCCAGCTGGGGTTCCCAGGTTCCAAGGAGGTAGAGGACCACGCAGGCACGGTGCTACCCCGAGCGCTCGCCTTCCCCCCCGCCGGAGATGTCAGGTCAAAGGAACTGGGAGGCGGAGCTTCAGCAGGCTACGCAACGCACGGCGGATGAGGTGCGGGAAGGGTGTGAGGCTCGCTTGCGGTTTTTGGGGCCCGGGGCCCTCTCCTGGTGGCCCACTACTTGTAATCGCATGTAATCTTTGTAACATATTTTTGCTCCTTTAATATAATCCCAACCTCTTTCTCAAAAAAAAAAACATGATGGCTCTGCTGTTTATGTCTAAACGTTACTAAATTTAGATGTTCTACAGAAAATGCATATTCAAAAATAAAATATCTTTTTTTGAATACGTGAATTACGAAGTTTGTGTATAACATTTTCCTTGGAAGTGAATCCGTATTAAAAGTTGCATAGAAAATGGGCTCTGCTTCACGTTAAGAAATCAGTTGTACACCTGGTCCTTAGTTGTTTGGTACATACATCTTATTTGTATGTTTGACCTCTTCTTGATCGAAGTGAATTTCATCACCTAAACACATTCAACCAATCTTCTTTTATAGCCCCTCAGAAGGGTTTTTACAACCCTCTGGAACTTTCTGAAATTACTTTTTTTAGTTATATTACTTTTGAGATTTCTGTTTACATTATAAAGTTAAATTTATTATAAAAAAAAAAACGTTGAGGATTGTAAGGGACAAAACATTTTTTTTCCTAAACAACGTCATTTCAAAAAGTACAAAGATTTGGCTTCATTTTATCACTTGAAAGATAGGAAGTAGCAAATTTTAGATTGGTCTTCAACGGCATAAAAATCTTAATGAACCAATTATCTCTTTATAAAGGGAAGCTTTTACAAGAGGAGTATTCTATGTCAAAGATGTCTGTGATTGTCTGCCAAAATATGCTCTCATATTCATATATTAATGCTAATTGATACTCTAATAGAATTTCTTGATAATTTTTCATACAAAATACCATGATAAATCCAATTTAAGGTTTTTGTTTATGCAGAATAGCATCTTCTGAATTCCTTTCAGTCAGGATTTTCATTGTTGAGAATGTGTTTTAACACTCTGGAAATATCAAAATATCTGTAACTGCCATATAAATTTTGGCTTTTATTTAACCATGGTTTTCCCCCTTTTGAAGTATAGCATGATCTTTACTTTCTCATGATTTTCATAATTTTGCAGATTACCCATTTTTCGCTATTTCTTCGAACTGGGTTTTGGCTAACAGAAAAGGGACTGGAATTGTTAAACATTCAACTTGAGGGAGAGAAAAGTGTTAATGCTATCAAACAGCAGATTGGGGAAGTGGTTCTTTCCATAAATTTCAAAGGCAAGAAGGTAATATAAGAGTCATCATAGTGCTGTCTTTGTAAGTGGGGCTTTATTTTAACGAGTGAACGTCATTTTCATGTTATGTATGTGCTTGCTAATGTGTTTTATGTTCCAGAAATATAAAAATGCTTTCATTTTATATTTAAATGAATGACATCTAAATGAATATTGAACATTGTGTGGCATTTTGTTAAGGATCGATGAAAACTGGATCCTATGAGATACACCTATGGTAAGTTGCACAATGCATGTTTTACTACCTGTATGTGTTTTCTTTCTTGAAAATGTATGTGCCAAAATATATTTTTATATATTTGTGATTTTGTTTTTAGGAGATTGGATGGGGGACAATTGCACAAGCTAGATGTTTATGAGCCTATATGAGTGAAGCCAGAAATCTTATCAGGGATATGGTGGGTGGAGCCAACCTTCTTAGCAATGTGAGGAGCCTTGGGGGATTTCTCAGAGATTTGGCAGAAGGGGGTGCTCTCTCCGAAAGTGCAGTGAGCTTTGGCTTGCCTATTATTGCTGTCACTGTGCCACTGTCTACCCGTTGCTATCCTTAGAGGCCTTCACCACAACAGGGGTAGTTGGGGCTATGGGTCCCTACGTGGGATATCCTCCTTCCTTTCCTGTACGGTCATAACAAGGGCGTATGGAGGATACTAATAGTAAAAAGCCACAATCCTAGATATTTACGTCTGATCCAAGTTTCTGTGTAGCATGCCAATTGGAAAGAAAGATGTATTAATGGCCTCATTGTTCTGTAGATTAAGTAAAAATTGACAATGGATTTTGATGAGCCATTGAATGTGCAGCTTGCAAAGGAAGCATTGGTCCACAAAGTGAGTAGCAGAATGTCATGATGGCATAGGCGCCAACTGGCATAGCATCACTTCTTTTGTCAAGGATAGGATCCTGCACAAGAAATTGCTGAACCACTTTCTCCAGAAAAGCCTTACCCTACCGAATCTACTCTTTATATCTATCCAAATCCACACCAATGCCTTGCCAATAGCAGATTGCTGCTTATCCAGAGTCTTTATTGCTGTCCTTGAGAATGCAAAGTTTAGCCTTGTAATCTTGTTACATATCTATTCCATTTTGTATTGTTAAGCTAGTGTGAATAAGGGCTTTGATGAAGCTTAGTGTGCATCAAGTGTTGTTGTGAGAATTGACTTGACCAACTCACAACTCGTATGGAATATTGTGTTTCCTTTCCTAATATTACTAACACAATAGAAGGTAGTGCAACATTGTCTACGACCACAAATTGTCTGAAGATGTATCTCTAAATCAAATGAGGACTTTTTGGTTGCATCAAAGTAATGACCTAGCAGCGAAAGTAACACTGAAGCCAAGAGAAATCAATTTAAAAATTAATTGAGTGAAAAGTTAAAAAAAATGGAAATGATGTAAGGAATGGAAAAAGAAACAGTTTTGCAGATAAACTGATAGAAGAACAACAAAAAATGTAATTTTATCGATTAAATTTGTAGTCAAAATAATATGTTTATGCTAGGCAAAAGAAAACAATTGAAACAAAGGGAAAACTGTACCCTTTATTTCTAGACAAATGTTTACAGCAAATGATAAGAAAAAAACCCTTTATTTCCAAACAAATGTTTACAGCAAATGATAACAAAAAAGACCCTTCTTTGTAGTCTAGAGCAGAGGAGGTTTTAGGGCAAAATAAAAAAAAGATAAAAATGAAATTAAGTTGGATCATGTAGATTAGCAATATGTTTAGAGAATAACCATGCAACTTAGAGGTTGTTGATGAGGAGTTGTGTTACCTTGATCTTTGATGTGTACGCTTGATTGGGTTTTCTTCTGGGATAAGTGCTAATGCAAGTGTAGGTCTTACATAACAAAGATTTGGATTGAATTAGATTATTCGTGTTTGATCCAAGGGTTTCTTTGTGTGTCAAGTAGGTGCACAATGAGGGTTATAGAATTACATCAGATGGGCTTAGCATTTGCCAAGGGATACAAGAACTTTGAAAATGCAATGCGATTAACTGATGTAAATTTGCTTCTTGTCTGAAAAAAAATTTGATTTGATTTGACTCGATTCTATAAGAGATCTCAGATCAAAGATAGATTATATGCCCAAAATGATGCTATAGGTCTTCTATTTATACACCAAAAAATACTTTGTATGTCATGAAGAAATGATGCACTAGGGCCTGCAAAGAAGACTCTAGAAGTGTCTGAATGTTAAGTTGTTAATTTGATGTCAAAATGGTGCCAAATGTTGATAGTGACATCAAAAACAAATTGACTTAAAAATGATGTTGAAAATAATGCTAAATGCTATAAGAAGGTTGAATGATGTTGTCTAGTTGATAGGCAATTGCTAAGGAGATGTATGTTGTACCCAATCTTCCAAATGTTTGAAAGAAAGATGAGTATGGGTACAATATTACTCCCTCTTAATGGATATTGTTGAAACATTGAAGAAGAATTCATCAAGAAAATACAAAAGTTGTTGATGCTAAGAAGTTTTAGATGTAATGAGGTAGGTACATGTAAGAGGGTTTAAAGGAAGTAGAATGATAGGAGAAAAAGTTTGGCATATTGCTAATACACCTATGGTGGAGTGCTATGCTATAGTAGTGGACCGTGGCTAGATCCTAGTAAGCATATGAAAATGTAAACAAAACATTCTCTAACCTACTCAATTCTCTCAATCACACCCTCACTGGAGCACAACAAAGACACTTGTTTAGCCTCACCAATGTAGAACATGAAAGGAGAAAGGTATAGAGAAAGATAGGGAGATGGAATCGAAAACAAAAAATAATACAAGTAGGAGAAAAACATGTTAGGGACATCACTAATACGCCAACGGTGGGGTGTTGTGTCACAGAAGTGGAACATGGCTAAATCCCTAGAACCAACCTCTTCCTCACCTAGATTTGATGTGGATAATGTTCACCCTCCTTACATCACTCTAGCACTTGACACACCCCAACTAAGTAAAACAAAGACACTTGTTTGGCCTCACCAAAGCATTGAATATAGAGAGGAATGGGAACAAATGAGTGGAGGGAATGAGAGGAAGGAGTGAGATATTATTATTAGAGATAGTAGAATGCATAGTTGCGAAAACAAGATGAAGTAAACTTCTAGGGGTTGAAAATAGGATATTGCCCATACACTTGTCATGAGGATGATGTTATGCCATAGAAGTGGGGTATGGCTAAATCTTACACACATTATATGGCTGAAATGGATGCCATAGATAACTGATAAATATGCAAAATATTAACCCTTCCCTGTCCCACTCAATAGTATGCTTAGTCAGATCCTCACACGAAGCAATGAGATATTAGTCATTCAAAAACTTCATTGATTATGCTGAGCAAAGTAGAGTAGAATGTGATAGATAGAGTAGTGATGTATGATGAAAATCGTGAGATAGAGCAGAATATGAGATAGAGTGGGGGAATATGAAAACTGTGCAATAGCAAAATAGTTATGAGTTGGTGCAAACCTGTATCATCAATGTAGATGCTGATGTGTGGACGTAGATTGTTGCTAACTGGGTACATGTTAAACCACATATAGCAAGCAAGTTCCAAAATGTTGTAGAAACAAAGTGCTATGTGTAGCAGTGTTTCAAAAATGCCCTGTAAGTGATCTCATCCTATTTTTTTTTTAAATTTCAATTTTTATTTAATTTATTTTTTTAGTAGTAGAAGAGATGACCTAGGTGGTAGTCAAAATGATGTTTTGTGAAATGATGGTCTGCCCCTAGTGTAGATAGAGCTTCCTCCCATTGTAACGAAGAAACCTTTTGGTCCTGAGGCCTTAAGTGATGAGGCAAATGTAAATGTATGTAGTTAAGGAAAAGTTTGGAAAAGGCTGCATAAGCCAAAAGGCTTGATGTAAACAAGCATTGCAAACAAAGTTTTAGACAAAAGATAGAATTTTTTAGCCATTGTTCTAAAGTGTTTTCCTGCTATTTTTTTTTGTCCATAACAGTAATAATTAAAACAATAAGTGACCTGAAAGTTTGAGAGGAACTGTGTCCTTTCATCGCTTATGAAATGATGTGTCAAAAACAAAATCTAATCATGTAAAGCAAAAAATAAGTGTAATTGTAAACTGAAATTAACATTAAAATAGTTGAAAATAATATGCTAACAATGACTAGTAGATAACTACTGCTTCACTGTTTAGAAACAGTAAACAAAGTAACACAAATACTTTAAGTCATCATCTTGGCTAGCTCTAACCTTACATGTAGTGGAGTAGGAAGGGTATAACTTTGGTTCCTTTGATGATGGGGTGGTGTCTAATTCACTAAAACCGAGATCAATGAAATTGTATTCTGTGGCTGAACATGCATCTATGTTAGGTTTGTTATTAGTAGTACGGGTTGAGGATGTCTCAGGCTCATGATGTACAGTAGGAGTAGTTGTAGGTGCAATAGTATTTGTGTTTGCTTGAGGATAGAACATAAGGGGTTGAGGTTTGTGATCTAGACGTGAACACTGGGAGCTTCTTTATTGGCTGTCATCACTATCTCATGGTCATGAAATGGAAAATGTATTTCTTAATGAATGGGTAAGGAGATTGCATGGTGTTGAGCTAGCCAAGGATGCCCAAGTATACTGTTTATCTTTGGACACTCACAAATTGCCATAGAAAATGATGAGGACTGTACCAAATCTCCAATAGTAAAAGGCAACTTAATGGAATCTACAACTTCCACTCTAGTGCCATTGAAGAAAATGAGGTTTTTGTATGTTTCATTTAATGTTACCTGATCTTGGAGACGGAAGTGCTTGATAACAGCCTAAGTGATCACGTTAGACTTGGTGTAGTCATCAACATGTATCAATGGTATAGCAACATTTGGTGCAATCTTGATAGTTATGTATGTAGGTGGCTGGCAAACCTCACCTATTGTGAGATCAATTTTAATGTTTTCTGCTACATCTTGTCCCTTGTTAAGGGCAGAATTGTATTATTAATTATGTAACTAACCTTCAAAAGAAGGGGTGCCTCATTATCAAGACTTGTAACTATTCACGATACCCCTTGGGGATGGGTTTGACGTGTGACATTTAAGGTCGAACTTAGACGTTGTATTAGCATTGAGCTGTGGAGCTAGATTGGCAAGTGACGGGAGTTGGGTGAAGCAGGATAGGAAGGGACTTATCACCTCTTCGGTCTATTGGCCTAATTGTGGTGGCAGTGCTAGATTGCCTCTAAGGGTCCTAAGTATCGCAGGAAGATAACCTAGGGCCATTGTCAGTGTACCCAAATAATTTTCATTAATAAATTTCCAATGTTTATTTCCTTTTCAATTCCATTCCTTGGCAAATATTTATAAGTTTAAACGTACGTTCCAGATTATTTCTATGTTAAATGATGATTTTACACGATGAATGATCGAATTCATTGACATTCGAAAAGGGGATGTCACTGTTGGTTTTAGAGCAAACGATGGTTAAGGAGGCAAACACGGATTAAAAAGGAAGAAAAGGAATAATGAATGTTCTTTTATTAATGAAACAAGAAAGGGAGTACATCAATCAAGAAGATGGGATATGAAAAAAGTGTAAACACGGACAACATAGGTTGAATTAAACATCCAACTTAAAGGATTGAAGGAGATTTTTGGCAACTTTTGCTTGAGCTACCTGCTCGCATCATCCTTTTTGAGTATATCTTGAGTCAAGCCATCGCAGAGTTGCTGAATGTACTTAGTGGCACTTTTAGTAGTAGCCTTTTCCTTGTTAGCCTTTTCAAGTTCTGATTCTAATAGGTTGACTTGAAGCATTTGTTATGCCACATTCTCTTGCCAATCCTTCACCTTTCTCTGAATACATCAGATCAGGATCCTAAGCAATAATAATAATATTAGAAAAATAGAGAGAAGAAAAAGGAAAATAAGGAGAATTCACTACTCACGTGAAGATGATTGTTTTCATTTTGGAGTCTTTGCTCACGACTCAACAAGTGTTAGGCTAAGCATGTAGCACTCTCTAGTTTTTCTAAAATTTGTTCAAGATTTTTGGTGACTTCTGGAGCATCGTTGGGGATGTCGTGAAATGTTGATGAACCATCCAACTGCATCAATTCATAATCACTTTTGAAGTCATAGGCTTTGGACTCCCTTAAGTGATTTAGCTCCTCACAAATAGAGTGTGGAGTATTCTTAGCAATTTGATTGCTAAGACTATGAAGAAGAACAACTTCTTCCTTTGCAACAGCACTATTTGTCCTAAAGAGTAGGATGAGCCCTTTATGGTAACTGAAGGAGTCACATTAATGGAAAGGGATTTGAAAGCAGAGATTGTTGATGTGGTCTATGGGCCCCTAGATAGAGTTGGACCCCTTCACCAAAGTCACCTGCGTAGAGTGTACCCGAGGAGATTTTGGTTGTGGCATAGCAGCTTGCTTAAAACCAAACTTACGTGGAGAGTTCCTTTCCAACTTTTGGATAAAGTACTCTTGACCCAAGGACATCTGCAACACAAATGTGGGAACGACATTAAAAAGGGAAGTATTCAAAAACCTGATAAGTAGTTAAGTAGTTTAAATTTGCCTCTATTTCCTTTCCCTTCTATTGCTGCCTACCACTTGAACCTTGTCCATTGGAAACTTGTTTGGTGTGCTGTTTCTGATTAAAATCAGAGACAATATGAATACATATATAACAAAATAATAATAGTAATGTATTGATAACAAACCTTGGAACCAAGTTCCATTGTTGCTATTTCATCCTTTCTTGGATTTGCTTCTCTAGCACCTGCTCTTGATTTAGTCTGCAGCCTAGAGTGCATTAGCACATAAATATCATGAAGACAAATAATTAATAAACAAAAAAATATATGTAAATAAAAACCATAATTTTATACCTCAACACCTCCTTCTAGATTGTAGGTTTGTGTGAGAGCTTCTTGACCTTTTTTGGAACCTTCCACTCAAGCCCTCACAACTTTCTCTTCCTCAATGAGCTCAAGGTATAAACTAGAATTATAATGATTGAGGCTATTGTTGGAAGCATCATAGCTCAAGTGTTAGAAAATTAGAAATCCCAAATGTTAGGGGTTTTTTTTGGTCAACTTCTTATTTTAAGTTGATTTGTTTCTTGATTGTTCCCGTTTGTAATTTCCTAGTTCAGGTGATTTTCTATATTTTTTAGTTTGTTTCCTAATTTGTAGCCAAGTACTAAGCCTTGGCTGGCTATATAATGTATCTTCTTGAGAGTAAATGAAATAATTCAGAGGA
This sequence comes from Gnetum montanum, assembly GCA_015680685.1. Taxonomy (NCBI): domain Eukaryota; kingdom Viridiplantae; phylum Streptophyta; class Gnetopsida; order Gnetales; family Gnetaceae; genus Gnetum; species Gnetum montanum. The sequence continues at coordinate 122,522 of MNCI01006534.1, read as the reverse complement.
TACACATTTAGATACCTTTGTTTTCATGGTATCAGAGCCGTGCAACTCCTGCCGGCCCAAAATCTCAAAATTTCATTTTTTTTTCTCCACTGCCACCATGTCTAGTGCAAAGCAGTCCTCTACAACGAATTCGTTAGGCGTATCAATGCGAACCTTTGGAGCAGTTGGATCTTTGACAACAACAGATGTGAATCTCACACATTGCAGATCACACAACACAAGTTAAATGGATCAAACTTCTGAGAATGGTTTCAATTTGTGCTCCTCGTCATTCACGGAAAAGGCAAGATGCAGTGTTTAATTGGTGAAACTCTTTCTCCACCTTCTGGTGATCCAAACACAAGTGTATGGGAGGCTGAAAATTCAATTGTCATGGCTTGGTTGATCAATTCCATGGAACCTGCAATTGGTCGAATATATCTCTTCTTTAAACCTGCACAAGAAATTTGGAGAGCAGTTCAAGAGATGTATTCTGATATCGAAAACACATCTCAATGTTTCGAGATACAGTCTCTCATTCGAAACACATGCCAAGGAACCAAGACTGTCACAGAGTATTTTAATACCTTGACAAAACTATGGCAAGAGATGGATTTGTCTTATACCATCAATTGGAAGTGTCCTGATGTGGTCTCTACAATAAGATGTTGGAAAAGGATTGTGTCTTTGATTTTTTACAAGGACTAAACAAGGAACTCGATGAAGTTAGAGGGAGAATCCTAGGGACAAAGCCACTTCCATCAATTTGAGAAGCTTTTGCTGAAGTTCGTAGAGAAGAAAGTTGCAAGAAAGTGATGCTTCATGGTTCTTCAAATAATATGACTAAAGAGTCATGTCAAAATTCTGCTCTTGCTACCAATAAAAGGGAGACGAGTTCCAACTCGAACTAGAAGACCAAAGGTGGTCGATTATGGTGCGAGCATTGCCATAAACAGAATCACGTGAAGGAGACATGTTGGGGCATCCATTGTAAGGCAGATGACTAGAAACCTCAAAGTCAATGACGGAACAACACCATGGCCCATGTTGCCAAAGCCACTATTGATGCACGGAAGCCAAATTAGTTCCCTTTCACCCTCGAGTAGATGGAAGTATTGAAGACCCTTTTGAACCTGCAGAAAAATAATTGAGAGCCCGAGTCTTAAGTCATCCACATCCACTGTTGTTGTTGCACAGTGAGGTAACAACCCATCATCGTTATTATCTCACATGGATAATGATAGAGATTGGATAATAGGTATTGGTGCATTAGACCACATGACAGGTTTGAAAAGTATTTTTTCTACGTACCAAAAATGCAATGATAACTTGATAGTCACCGTAGTTGATGGCAGTTCATTTGTGGTTGTTGGTGTTGGAGATATTACCTATTGTGGTCTTAATTTGAAATCGATCCTTCATGTTCCTAGTTTACGATATAACCTTCTTTTTGGTAGCAAATTAACGAAGGGTCAAAATTGTTTAGTAATTTTTTTTGGTGATCACTGTGAATTTCAGGATTTGTCTTTGGGGAAGATGATTGGCAATGCTAAAGAACGTTGAGGTCTATACTATCTCACTAGTTCTTCTCCAAAACTGAAAGCATCTACTCTTGTTTCTTTGTTTGCTACTTCTGAGTCAAAGGTAATGCTTTGGCATAATCGTTTGGGTCATCCCAGCTTTCAGTATTTAAAACAGTTGTACCCAAATTTATTCAGCAATAAAGATCCATCTTTCTTCCATTGCTAGTCATGTATTTTTGCAAAGCAAACTCGAAAAGAATATCTTGCTCATACACATTATTCTTCAGAACCATTTCATTTGATCCATTGTGATATATGGGGACCTTCCTGAATAAATTCCTTAATTGGAATCCGATGGTTTATTACATTTATTGATGAGCATACTTGAGTTTGTTGGGTTTGTCTATTGAAAGAAAAATCTAAAATTGTGTCCACCTTCATACAATTTCACAAAATGGTTCAAAACGTGTTTCAATCTACCATTCAAATACTTTGTACTGATGATGGTAGAGAATATTTTGCACATGAACTCAGAGACTACCTAATTAATCATGGAATTATTCATCAAAGTTCATGCACCTATACTTCCCAACAAAATGGTGTTGCCAAATGCAAAAATTGTCATCTCCTTGAGATTGCTCGTTCTCTAATATTCACAAGTCACGTCCCACAATCATATTGGGGGAAATCAATCTTGACAGCCACCTATTTGATAAATAGGCTACCCTCTAAAGTTCTCAAATTCCACACCCCACTGAGTTGTTTAAAAAAATCCTTTCCACATTTGAGTCTACTTCACTCCCTAGAGCCCAGAATTTTTGGATGTTGTGCCTTTGTCCTCAATACAAACCCTACTTAAAGTAAACTTGATCCCAAAGCCTTCAAATGTGTGTTCATTGGATATTCTCCCACCCAAAAAGGATACAAATTTTATTGTCCTGAGTCATAGCGCTTCATTTTCTCCTTTGATGTAACATTTATTGAGAATCAGCCTTTCTATACTACAAGTTCGCTTCAGGGGGAAAATAATGATCAAGAAGCCAACTATTGGGATCCGTTCATGACTATTCAACTTCTAGTCCCACAACTGGGTCAGTATTCCTCATCTACTACCTCTCCAAACTTGTCCATGTCACAGGATGTAGGTGAAATAAGTCAAGGGGGAGAATTGGTGCAGCCTCAACATCAAAGTGAACTCCAAGTTTACTCAAGAAGACCTTGAGTTCCTTCTCAAAACCAGTCATTGGATCCGGAACCAAATCTTGTGACACAAGATACTCAAAAAAGGTACTGTTACCATAGATGATCTAGACGTTCCTATTGCTATTAGAAAAGGAGTTAGATCATGTACTAAACATCCAATTTCAAATAATCTTTCATACTGTAAATTGTCTAAGAATTACATGGCTTTTGTCTCTCAACTTGATGGTGTTGTGATTCCAAAAAATATCGATGAGATAATTGCAGATCTGAAGTGGAAGGCAGCAGTCATGGAAGAGATGGAGGCCTTGAAGGAAAATGGCACCTGGAAAGTTGTTGATAGACCTGGTGACAAAAACTTGGTGGGGTGTAAGTGGATTTTTACAGTGAAAGTGGTATCTGATGGAAGAATAGAGAGGTATAAGGCTCGCTTAATGGCTCAAGGATACACTTAAACTTATGGTATTGACTATGAAGAGATGTTTGCACCAATAGCAAAGCTAAAAATTGTGGGGTAACCTTGTAACATGGAGAAGTAAAAAGCAAACTGTTGTAGCAAGGAGCAGTACTGAAGCAGAATATAGAAATTTCGTTTTTATTTACACCATACTTAGTTTGTGAAACTACTTCTATCAATTTGGTTGGATTTCTGTTGCCACAGTAATGTATACGGAATACCAGGAAGTCTGACATAATAGATTTTAAGTGTTTCTATCATGTCATGATTCACGTGATCCTGTAAATTGATTTTTCAATTTATATTTCTGTATTGGCTAATATCACAATGATTTCGCTGTAGAACTTTCTTGTCAAGTTGGTTCCTTGGACTAACTTTTTTAGATTTTTGTTGCAGTATATAAAGCAGCATTTTCACTTATCAGTTTTCTGAAACAGGTTGTAGCTTCCGTTTATGTAGATGCATGCCAGTGGCTGCCTTTAGCTATGGAAATGAAAATTCTTGGACAGATTGAAAGATGGGAATATGGAGATTGGAGGTCTATTGATGTAAGCATTTACAAAAATATTGCTTTTAACTAGAAATATGTGGTCCTAACTGTATTTCTTTACTATATGTAACTTTATAACATGATATGCATTGAACTAAAATCATCTTATATAATGAATTTTTATTCTGCATTACTCTGCTAAGCACAGTGCACGATCCTTATAGTTTAATAGCAGTGAGTTCTAAAATGGTTGTTTACTATACCAATGAAGAGATCATGTACATTTGAGTATAAACCCAACATGATCTGTTTGCATGTATTTTGTTATTCTAGATTTGTTTCATGGATGAATTGCCCAGGAGAAACTTAGGTCATGGTTAAGACTAGTGTCCGGGTTGGCACCAGTTGCCAGTTATAAAATTGGGTTGACCTGACGTGGATCTTCCAACTTTTTTTTTAATGCCAACTTGTGGGCAACAGCCACCTGATGTGAGATCTGGCAACTGATTGCTGGATTGGGGAAAAATGATTTGAAGTGTAACACCCATTCCTAGGGAGCAAGAGCTAACACCTAAAGCCCCCAAAATACTAGTTAAAAAAAGAAGAAGAAGAAATGCACAAGTGAGTTTCTTTTTTTTTAACAACAATCAAATTAGCATTAACATAGGAAAGTAAAATGAAATCAGCAGCCCCAAGATCTAGCTCTGCAACAGGTAATAAGAGATAATTTTGAAAAGAAATAAGTACAGCAAAAATCTATGTAAAATTCCTCTGATTTAAAAATCAAACCCTGATTTTCTCAAACTATAAAAATATATTTAATCTGGATGATCCACATATTTGTTAAACCAAACGAATGACCACAAGAGACAGATAAATTAATAATCTTAGATCTGTTTATATTTTCCAGCAATACTTGCAAAACAAAATAATCTGAATTTAACTCTTGTAACCATCTTATCATTAATCATTTAATTAGGGAATGCAAATCTTCAACAACAGAGAATAGAAAAATCACAATTATAAACTAACATCCTAGATTTTCCCCCACTCCATTGGACTTATAGAAAGATGTCAAAATCAGATTTGAGAAGGTATAAAAATATAAATCAAGATTCAGATCCAAAATTTAAGCATCCAAGGAAGAAGGGTTCATCAACTAAATTTTAGTAAAAACCCAAGAATTCAACAATACTAAACATTCACAATTAATCATGGGTCCAAGGATACTCTCACTTTCTGCCAGTGGTACGAATCCTCATATCAGGGATCCTTAGCCCCTGTTGGTAATCTTTTTCTCAAAAATGCCCTAAATTGTTAGAGAAACAACTCTCATCCAAGTCATTGAGGTGTGAGAGTGTTGAGGACAGGTGGAGGGGTCTAGAAAAGGAATAAAGGATTCAACAATCCAAGCTTTTAATAACAATATAGTAATTTCATAGAAGTGTTGTGAAGGTGATTAGGCAAGCACAAGGAGAAGTTGAGAAGATCAGCCCATGTTAACCATTATCAGGAATAGCAGAGAAGGATCATTTTACCTCCTTGTGCAGATTTCTTATTTACTAGAAGGAATTTATCAGTATGTTGGATTGCTATGTAACTCTGGTTTTCTGTATTTCTGCTATCTCTTGTAGCAGTCACAATCTTCTTTCCCTTCCCAGCTAGACTTCTTGTTTTTGTTCCCTATTCTTTTTACTCAGCTACTCTACCTTGTGTTTTTCCCTTCTCAGCCACTATAGGGCCCACCACCCTTTAAAGATCAATACAATTTTTTTTCTTTTCCAATCCTCTTAAAACATGGGATTATACTTAATTAGCAACTAATAAGGATGTAACTCATAATGATGGGTTGATTACAGGGTCTACGTACCTCCTTTCCTCATTAGACTTATTAAGTTGTTAAAGAGATGAAACCTTGCTACTTCTCACAATTCTAAGGATTGATGTACTACATATCGTCTATCTTTAGTAGCACTATAATACCTTAAAACCTAGCATCAACCAGGGTGAAGGCTAACACTTCCCATCATTTGCAAAGCTAGAAAACATCAAACATTTGTGTGACTTACTTGTTTCAGGTTTCATTTTACAAGCAACAACAATGGATGTGGTTGAATGTATTCCTAGTTCACTATGTTTCTGCCATACAAGATCATTTAATCTATAATAGGCTTCAAATAGTGGCTGGGAACAAAAAATATATAGGTTTCAACAACTTTGCCTATGCAATGTGGCATTGCATTCCCACATTGAGGGCCATCCAACTTGAAGAATTTGGTTACAATCCGACTGCGAGTTGGGTTATTTTCAGGTTTTAAACTCTACACAAACTAAGCTTGGCTCAACTATCATTTTTGGATTGCACCTAGATATACCCCTAAGATAGGTGACTGAGGATTGTATGTGAGGTGGGTACACACTTATGAATGACATTTGCATCATTGAAAACCTTCGGGTGTTGTGCAACTGAACCCATCTTGGGTCCAATGGCTCAGGATATTAAGCCAAAGTTAGCATATGTATGGGTAGGGTTGGATAGTGGTGTTCATCTCCACATCAAGGGTAGGGTGTATGCAAAATAAATAAACATCACAGCCCATCCATTCAAGGTATAGGGATGAATATATTATTATTAAAATGATTATTTAATGATCCTGAAAAATACTACATGCTTCACATAATGCACACCAATCAAATGCATCTTCCACCTAATTACTAGCTATGAGTTTAGGTGAATTGCTTATCTTAGGGCTTAAAATAGTTTCTAATAATAATTCATGTGGGTTAATTTTATTGAAAGCAAATAAACATACATTATCACACATATTTTCTTTCTTTTCTTTGCATAAATAAAAGAATATAATTGCTGATAAAGAAATGGGGTTAGCATGCTGAAATAAGAATAAAAAAAATAATGTTTTACTTTGCATGAAAGGAAAATCTAACTATGATAAAATGCACAAAAGTTCATTATGTGATAAAAAACTTACTTCAAGGAGACTTCAAGGCTTTTAATGCAATATTCCTATCATACAATGGAAAGAAGTAACTATGTATCTGAAGTGTATTTTAAATGCTGTATAAGAACTACCTCACATCATAGAACGGAGAGAGTTACAATAGTTAGGTTTTCTTCTCATGAAAAATTCAACCAATGTTTTCCTCTAATTTTATGCATCTTAAGTTGGCAATGAAAGCTTGAAAGTAGGACCTGAATTTTTGGTAATCAAATCTGAGTTTGGGAGAAGAAGGGACTGAAATAAATCTGAAATTATAATCATCAACACGGTTCATGGGAGTTGGGATTTAACAAGGTTTTCTTTAAGGTATTTTTCAGGCTTTGCAATATCTGTAAAAGGAGACAAATCTTGGGAAATATATTACCAGCTATTTTAAAAAAATAAAAACAGCTCTTGTTTTTATTCTCAAGCTAAAACAGTAAATGGGCAGTCTTTAATATCTTTTACAAAAAAGAAAAAGTAAAAAATGGAAAAAAAGAAAATCAGAGTGCAGATTTTATATGTGACTATTATCTTTATCATCATTATTACCATTCTCTATGAAATCAGAAAACAGTGCACAGTAAATAATAACAAAAAAAAAATGGTAACAGTCTCTCTACTATGAATAGCCATCATTAAAAAAATTAGAAATCTGATTTTTGGAGCAGACAAGGACCAAAATTCCAAGTTCTCTTATGCTAAGTGGAAAGAAAAGGAAACAATAAAATTCAATATGTATGAAGCTTGAACAACATGATGGATTAACATGGTTCCAACTTTGAAATCTTCATTGTTAAATTTTTCAACCTTGTATATTTTCACATTGAGAGAAATGTAGGCTTGAACAAATGACCATTTAATAATGAATTGGGACATGACGACTGTTGAAAACCCACAAAGCTGACTCAAAAATGCTTAACAAAACAAAGCATGTGCACTTAACAAAAATACCAAAAATCCTCAATGTGTATAGCTTATTTTTATTTTTAAATAAGTATTCAATGGACTCTTTGGCCATCCAGCTGTGATACAACATGTCTCTCCAACCCTACAACATTTTGTAGCCCACACAAGAAGAACACGAGGGTTGGATAAAATGGTGGGGGCTAACACCATTAAGAGACATGGTAGCCCACATAAGAGATCACTGGCCTTGTATAGAATGATGAGAGGCATTCCTTTCAAAAAAAATGATAAAAAAAGCATAAAATACCAAGTGCACATGACACAAGGAAAATGCTGACTTGTATGCCCAAAACATGCATGCCAGAAATCAGATCCAAGACTTAGGGAAGACCACATGCATGACTCACAAACTCACAAGAAAATTCCACATGCCCTCATAAAATAATCCTCACTTGTCCAAGCCAATACGACTACAAACACCTACTACAAATTTCTGTACAACGAGGGTTTAGAATACACACCTCTAAAATTAAATTTGGCCAATTTGAGGAGGGAGAAGACACCTCAAGCTTGGGTTGTTGTTTGACTAGTAGCCTTAAGAAATCAGCTGCAAACTGCAAGTCCAAGGTGCTGCAGAAATCCTCACAAAAATAAGAGAAAACAGTCCCTTGGATCAGCCAAACAGTCCCCAAAAAGTTAGTCACAAAAGCCTTCAACAACAGTAGCAAAATGAACCTCTGAAGAGCCCACAAAACCACTCAAGACAGTCCAATAGATGGTTGAGAACAAGCAAGGAACAATCACTATCCTTCTCTCCTCACCTCCTCACCCCTTAAACAAGCATAGTCTCCCTTTCCTTGGCAAGGTTGAAAATGAGAGCAAACCCCTCTCTCCCTAAAGCTTGGGCAAATATTAGACAATCCATACTTCAAATTTTTTTTTAATCCATAGCAGAATTTGCTTCTTGACTTGGATAAGCAAGCTATCATGAGGGAGTGGACCTGGACAACACTCAAGAGAGTCACATGGTTCCTATTAAATGAGTTCTAGGTCTCTTTTCCAGCCATTAATATGAAGTGGATAATTAACATATTAAAAATAAAATAGATATCATCATAAGCATGTCATAGAGCATAGATCAGCATCCCACATTGACTTTTCTTATGGCCCCACCTTTTTGTCTTGCTTTAAATCACTTTTTAGTTTATATGCTATGAGGGTTTCTAATTTACTTTTGGCTTTTAATCTTTTTTCCACATTTCCTATAATTTATCTAGTAAAAATCATTGATATTAAACTTTTTATCTGTCCAACATTTTACACATGTAAAGCTAGGTGTAATGAGTACAAACATGCCCTAGGTTCTATGTTAAAAATTAATATTTTAATTGAATCAATGAAAATATGGTCATACCGGGTATTTTTTAATTGTTCAATATTAAAGTCTCAAAATCTAGGGCTTGAATTGAAAAGCTAATTGTAGATCTACACTCTAGGTGTAAAACTAAGTTATTCCACTTAATTTTAGTGCAATTCGACAACTTTGGATTTTGACATATTTTAATTAATTGAATATTCAAGAATTAAAATTTTTAACTAAATGTCAAAATAAATGATGGATTTGCATCGCATTAATTTTCTAGCATTATTCTAAAATAATGATAGACTTTACCATGCTCATTCGTCAATAAAAAATATATGTATTTTAAACTTAAAATAATAAAAATTAGAAATAAATAGCAATATTGTTTATGTCACCTAAACAAAGGTCTTCATATTACTAATTTTTTTTTTGGAAGAAATTCGAGCTGTTATTAATTCCAAAAAAAGAGACGAAGCTGTACATCAGTATAGCTTGGGTCAGTGTGGCTGACCCCACTCCCCTATGCTTGCAAAGCGCCGTGGCCTTGTTGCTGGATATTCCCCTTTACCGGTCCCTGTTTTATCCCTTTTTCCCTATTTTACCCCACTGTGCAGTCTGGCCTTGTAGCTGTGCCCCATTCCCTATTTTACCCCTATTACTAAGAAGAATTAGGCACATGTATGAATATATATAAAGTTTAAGACAATTTAAAGTCTAAATATTTAATAGAGTACTAAGGTCACATATACAAATATGGGGCATTACAACCACATACCTTCTTGTTGTTCCTTTCCCTTCTCCACCTCTCTCCTTGGTGGTTGCTTTTCTTTTCTTTTCTCCCTATCTTCCCCTCTATATTTGTTAGTGGAATAAGAGATAACGGGTTGTTTCTTGTAATTAGCTCTTTCTTGGAAACTGTTCTTTGTTTTTTTTTCTTTTTAAACTTTCTGTTTTTTTCCATACCACTGAGAGTTCAATTCCTTCCATAATCACTATAAAAAATTAGATGCTGCTTATTCCGCTGTTTAATGTGATGGTAATTTAGATCATCTTACTGCTTTTTCAGGGCAACTTGAAACAAAAGTACCCTTTCTTATGTGCTCGTTGCCCAGGAGAAGGTGGTAAAGATTCCTACAAGGTTCTGCATTCTGCTGTGGGTATTGATTCTCATGACATAACAGGAGATAAAATGAACTGGGCACTCCCATATTCATACCCAGAGACACGGTTAATTCCAAGATATAATAAGTATTATCCTCAGGTCACGTTGGATCATGGTTTTCCGCGAGCCGTGAAGGTTTGTACCATGTGGATGCTCAAATTCATAAACTATTTTATTCTATGTATTCTCAACTCTTTATGCGTTCCACTTCTTTACTGTTAGTGTGCAGACATTGTAATTGGTGCGTCTTTGGCATTTTTTGTTCGGATTTAATCTTTTGTATTTGGATTTAGATGCATTAGCATATTGGGCTTTCTTATTCTTCATATATTGGTTAATGATATAGAAGTCAACTATGGCTTGTGTAAGACCCTATAAACACCTAAAGGAAGAATAGACATCTATAGGATATTGCTGAGGAAAGCAAAATATTTCTTACTATCTTAGATGAGGTTGCTTGAACTACAAAACTACGGCAGACAGACTTAAGGTATCCAATCCCTAGAAAACTAAATTTTATACATGTAAACAAAATTGTAATCTTCCCACCATGTTAAGAAGCTTTTTTCATCAACTAGCTAATCTTTCAGTCATCGTCTCTAAAACACTAGTTGATAATTCTAACTTATTTCTTTCCAAAATGAAAGGTATGCTTAAATATTTGCTTGGTATCAGGTTTGTGGACAATGACCAAACGTTGCCTTTATTATTTTTTTATGTTTCCAAAAGTCAAGTAGTTAGTAAAGTTTTAAACTAAAATTTGTAGATCAAGAAATCCAAGAAAGATTACAAAATATCTTAGAAAAACATTGTCACAGCAACATGATACAATTGGAAAGAGCGGTTTAATGAAGCTTTTATGTAGAGGATGCCAAATGTCACAAAGTTCTCCCCTTTATCAAATATAAATAGAGGCCATGAGCCTCATTGTAGAGACATAATGGTGCAATGAAGATGTCTTTTAAAGCTGCTATTCCTCCTCTCTTGTTCCATCTTTTATCCTTTTGAAGTGCTGCGTTAGTTTTGCTCCATTAAGAGCCTTCCAGTCTCTCATTCTTCTTCTTCTTCTTCATTTTTTTAAGAAAAATTCGGGTTATCTATTAGATATAAACAGCAAAGTACAAAGATTTCAGCCTTATGGTCCAAATTGCAAATAGCTGAGGATCACCCCCTCCCAATGCCCAAAATAGGGGGTGAATTAACCCCTCACCATACAGAGACAAATCAATAGAAGAGGGGGCCCCTCCATTAAAAATTGGAGCTAGATTCCCTCCCCAACATACTTGATGAGTGTCAAGACCCCAAACAAAAGAGACAAAAGAACCCGCCACCCCCGATACCCACTTAGCAAAATGGGGTACTAGTTCTCTTGTACAACACAACACCCCTCATATCCTTACCCCCAAATCCCACCACAATAGAACCAAAATGAAGCTTAGAGGTGAGTGGGTAGGTAGGTATAGGCACAAAAAGCCCTCTCTTGGGCATGAACAACATCCAAGACTGCCGTATGCCTTTCTGAATCCACAAAATTTGTCGCCTCTTGAAAACTCTTGAACGCTTGGTCCCAAGTACAAGTTCTCATGTGATTCAGGTAAAACCCCCAAATTTTGCAAGATCAACCCGTTCACCTTGGTTGAGGTGTTCAGCAAGTGAGCAACAGGCTTACCTCTATTGATTTCCAAACCAATCTCTATAGCCATACACTTCAATGCTCGATTGATCACCATAGCTTGGGGAACTGTCGCCTGGGAGAACATAATAGTGTCATCTGCGTAGTGCTCAACTATGCACCTAACCCCCACAATCTCCAACCCCTAAACCCCCTCCACCTCACAATATTCCTATAGAGTGTCTGTAACTAGAATAAAAAGGTAGGGGGACAAGGGGTTTCCCTATCTTAACCCCCTACTCGGAGAGGAGAACCCCCACAACTTCCCATCTAGATCTAAAGAAAAAGCCTCGGAAGTCTAAATGGATATGCAAAGCTTTACAAAATCTGGGTGGAAACCTTTCCTCAACATAATCTCCTCCAGTGCCTCCCAAGATAGTTTTATAGGCTTTAGAGATATCTAATTTAAGGCACATACCTAGATATCGTGACTATCACAAAGAATGTAGAACCTCCTGCATCAACAAGATTTGGTCTTGAATTTGGCTGCCTTGAATAAAACCTACCTTATTGGGTCCTACCAATCTTGGCATCAAAGGCCCCATCCTTGCCACAAGCATTTTTGAGAAAAGATGGAGAAGGGTATTGCAAACCCCAATTGGTCGGAAGTGCGAAGGTTCCGTAGAGTGATTTGAATTCGGTATTAGCATGATATGAGCACAGTTGATTTCCCCATGCAGTTGTTGCCATCTCAACATATCGTTGAGCACATCTAGAATATTCTTCCCAAGGATATCTATGAAAATGCTAAAAAATTCCATTGGCCACCCATCTGGTCTTGGTGCCCTACCTAGTTGCATGGAACTCAACTCCTCTTGTAACTTCCCCATGGAGAAAGGGGCCAAGAGATGACAGTTATCCTCCTATAGAACATGATCGATAGGAACAGATAGAGGCCTCATCGGCCTCCTCTTCCAAATGTTAGATTAGAAATCCATCAAAGTTTGAGCAACATGTTGATCACTAATAATTTCCTATCTCTAAAAGGAGAGACTGAATTTTCTTAGATAATTTTGTAGACATAGCAACTGCAAAGAAAAAATGTGTGTTCCTGTCACCTTCTTTCAGCCACCTTGCCCGACCCCTTTACCTCCAAGAAGCCTTAGTCTCTCTGTCCACCACCTGAAGTTGGGCAAGGACCCCACATTCATCCTCATGCAGATCCTTACCAGCTTCTTGCTTCATTTGTATCTCCGCTAGTCATTGCATGAGTGTCCCCTACTGAGATTTGAATGAATATTTGTCCTTAGCATTGACCCGTCTCAAGGCCTACTTGAGTTGGGTCAGCCCAAGCTTCAGAAAATCTTGGGGTTCCAAATTCTGTGTATATGTCCTTGAGATGTCCTCCACCATTGGCTGCAACCAAGGCTTATGGACCCAATAGCGTTTGAAGTGAAAAGGAGCGACCTTCCCCATAGAGACATCACCAACACAACAAAGAATTGATTTATGATCAGATGTCACCAGTTCTTGTCCTATTGCCATGACCTCTTTTGTTACGAGAACATGGGATTTGACCCAAACACGATCAATCTTAGTCAAGATTCACTTACTCCCCTTCTGTCAATTACTCCATGTGAATTGACATCCACGAATCTCCAAGTCAACTAGATCATGTGCCTCAAGAAACTGTAGGCACTCTCGAGCTCCTGGGAGGTACTGGGCCCCCCATCAAACCTCTCCCACCCATAAAGCCATTGATTGAAATCCTCTATAATAATCCATAGTCACTAATCTTGAACCAAGGAAGCAATCCTCCAGAGCTCCTACAGTTGTTCTTTCCAATGTTGAGCTTCATAAAAATTTGTTATCCAAATTCCAGTATCCATGAGGAGAACTGTAAGGCTCCACGTGGAGCAATCAATGACCTCGAAATGCCTATGAGAAAGCAAAGCAAGCCCTCCAACCCTTCCCTGACTAGCAATAGCCTGAACCTGCCACCCCGACCACCTTAGCCAATGAAACTCCTGCAGTAGCAGCTTGGTTTCCTGCAAGCAGACCACATCAGAATTTTCCTAATTGACAATTTCTTTAAGGGTATTTCATTTATAGGGAGTACATTGCCCCCTACAATTCCATGAAAGGATTCTCATGTCCTACTCGCTACATGTTTTTTGCACACCTCCTTGAGGGTCAGTTGTACCCCTCAAGTCAACCTCCATTTGTGTCTTTTTGGCTTAGGACATACAAACTGATAGCAAGCGAAACCGGGAAAGGTTCTTCAACGACACCTTCTTTAGTAATCTCCTCCAAGGGGGGTAAGGGACCCCCTCTAACCACGGAAATCCAACTGCCAAGAAGAAGAGAGGGGGTTGGGGGGGGGTTGTGGCGTTACCTCCTGACCCTTGACTAGAAAACATTGTCGACCACATTCCACCCTTGATGGGTGATCCCAAGGATCTTGACGACCCTTGAGATTGCAGCAACCCAAGCAAGACCAGTGAAGCTGGCGATTGAGACTCTCCTCCCCCAAAATCTCCCTATAAATTTTGGGGCTCAATCCGATCACCTTCCACCCACTAAACCACATTCACCTTGTCACCAACCCCCTATGCGCTATGGCCACAACAATGCTCAGCACCTGCATGATCCTTTTGGGCCCTAAGACCCCCACATCCTAGGATAGCCCCTTGGGCAGCCTCCCCTTTCGGTTTACCATAGTCCATTCCACTTCCCCTTTCTTTAGGCTTGGCCCATTCCAATCCACCTTACAGTCTACAGTTTGTTGCCCTGGCTTGCTGCATGTGTTGCAATGTCGAGGCCCAGAAGACTTCATAGCTGCCTAAGGTTCTACAATCACATTTTCATATTTGACCATCATCCTTTCCTCCCCTGAGGGAAGGTCAAGCACAACCTCATGGACCAATTCCATAGGTGAAAGTAACCTCCACACACAGAACTTGGCAAACCCCATCCTTTCCAAGGAGTCAGTAGTGCGGTCAAAGGAGATAAAATCCTTGAAGAAACCAGCAAGGGTTCAAAGAAACTCTGTTGTCCAGAGCTCCCACTAGATACTGGACACCTGGATCCAAATAGGAGCCCTCAAAAACAAATTCGGATCCAGATGGGTCCCCAACTGACAATGAGTAAGGGCCAAACCTTGTGCCCCAAAAAACCATGGTCCACCCATCAAGACCACATTTCTATTCTACACTGATTGGAAAACAAAGAAAGAGAGATCACTTGGGAGGCAACATACCTCCATGGGACAAAAACCCCAATGCATGATGATCCATTTCTTAACCAGGTCAAAAGGAGGGGGTGCACCTGCTGACATGAAGTTACCAATGAGACTCAACTCCATTGTTCTTAGGCCCGCATTGGAGGGTGCCTTCAGCCGGAGCCTCATCATTTTGTCCTCCCTCAGACACTCCTCCACACCCCCAACACCAGAGTGCTAACCTACCCCCTTCTGACCGGTCTTGGCCCCTTTGCCACTAGAGCCCCCCACAATGTTCTCTCCTGTTGAACCCTTCGACCCACCATCAGCGCCAAGCAGCACCCTTCTTGCACCATCCACTCCATGACTGCCCCTCCATGCTAGGACTGCTCCCTGCACTCTTTGCATTCACGCTCATCGGTTTCCTTGTTAAATTATGGCTGTTAAATGTCTTCCCAGTCTCTCATTATGAAGCTCTTCTTATTGTAAGCTTATTAGTTGGATCCCCACACCCAAATTCTCACAATGATTCTTACAATTACTCTCACATTCTTTCATTCTCACAACCTTTTCTCATATTCTTTAAAAAAACACACACAACCTCTTAATTTTCCATATATGTGAAACCCCATGATACTTCAAAAAGATAAATGCCAACCATTTATGAGATGCTGAAGTTTCTTTTGTTTCTTGAAGGCTATTTACATGTTTAGTTGAATGTTAATGAAGAGAATTGCTATTGTAAGCGTTCTTTGCTCACCAAAGCACAAAGGTGAGGGGTTGAGACCCTCTCCTTCAAGGGTAGAGAGTTGTCCCACAATAACAACATTTCACCCAACAATAAAAACAGAGAAAAATTATGGGATAGCTGAAACTCCCATTTTGCTAGAAAACCCCCAATCACAGAAACCCAAAGGACCCTTAAACACCAAGAATTGTTGACTTGGTCCTTTTACAAACTGACAAAACCTAAAGCGCATCATTGGGAAAAAGGCCTAAAAGCTCATGTGCAAAACTCCTTTAATTCCCCATGCAAGGCATCAACTATAACATGATTTACCTGATCCTTAATATATCCATAGACTTCCTTTAGGCTCTTCAGTTCTTCTAGCTACAATTGCTGATCTTTTGGGGATGGGTACTGCCCCTTATCAGGGGGCAGAAGCAGGGCCTTCTTCCTGACACATGCATTAATCTCATGGCTCATAACCCTAATATCAAGTCCTATCACATGGTATAGACATTTTCCAAAGTTCAGCCAACTCTTTGCATTCTTCTTCTGTGCTTTTCTGAGCCAGTCTTTCCATTGTTGTTGGTCCTGTACTTCTGTCATTCTCTTCCTCTCTATTGTGGCTTCTCTGTGAATCACCTCCTCCTTTCATCTCTATGCTTGGGCCTCCTCCTGTCATCGTTGGTCTTCCTGCTATTGCCAAACTTGCTCTTCTGCTGGCTCCTACTCTTCCACTTGTCTCTTGATGATCTCATGCTCAATTTGTCTCCAATTACATATCTCCATCTCCTGATTTCAATTTCTTTAGTAACACTAGAAATTTCTTGTTGGATTTTGTGTTGAAAATCTTGCTAAAGGAACTCAAATTTTGCCACCAATCTAGCCTAGACCTGCTTGGTAGCTGGCAACTCTAACCCCTTGATCTTTTTAGTTGTTTTCCTTTTAGCAGTATCATCCTCTCTTACAATTCCTTCCTCATGACCACCTTTGGCTTCTTTTCCTTTTGGGTAGGGTACTCAATTTTGTCAATGAAGGTAGTAGTATCAACATTGCAGCTAGTTCCCTTACCTTCAGCAAAGAGCCTCTTAACATAAGTAGCTTTAAACCTGGTTGTTGAAGCAGGATGTAGAGATGGTACTTACCTTGGAACCTTGTCTTGTTGAATTTAGGACTTCACGGCTCCCTCTAACACCAAAATCAATCTAGAGTCTTAGGTAGGGTGTTGCTTCTCTACATAAGCCAGAAAGTACCTTGGAGGATTCACTTTGTGGCGAAGAAGTAGGCACCTTAGAAAAGCAAAGTGTACTCTATTGACCTTAGATGCATTCCCCAACTGCATTGGGAACCTTTCAACCCATTTAAACACTTGCTACTAGAAGGGTAACAAGGAAGAGATCAATACTTTTCTCCCATCACCATGGGCACACGTCCATGGAGGAAGTGATGACATTCCATAGACCTTTGGAACTTGAGAACACAATTTCACCTTCCATTGAAACTTCCAATGCCTTTGAAAGAGTCCATTCAGAGATGGAAACCTTAGGCCCCTACATTGCATGTGCTCACCTCTCCAGCCCAGAAAAAGCTAGCAGCATTCATGTCCCAGTCGGCACTCAACAACATGAAGATGACATACCAACTGATAGCAGCCAATAGTTTTCAAAGTTGCAGTTTCTATATAAAATTGTTGATGTATAAATTTGGCCTTAGACCAAATTACGAACAAACAGCTTATAAACACGTTTTAGGAGACTAAAGCCTAAAGGCATCTCCCACATGGGTACAAAACCCAATAATAGTCTCAATGGTAAAGTTTAATGACTGTATGCAAAAATTTTATAAGTATAATGAATTACTTATATAAATAACATAAAGTAAATTATTCCAAAAATGAAATTTATATCTCTTAATTATATATGTATTTTGAAATTTAAAATCAAACTTTAAATAAAATTTTAACAGTAATAAATTAAGAAACAAAAGAAATAATTAATAACTAAATTAAAGCACAAAAAAAATTAAAACTCACTTAGAAAAAATTGTATGTTAACCAAAAATGGGTTAAAATCTCATACATACACTTAATGTTAAAATAAAAGACTAACTCTAAAGTTTAGTTTTCTAATGAAACCTTGATATTGTTGGCCAAATCCACTACTAGTTGATAGGTTTTCCCAACCTGGATTTGCAGAAGGAGGTAAACATCTTCTAGCAAATCCTACCATTTGGATTTCTTAGGATTAGGTAAGTTTTTGAAGAAAGTTTCAGTTAAGTATCCTTGACATTTGGATTTCTCAGGGTTAGGTAATTTGTTGAAGAAAGTTTGACTTAAG
The DNA here is from genome assembly GCA_015680685.1 of Gnetum montanum. Lineage (NCBI taxonomy): Eukaryota > Viridiplantae > Streptophyta > Gnetopsida > Gnetales > Gnetaceae > Gnetum > Gnetum montanum. The sequence continues at coordinate 104,545 of MNCI01006534.1, read as the reverse complement.
TAAGTTCTCACCGAGATCCTTTTCTTCCACAAGAAGGGATCTATCCTCATCAATAAAAGAGAAAATAGGAGATTGTAGGGTGTAGTAGGATAAGGGGTTGATTCGAGGGTAGTATAGTACTGCTTACAATAATAGAATCAACTTTTGTTACAACAAATGGGAATGATAGAAGCTTAGGTATGGGATATGAAACCTAGGAACTTCAGGCTTACTAGCTGCTTCCACTTTATTCCTGCTCCCACTTTGTTTTTTCTTCTATTGGCCATCCTCCATAGCCCTATGTTCTTTGCCTTTTGAAGTCTTGTTCTTCTTGAGAATTTGGACTATTGGTATTCCTTGGTCTTTTTTCTCACCGTCCATCTTTCAACATTTTTTTGTTGCTATCTTCATTGTACGTAATGGTATGAAAGATAGAAGGGGCACAAAAAAGACTAGGGCTCACCTATAGTCCAAACTCTTAAGGAGAACAAGACCTTTTTGTAGGCATTTCACCCATAGGATAGGCTCGTTAGGAGAGGTATTTTATACCTAAATGGAAAAGTACTCCTCGAGAAGACCTAGATCACCTTGTAAAGATTGACCCTATATGTTGAACCTATTTGGAAATTAGTTGTTGCATGTTTTACAAGCAGAGAATGTGGGGCTCTGGAGAGCAGGTAGTAGAAGAAGAAATAGACTAGGACTAAGCTAGTGAGCTTGAAGTTCCTAAGTTTCCTAGTCCCAAACCTAAACCTCTATTATTTTCATTTGTTGTGAGAAAGGGTTGGTTCTATCATTGTAAGTATTACTATACTGCTTCCAAAATTAACCCATCATCCTACTACATCCCTTGTTGTCTCCTATTTCTTCTTTTATTGACGAGTTTAGATTCCTTCTTGTGGAAGAAGAGGATGTCCATGTGGACATTTATTGAAACAAAGCTTTTTACAATGAATTACCTAATCCTGAAAAATTCAAATGTCAGGATTTGCTCAATGATGTTTACGTTTTGCAAATCTAGGTTAGGAAAATTTATCACCAAGTTATGGATTTGGTAGACAATATTAGGCTTCATTGTAAAGCTAAGTTTTAGAGGTTGAATTTTGTTTTAACGTTGTGTGTACATTATATTTTTAGTGATTTTTTGATAATGTCTTTTTTTTTTGTAAAAGGGTTAATTTTGAATGAATAGTTTGATAATTCTGATATTTCATTCAACTTTAATTTAGTTATTAATTGTTTAGGTAGACTATTTTTTTATAAACTTTTGGGTAATGTATTAAAAGAAGCCATGCGAACTATACAAAAGAGCTACATATTCGGGGGAGGTCCCTCCCCCAAGTTAGTAACCAATGCCAAAAATCGGGGTTATACCACCTTAACAACAAACATGTCCATCCCTACAACACATGGAAAATTGGAAAGGAGTCATAGGGCAACCTCCCTAGTATTACCAAAATCCCCAACCAAGACATGATCGAGCCTGAACCACCTCGATCCAAAATGGGCAGCAACTCAGAAGACCAGCTGAAAGGAAGACTAAACCAGAAAGCAACCCCCAAAAGGGGGCACACCCCTTAGATAGGCCAAGGTAGCTGGGAGCATCTACACATGGGTAGCAACTACGAGTGAATGACATCAAGCATGTTGCAGTGTTCCTTGGTATCAACAAAATTCACGGTTTGCTGAAAATTCTTAAAGGTCTTTGCCTTCCACGCTTGTGCCACCACGTCACCTTTGCCATATGGATGTAAGTTAGCGGAGGTTTGCCTAATGAATTGCTTGAGAGCCTATCAAGAAGACTGACGATTAATATTCATTGTAACATAGGGACATTTTTCCTCATGTAGCCAAGTAGTGGCATTATGCTCATGCGTGCGGTCCTAGTGTCGCTGTAGTTTTTCATCCTCCAAGTGCTTGTTTTCCCGTTGCATCTCTTCCACTTGCTCCTATGCTTGTCGGTTGAGCGCTTCTTGCTGAATTTTGGGTTTGAGCTACCTATGGAGCTCGTCCTCCAAAGTAGCCTTGGTTGTCATGTCCTCCATCACTTTTTGTTCTAGCAAGTCCTTAATCATTTCTTGGTGCCATGTCTCGACTTGCAACAACTACCTTTGGAAGGCCTCCTTCTCCACCTGCCACTTAGCTTCCCAAATTTCCCGCTCCTTAGTGTATGCCCTCAAAGTAGCCTCCTCCATAGCTTTCTCGAGAATCTATTGTTGGTACTCTTGTTCTTGCCACTCATCTAAACACACTTGCAAAGCAGCCTCCTCCTTGTCTCTCTTCGAATGTGGCTGCTACTGATCTTGATCCTGTCTGCTGGGCTAGATATCCTACCCTGATCCTGTCTGCTGGGCTAGATATCCTACCCATCTTTCTCAGAGGCCTATCTTGATGCAGATCGTTGGCAGCATCCTCCACTTGTCGTCTATGGACGTAGACTGAGCTGTAGGTCCCAATGTGCACCCACAACGTAGGCTCAAGCTTGGTAGCTTGCAACAAAGCAAGAATGATCCTCGAGTGCCCCCCTAGACTCTTCCATTGCAGGGCCGCTAGGAGAAATGTAGGGCCATGAATCTAGCATTTGTAGATAGGATTGACATGGCAAGCAAAATTCTCCCATTCTTGCTCAGAAATCAAGTGGTCCAGTGCTTAATCTAGCGTTGCAACTATTGAGCTAACTTCATTTGGATGAGTTGATGGGAAATTTGAATAAGTTGGAAAAATATAAAATTGTTATTCTAGATTTATTTAAATCCTATGCTCTGTTAGACTTCTTACCTGATTTGTGGTTTGCAAATGTGACATCTATTACTACTTCTATGAGTGTTTCATTTATGACATTTGAACATGTTGTGTCTATGCTTCATGATTCAAAAGGAAGAGTAGATGAGTCTTCTAGATCTGGGAATGTTCATGTAGCAAAGGAAAGATGGAGAAGTAGGAGACGTTTCCCAAGTAGGGGGAGAAGTAGGAATAGAGGTGTCTCACGTGGCAAAACTCAAACTCAAGAGTATTGGCTTTGTAAGAAGAAAGGTCATTTGAAGAAGGATTGCTTTGCATGGAAAGCATAGAAAGATAATGGAAAGGAGAAGAAGTCAGAAGAAGGAACATTAGAGGTAAGTACAACTGATGCAAACGTTAGTTTCTTGGTTCAAGAACTATGTACAATGGTGGCAAATGGACGTAGCAGTGACATCTGGTTGATTGACTTAGGTGCCTCCTTTCACATTTGTCTAGATAAGTCTTGTTTTACATCTTATCATGAAGTTAAATCTGATTTTGTATATGCTACCAATGGAAAAGCTTTAAAAGTTCTTGGAATTGGAAGTATAAGTCTGCAACAAGCAGAGATGCCAAAGGTAACAATAGATAATGTTAGACATGTTCCTGAAGTCACAAAGAAGCTAATTTCAGTTCTACAGCTAGATGATTCAGGTCTGAATTTCAATAGTGGAGGTGGACATTGGAGGATTTCCAAGGGAATCATGACCTTTCTAAAAAGAAAGAAGGAGGGCAGCTTATATTCATGCAACTCTATTGTAGTAGTTTTTGATGCAGAAAGTTTTGAAGTGTGGCATGGACGTCTTGGACACATTGGCTGGGCAGCCTTAAAGGGACTTCAAAATTAGTCTCTCATTCCTATATTTTCTTATGCCCAAACTGATTGCAAAGACTTTTTAGTTGGAAAATCTAGGAGAGTAAACTTTCATAGGGATCTGGACAGCAGAAAGAAAAATAAGTTAGAATTGGTCTATTCTAATGTTTGTGGCCCAATGAATCTCATTTCTCTTGGTGGATCTGTTTATTTTGTAACCTTCATAGATGATTTTATAAGAAAGGTTTGGGTGTATATGTTGAAATCAAAAGATGAAGTGTTTTCAGTTTTCAAAACATTTGTTGCAAGAGTAGAAAATGAAACAGGTTTGAAAATAAAATGTTTGCAAATTGATAATGGTGGTGAGCACACTTCCAAAGTATTTGCTGATTTCTGCAATAGCAAAGGAATTAGGCACATTCATACCGCTCCTGGTACACCACATGGAAACAAGCTGAGAACAGAGGACAACAAGGAAATGAAGAAGAAGATGATGAACAAGAAGTTGTAGATGTGTCTCATTGGGTTAGAAGGTCAACAAGAGCTACTAGACCTCCTGACATGTACTCTCCCTTGCTAAATTATGTACTTTACAGTGATAGTGGTGAACTGGAAACAATGAAGGAAGCCATGACCTGCACTAATGCTGCAAAGTGGAAGGTAGCTATGAATTATGAATGAGAATCACTCCAGCAAAACCAAACGTGGGAGCTAGTTCAGTTGCCAAAAGGGAGAAAACCCTTGGAGTGCAGGCGGCTATACATAATTAAAATAGAGGCCAATGGGGCAAAATGTTTCAAGGCCAGGTTGGTGGTGAAAGGCTATGCACAGAAACCAGGCATAGACTTTCAAGAAATTTTTTCCACACTCTTCTATATATTTAGTGCTATCTTTGGTGGCCTAAATGGACTTAGAATTGGCACAACTTGACATAAAAACAACATTCCTTTATGGAGATTTGGAGGAGGAAATATACATGAAACAACTAGAAGGGTATGAAAACAACAAGGTTTAGGTCTAGTTTGCAGACTGAAAAAGAGCTTATATGGTCTGAAACAAGCCTCTAGGCAGTGGTATAAAAGGTTTGATACCTTCATGAAGAAGTTGAATTATCAGAGAAACAATTTGGACCATTGTGTGTATTTTTTTGGAGATGTTTGAGGTAAGTTTATAGTGTTGTTGTTGTATGTTGATGATATGTTAATTGCTAGAAATAAAACATCTAAAACTAGAAATTGGCAAAGAATTTGCTATAAAGGATTTGGGATAAGGCAAAGCAAATTCTTGGAATGAATATTTACAGGGACATAAAATGGAAGAAGCTGTGGTTGAGTCAAGAAGATTACATTGGAAAGGTTCTAAAACGTTTCAACATGGAGGATGCAAAACCTATAAGAACACCCCTTTTAGTACAATTTAATTTATCAAAGGAGAACTGTCCAAAGTCAAAAGAGGACTTTGAAAAGGTGAAAAATGTCCCATATACTTCTGTTGTTGGGTCATTGATGTATGCCATGGTTTGTATATGTCCTGATATTGCTTATGACATTGGAGTAGTTAGTAGATTTATGACCAACTATGGGTGGAATCACTGGCTAGCTGTTAAATTGATTTTAAAATATTTAAAGAGCACAAAAACATATTGGTTGTGTTTTAGAGATGCTAATCCGCACATTGAAGGTTTTGTAGATGCAAACTTTGCTGTTGATCATGATACAAGATGTTCTACTACAGGGTACACATTTATTTTTGGTGGTGTAGCAGTGAATTGGTTGTCACGTCTACAACCATTGGTAACTTTATCTACAACCGAATCAAAATATGTACCCCTCACAGAAGCATGCAAGAAGATGTTATGGATGAGGAGATTCTTGCAATCTCTTGGATTAAAACAACAAAGGTATGCTGTGTTTTGTGACAGTTTGAGTGCAATCCATCTTGCAAAGAATTCTGCCTTTCATGCTAGGATGAAACATATAGATCTCGGGTTCCACTTCATAAGAGAAATCATAGAGGATGGCTTGGTGCATGTTCAGAAGGTCCATACAAAGGTTAATGTTGTTGATGCTTTAACAAAACCAGTGATAGTTGAAAAACATATTTTCTGTAGGAAGAAGCTTGGGATAGTTGAAGCTTAATTAAAAGTGTACATCTCTTGAAGGTTGGTTAGATTTGTCTTCAAGGGGGAGTTTATTGGAAAAATGAAGACAAATACATTAGTATTATTTGTTGTATTTCCTTTATGTTTTTAAAAGGATGTTGCATTTTAAATAATGATATGAAAAAGAAAATAAATAAAGGGGTCAATTTGTAAAATGATGTTTATGTGGGGATGTGTTTTATCCCACGTGTTAGGATTGGGATTTGGTCCTAATGTTTCCTTATAAATAGAAGGCTTGGGGTAGCCTTTAAGGGTGTGTTTTTGATGTGGAAGCATTGTATTGAGGTTTTACCTTGGAGACAAGAGTTTGAGATCTAAAATCTATTGGAGTAACAGATTGGATGCTTGGGAAATCTATAAGGATGGTTTGCATCCTTAAGATTTGAGTGGAATAGAAGGCAGATCATCATTGTTGTAGAGGGAGGGTAAAAAGGGCCTGAACCACGTAAATCTCTATGTTCTCGTGCTATTTTCTTTCATTGTTTTCATTCTGTTCTTATAGCAAATGTTTGCTGGAGTTTACAATGGTTTTTTCAGTGATTTACAACATCTATTTGATCTACTACAGTGCAATATTTTCTGCCTTTAACGTTTTATTCAGATCTACATTGTTCTAATAATTTCTCCAGAGCTTCTCTAGTGTATTTTCAGATCTGATCTGTTGATTGTTTTATTGAAATTATCGCTTCCAATTATAACACGCTCTCCCAACACTCACCATGCTCTTGCACATTTTCGTATCCCTCAATTAGTATAGACTGCTGTGTTTTCTGAGTATAATTATAATTACTCCATGCAACAAATGGTGCACAAAGTCATGAATATGTTATATGATGATGGAAACCATAGTTCAGACCAAAGACCTCTTCACTTATACTTTAGATGAACTTGTATCGAGCGTTAGGGCTGTTCAAGAGTTGAAAAACTCTTCATCATGAAGGCAAAATAATGCATATGTTTCTCAAAATCGTTCAAGAGGTAGAGGCTAAGGAAGAAGAGGAAGAGGAAGAACAAATTTCCAAAGGAGGGAAGGATCATCTCTAGAGGGGTAGCCGTAAAAGTTTAGGTGTAGAGGAAGAGACCCAAGAGGAAGAAGAGTAGGTGGAAGATTCAAGTTCCAACAAAGGAGCATCACCTTTACACCAACTTCATCAATTCCATGGTGCAAATATTGCAACAAGAAGGGTCACATGAAGGACAAGTATTGGCAGAAAATGAGGTTCCAAAACCTACATCTTCTATTGCAATCAAGCACAATTATGGGGAGATTCTTCTTTAGCCCAAGACAAAGGTAAGCAAGTAGGTGATTACTCTAACACTAATTTTGGTGCATTCTACACAACTAAACAAATCAGATCATCTACATGGATAATTGATAGTGGATGTAGTAATCATATGACTCTTCATAAATATTGTTTCATAAAGTTTGAGGATGATAAGTGTCTTGGGTCAATTAAAGTACGTAATGGGGCTTATGTAAAAATTAAAGGCATTGGTAAGTGTTAAATTGTTCTTGATAATGGTTGCCCCTTTGAGTTCATGATGTATTCTATGTTTCTTAATTGTCCAATTCTCTTGTTTTAGTTGCTCAAATGTTAAGAAAAGCTAACAAGGTTGTCTTTGAGAATGATAATTGCATCATCTTAAATAGTCATGGTCTGGTTGCAAAAGTTCCCATGTTGGAAAATTAGATCTATTGTATTGGAGTATTGCGCACCACTCATGTAAGTCGAAGTCAAGAGTCTTCCAAGCATGACATGACAAGATTGTGGCATTAGAGGCTTGATCATGCCTTCTACTCCAACCTTCTCAAGCTCATAAAAAATATGCAATCATTGGAGTCAAGTTTCTTGAAGCTCCCTCAAAGGTTTTTGACACATGTCAAAAGGGCAAACAAAAGGCACTTCCAGATTCCAATACAAGTGAGAGGAGGACAAACCTTTGGAGTTAATTCACATGGATGTTGTGGATCCAATGCACACCATTTTTCATGGAGATAAATATATTTTTGGTTGTGGTTGATGATTTTGCTAGGTACACATGGACCTACATCTTCTATTGCAAAGATGAAGTTCTTGGGGTCTTCAAAATTTCAAGAAATTGGTGCAAAATAGACTTGGTGCAAAGGTCAAATAAATAAGAAGTGATAGAGAAGATGAATTTGTAAATGAGCACTTCGATGAATTTTGTAAAAATGATGACATCTCAAAGCAAACCACATGGGGGTATGAACCACAAAGTAATGGAGTGGCAAAGAGAAAGAATGGTGTGATCCAAGAAATGTGTAGATGTTTCTTGAAGTTTGTATGTTTTCTAATTCCTATTGGAATGAGGTAGTTCACATGGCCACTTGTATTCTTAATAGGCTCATTACATCTCCCATTGGGAAGAAAACTCTTTATGAATTGTTGTATGGCAATGTGCCGAATATCTCCCATTTCAAAGTCTTTTGATGTGTATGGTATGTTAAGATCCCTAATGTTACTGTGAGAAAGCTAGATGATAGAGGTAGGAAGTGTGTCTTTGTAGACATGATTCCAAGACAAGTGGCTACAGGTGTTTTGGTTCACTTGAGAAGAAGTAGCATTTATCAAGAAGTGTAATCTTTGATGAGCAAACCTTAGGGTTTGATTCATTCTACAGCCATGAAGAAGAAAAGAAGAAGAGGGAAGAGGCCCATGAGCTAAGGCCATGGATGGAGAAGGATTGTCTCTCATCTCAAATCCTTGACATTAACTTCCAAAGAAGATACACAAGAAGCCAAGAAAAATCTAATGTTGCCTAGTTAGCCCTAATTAATGAACCATCAAGTGTGAAGGAAGCCTTAAAAATTAAAGATTGGAAGGATGCAATGCAAAAGGAGTATGATGCAATAATGAAAAATAATAGATGGTCCTTAGTGGATAAACTAAAAGACAAGAAGGTTATTGACACCAAGTGGGTGTTCAAAACTAAATTTGATGAACAAGGCAACATTTCTACTCATAAGGTAAGGCTAGTAGCAAGGGGCTTTAAGCAATAGAAACATATTGACTACGCTGAAATATTTGCCATGTTGCAAAATTTAAAACAATCAAACGAATGATCTCCATTTCAGCCCATCTTAAGGTTAAAATGTATCAATTGGATGTTAACTCATCCATTTTCCATGGTGTGCTAGAAGAAGTCTACATTCCCCAACTAGAAGGGTTTGAAATTCAAGGCCAAGAACACAAAGTTCAAACTTAACAAGGCTATCTATGGATTCAAGCAAGCTTCAAGAGCTTGGTTTCGTAGAATCAATGAATTCCTTCTCAAAAGTAGCTACAAAAATTGTATGTTTGAGCTTTCTCTCTACTTCAAACATGCAGACATTTATGTAATCTTGATCTTATTGTTTGTTGATGGCTTGGTCTTCTTCTTAAGTTCTGAAAAATTGATTTCAAATTTTAGGAAAGACATGGAACAAGAATTTAAGATGAAGGATCTAGGATACATCTTGTGGCTCAAGAACCTCCACTCAATTGGGCTTTAAAGTCTTTTTGCCCATTGAGCTCATGGTGAACAACACTTCAATAATCCAACTTTCAAAAGAGCATATCCTTGACAAGAAATCCAAGCATTGGCTACGTATGGGAAGGTACCCATACATGATCATGGGGTGAATCACAACTCATCTTGGTTGGGGCTACGGAGGTTCATTTGCACCATGTCTAGCAGGCTTCACCTGGACAAAGCCAGGAGCCTAGAGGTAGAGGGAAGAGCAATACAAAGATTTTTAGGAGGCCACGACTTTTATGGCTTTTGAGCACATAGGGCTATTTTGGATGCAACCTATGCATAGGAAAGGCCACACTATGCTTGTACCAGGCTTTCCCAACCCATTTGATGGTAAAGCTCACAAGAATTAATAAGGGTTGTCTAGTGTGGTCTGTTGCTTTGTTGGGTTGGGGCTTTGAAAATAGTTGTCCAGAGTGCCCAAGGATTAGGCAATTTTGTCTCTTTTCCTTGCTACAGGATGCTATTGTTTCATTTTCAATTGCTTTTTGTTGATGTGGGAACTCCTCCACCTTCTCAAGGGTAGTCCTTCCCTTGACATTGCTTTGTAGGGGAGTTTCCTCCCCTTCATGCTACCTGCTACCTGTGTGGGGTAGATTGTCTTTTAGTATTACTGTAGTATATACCTTGATTCTAAGTTTGTACCTTGATTCCATGGCTGAATGACATCATAATGTGACAGGATGAGATTGTCCTTGGTATGGCAAGGGTTAAATGCTACTTTTTTTTTTGGAGAAATTCGGGATATATTAAATTGAAATTTTACAAAAATTTACAATTGAGCTTCCCCAAACAAGAAAGGGGAGGGAGATTCCCACCACCCAAAGAAAAAGAACCCCCACAAAAGCACCACCAAACTGGCCACAAAATCCCCCACGTCTGCCACAAAATCCCCCACATCCACCACCAAAAACCCCCCTCTAGAAAGGGAAAGACAAAAGCCAAGGCAAACAAAAAAACACAAACACCAAAGGCCCCCCTACAAAGAGGAGGAGACAAAAACCAACAGTCTTTAAGGGATCTCACCACCCCTATTGCTTAGAGCTAGTATGGTAGCCTCGTACATGGGTAGATTGCCCTTTCTTGTCCATGAATGGCATGAAGAACAACCTTGTGTTGTTTAGAGTCCACAAAAGCCATCACCTGCTGAAAGTTCTTGAAGGCTTCCACCTTCAGCGTGACATCGCTCTTCCCATTAGGGTTCAACTTCTTCCCCTCCCTACGAATGTGTCACCACAGTGCCAACCAAGGCGTGTTTTGTTTGATATTCAAAATAGCGTAGGGGCAACGACCTTGGCACAACCAGGCCACACACCATTAGCATGCGTCCAATCTAGCTGTCACTTGATCTGGGCCTCCTTCTTCTCTTCTTGCAGTTGGTGTGCCTTAGCTTCCTGCTCCTCTTTCTCCCGTCGCCTGGCCTCTTCTTGCAGCTCCTACCTGACTTGCTTTCGGAGCTCCATCTCCATCTCTTGTTACACCATCACCTTTGCAAGGTCTTGCCAAATCGGCTCCTCCCTCACCACCTCACAGATGGCCTCCACCTACTATTGCTCCCAAAGCTCCCACTCTTGATAGAACTATTCCTTCCATTGGCACCATCGTTCCTCCCAGAGCTCCCACTTTGTGGGCCATCCTTGCTCCACCACATCAGCCACGTAATGCCCCACAACAACACCCACCCCACCCCTCAAATCCTACCCAATCTAATCCCCTTGCAGCTCCTAGAGCTAAGACACCTCACCCCTCGTGCCCACCTCTAGTAGCCCCCTTGCATATCCCCTACCTTCCTCTCCTCCCCATCCCACCAACACCCCCTTGACACTCCCTTTGACATGTGGCTACCTCCCCCCTCTTGTTGCGCCAGCTCCTATGACTTTGATGAGATGCTCACCACTGCTGGCATAGCACACTACAATTGACGTCGATACACTGAATGAGGCAGAGCCACCCCTTACGGCCTGTGTGCTTCATGCCTCGCTACCCTCCACAATGCCAAAATAAGTGAAAAATGGATCCCTCGGCATTGCCATCGCAATGCGGCAAGAAAGTATTGGGGGAGATTGGCCATACAACCCCTATGCAGGCAACGCATGAGGGTGAAATGCACCCCAAACAACTTCCACACATTACCTGAATGCACAAAGAAGTAGTCCACCATGGTCGTGGCTTTCTAGCACATCGGCTCAAGTGCCGACTTTAGCACCTGGTCGCTACCCGTCTTTGGAATTGGCTCAAGGAAAAACTCTTGTGCATCTTGCAAACCTTTGCCCCCCAAGGGGATCTCCTCCCCGAGGGCCAACACCCGAAGGTACCGCCTATAGCCTCCTTAGTGAGGTCAATATGAATTCCCCGAAACACCATGTGATCCGCCATCCAATTGTTGAAGAAGGAGCCGTCCTCTAGCGTCAGATCCCCGCACAGCTGTTGCATAATGTCCACCCACCCCAACCTCGTGACGAGTTGCCACAGAATAGGATTTTGCCTGTACACATCGCAAGGTAGCTCGAAAGTGGGGGTGACACCCATCACCACCCAAGCTTCTTTCCACAGGAAAATGCCAACCGTTGCAACCAGTGTTGGTTGAGGCAGCGACACCCCACAAAAATTCAGAAAGTTGTGCATGCACCAAAGAGCCCAGAGGATTGCCGAAGCCTAAGAGTCCTCGTCTAGCCTTGTATCCATTGACAAATTAGCTGCTTGCCAAACCTGCTGTGTATAACTACAATCACGAGCAAAATGCATAATAGTTTCTAACCTTGCCATGTAGAGGGGACACGTGGTGTCAACCCCCATACCCCATTGTCATAATTTCCATCAAACTAGGATGGCTCCTTGATGCGACAACCACACACAGGTTTAAATTTTTTCAAGTAGTCACCCTTTCCATACATGTGTCCACCCCCAAATCATGTGATATTTATGGTGCATGCAATAACCTTGCCAGCTCAACCACTTGCACATGTGAACATAACACCGTCCAGATCTTTGAAACATTCCCCCCTTCAACCCATAGCTAGTACTTCTACCACATTAATGACACCCATTGGGACAAGGAATGATCTTGCAACAACAATTGGTTGAGTAGAGGCTAGTGTCCCATTGCCAGAATATCCTGGAACCTCATAATTCCTAGACCACTGGCCTGCTTAGGCCTTGCCATCGTGTCCCAAGCCATCAAATGCATAGGCATCCCTTCTTTATCCCTTGACCACATAAATTCCTGAATAATTTGATCAACCTACTCAATGATATCAGTTGGCGGGAAGGTTGCCATAGTAGTATACCTCGTGATGGCCGTCAACACTGAAATGGACCACAACACCCTACCAGCCCTCAAGAGAAATTTGTTTGTCCAATGTTTGACCCTCTCCTGGAGACGCTTGATCAGTCTCCCCCAAACTTTCTCTCTATGCTAGTCAAACAAGGGGAGGCCCAAATATTTCTCATTTGCAGACCCAAGCAAAATCCCCAATGTTCGACCAATCATCCCCTGAACCCCTTGATCCATATTCAGCTGATTAGGGGGCTCAGGGGAGGATTGTTCAGACACTCTTTTATTAATAATAATAATATATATTTTTTGTAATATAGAACTGAAAGTTTTCTATAGGAATAGAGCTTATTGGAAAGTACATATAGTTACTTGTAATAAAAGGATAAGGATCATTACTTAGAGGTTCAATGGTCGTCCTAGCAAAGTGGGATCTTCGGAGGGTTGGTGGATGAGTGAAAGCTCAACTTTTTTTGAGTGGCTCTACCCATGCTCAAACCTAGGTCTTACAACTTGAGAAACAAGCACCTTACCATCCCTTCAAGTGGTGGTCCCTAAATCTAGTTACTTGTAATAATACTTCTGAATTGTCGATTAGATCATGGATTGTTTTTTCATTTTATAGACTTTATATGGTGGATAGTTCATAATTGTGATATGAAATTGTAGTTTTGAAATGCCATAAAAGATTATCAAATTTATAAGAACTGTGAAAAATAGTTATACATTTGTTAGCAAAAAGTAACAATCAATTTGAAGGGTGCGGGGGCTGTTGTGTGGGAGATTGGGAACAGTGCGGGGGAATTTCAAAAATGATGGCCGAGACTGGGGACGGTGTAGGGGCTATGTGGGAGATTGGGGATGGTGTGGGGACTAGTATTGGGGAGACTTCATAGGGTAGTGCCAAGGGGGTCCTTGGGGTCAACAACGGTGGTGGCCTGGCGGGGCACACAAGCGCAATTGGGGGGTCTGGTTTTGCGGGTGGGGACATTGAGGAATGCTCCTACATGGATGGCGTGATGAGGTTGCAGGTTAGTGGACCGTCGGTTGAGGGGGTTCAGACTATGGAGCGAAGCCTGCTAGGGCATTTTGTGACATTTGGGGCCCGACCTAAGCTGGACCTCATCCAAAAGTGGATGAAGGAGGACTGGGGGATTAGGGAGGTGGAGGTGCATAGTCTGTTGGACAACTTGCTTCTGTTCATCTTTAAGAGCTTGTATTAACGAGATACAGTCCTCCAGGGAGGGTCGAGGTTTTATAGTGCTAGGGGGTTGGTGCTTACGCACTAGATGCCAGGGGTGCATTGAGAGTTGGACCTATTTGTGTGTGTGTGTGTGTTGGTCTGGGTGCACGTTTCTGGGATTCCTTGGGAAGTGTGAAATCTCGATTTTTTGAGGCGTATTATGGGCTTTTTTGAGAAGTTTATCTCCTTTGATAAGGTTGCACAATCAATGCAGTAGATGGGCTTCGCTCAGTTTTGCATTTGGTGGGCCTTGTCCCCAAAGGACCTAGTCAAGGAGGTCGTGCTCAAGTTGCTGGGGAGAGATGAACTGCTTTAGGCGGAATTTGAGAACCTCGAAACAGAACAACTGACTGAGGTTTTGCCACAGGCCCCTTGGGGGGGAGGGGGGGATGTTCCCTTTGCAGGAAAAATGGCCACTGCAAGATTGATTGTAGGTTTTAGGGTGTGGGGGCGCAGCAGGCCAAAGCTACTGTGCATGGCTTGAGGGTGGGCCTTGGGGGTGGGGTTGGGCTATGGTGGGCCGACGAGGGTGGGTGCAGGCACCGCTTTCTGGCCCACATGTTCCCTCGGCAAGGCCTAGGGGCACGTGCAATTCGTTGCTCGCTAATTCTCCTTCCGTCACACCTACTAAGCTAGGGGTTGAGCTACCCTTGTTGGGTGATTGGATTAATGTGGTTTAGGGGAGTTCTAAGCCGCAACGACTGATTGAGACATGTCCACCTTCGGAGGACTCCGGTAGTTTTCTGGTGTCGCTGGGTGGGGGTTGGCCGGGTTGCCCATCCAAGTTTTTATCGTAGGACAAACAAACGAGGAGGAGTATTGATTTGGGTTTACCATAGACCCTGAAAGAGGTCTACGATTGACATTCCACTGGTAAGGCATGAAGATCCTCTGGTGGAATTGTAGGGGACAAGGTACATCTTATAAAAGAAATACCCTACATGAGATTGTGTGATGTGAGGATTGCGACATTGTTTGCTTGCAGGAAATCAAATTGCCAACTTCAAAATCTTTCCACTTGCAATGGGATGGTTGGAAGGTGCACCCGAGGCCTTGTTTGGGGCATGTAGGGGCATGTAGGGGGCTTGGCTATCCTAGCTCACCTTGAGGTTTTGCTAATCGATTCGTCACAATGGTGTATTACCGTTCACGTTCTCTCCTAGTGCCTTTGGTTGACGAACTTTTATGGGGTCTAGTCTTGGGAGCTGCGCTTGTTGGAACTGGAGAGGGTGGTGGTGCTGATCCCAAATCAGCGGGCTTGGCTCATTGTGGGTGATTTCAACCAACGACTTTACTCTTGGGAAAAATCGGACACAAATTGCACCTGCCCCCC
>MNCI01006534.1:1479-89331 GCA_015680685.1 Gnetum montanum | reverse complement strand
GGGGGGGGGGGGGGGATCGATCAGGTTCGGACTAGCTCAAAGTTGCTACTACAGTTGTATGTGTGGGTTACGGGGTAAGAGCGGGTCACTTTGGACCATTGATCAACTCTTTGCTATCTGGAGCCCTCGTAGAGACGATTGCCTCAACTGTTTCGATTTGAAGTGTCTTGGCTGCTTAAGCNTGGTGGTGCAGGATAAATTTTTGTTCTAGTTGGGTTGTAGGGACCTAAGGTCCCTGTTGGTCAGACTTGGCAAGAGGTTGGAGAGGACCCACAGGACGAGGAAATGAATATTCTAAAGCAATTGCAAGTGCTGGACTTGGAAGATGAAATCTATTGGCGACAACACTCATGGGTCAGGTGGCTTAGGGAGGGTGACTGATAGATGAAATTCTTTTTTGTGGCTGCCAAGTCTCATGGGTTGTGCCAGCGCTAGGTGATGCTGATGGACGACGGGGCCTTGGTGGATGATCTGGAAGTCGTTGCTTGGAAGTTGGCAGATTATTGGGGTGCGATTTGGGCGAAGCAGCCCAGGTTGCCAATCTTGGTGTGGGTCTTGCAGGTGTTGGAGGAGGGGGACAATGCTTGGTTGCTAGGTCCATTTACCTTGTAGGAGTTGAAAGAGGGCATTGGTTCTATGTTGGGAGGTAAGGCGCTAGGGCCAGATGTGTAACACCATGCCCTAGCTAGGGTAGGGTAATGCCTAGGATCATGGAATCGTAGAACGGAAGCATTATAACTAAAAACCAATAATGTAAGGAAGGTCAAATGGTACAGAATTTTCTACCACACCAAAACTAACCATACAGTTCACTTTATAAAAATGCATGTCCCTACATAAAGCAAACTTTGCATTACTTTGTTAAAATACAAAAAACACAAACCTCATCATCGTATATATAAGAGTACACAAAGTTTCATACAATGATATCTAGTCCACACTACTATACATGAAAATATACATTAACCAAGCACTGCAAATTTTTCCCTCCTCTACTCTCCCTCTTCGTGCTTGTTTAGGCTCTTGTGTCTTTCACCTATAATTAAATAAAGTTAGTGCAAAACTAAGTGGGAAGCCTTTACACTTCCCCTACTAGATGGTCAACAAGTGTTGCACTAGAGGAGAGGAGTGGGGTACAAGGCAACCTGCAACCATTGTTAGTCTTATGCATGCTCAAAACAACACACACCATATCACCCATAATGCTAAAATACTATCATACAATCATAGATAAAGCCATGGTCCAACATCATCTATCATGCCCATGTCATCATACCCATGATATACCGTAAATAGTACATGATCCACACAATCATAATCCAGTTAGAACACATTTTATCAATGATATGACTCACAAACCGATATTAGCATATAGATAGCCCATGTGGTTACTAGCATATCTGCACTTAGTGTAGCATGTGAAACCTTGCCATGAGTACTTATAACAGCCATTGCCTGAAGGTCTTTTATTAGTCTTTTATTTATCCAACTGGTGCTAGGGTCCGTCAACCTATGACTCGCAACCACTGGCCTTCTGGAGGAGGGACAAACACACCTATGCCATGGACTAGCCGTACAGACGAACACACCTACGCTCTCCCACTCTCAGGATGAGGCCTGAGATAGGAGCCACATCGATGCATCATAGTGGGGGTCAACCCATACTACCTCCAGGGTGCCTCATCATCAACCGGTCCACACCCTCATGCTAGCACCACCCACCAATGACTGTCACAAGCATCGTCACAAAAACATGTACATAGTTTGGCTAGCTTAAGCTAACACATGTCATAAGCACAACACACCCAAACAAACATAACCACACATATCCACCCCTAACAGTTACAGTTATTCCATGAAAACAATACCACGATTCGTCAAAACAACATAAATACCTCGATATGACAAAACAATACATATTTCTCAAATGACATGTACTTCTAGACAAATCACCACTATAATAACCTTCAAAATGATATATGCCCAAAGAGAAAACTAATTCCATAATTATAATGTACTTTTCAAAACGATCCCAACGACACTAATTTTACCTAAATTGGACTCCTGCAAACAAAGTTATGCATGTTCAAAGTTTGATTAATAAAATAATATTTAAATAATATTTAATTACCACTAGGAAGGATTGGAACTCCTAAAAATGCTACGCCCCAATAGGCCCTACAAATAGCATATTCCAATCATTTGAGTCTCATTAACATCACATATCATATTCTACAAGTCCACATCATCCCATACATAGCATTTATATCAATACACAATTCGTAACCAAAATCGGACAATTTTGGAAAAATAGACAAAATAACATGTTCAAGCTCAATCCTTGAGCTATCCGCCCCACATGCTCACATCGCATAGTCATATACACTAATCTAACACAAAAATACAGAAAAAAGGCAAAGGTAACCCATGAATTAAAATTGTTGGGCAAAAAGGCTAAAATAAGTAGAAAATCCTCCAAAGTCCGATAGGACTCTATTTTGCTCCCAACAAGTTCTACACCTACGTAGATATGACCGCAGCAATCCCAAATCCAGGTTCATAGCAAGCAAAAATTGTCTAAAAAGCTCAGTATTCAGACAAATGTGGAACAGAAGAAGAGAGAAGAAAGAAAAACGAAAGAACAGGCTCTTGTGTGTTTCTATTAACACAAATAGAAAAAGAGAAACCCAAAACCCAATTTCTCTCACAAGTGGTGGTGAGGCAGTGGTAAAAAAAAAACAAAACAAAACGAAACAACATAAAACCTATACTTTATGCTTTATAAAAAAACAAAAGAAAAACCAACAATGCGCTTTTCTCACATGACGTGAGTTCACTTTTTCTCTTTTTTCCATTTGAATTATTTATTATTATTATATTTTAATGAACGATTTTCATAAGTTATTTTTTTTTTCCTCTACAACTAATGCTGTAAACTTTAATCATGCATAACAAACACACCGGGGCTCCAAATCAAAATTTGTTTGAACCTACGAGATCCTTATCATACGCTTTATACATTCACATGCCAAAACCATACCTGAACATCATGCAACATAGTGCTATAGTGCAAATGCCTAAATACCGAAATCACATATAAAACATAATAACATATTGGATAGGTTCTCTTGTACCGCAATCCAACACCTCTGCTAGCAATATCACATGTCTAACACATCACATAGGGCTAGTGTACATAATCACGTTAGCGAATCATGTGAAGACATCATAATCGTAACATAAAGACGAAGCCTCATAACATATAAAATATAGTAACTCGTCCCCGACAACTGACTGGGACTCCACACGTAATGTATAAAGCATAAGCATATGACCATACCTACTATCTTTGGATGGGATGTAACAAGATGGTTGGAATGCCGATTTCTTTAAGGAATTTTTTGACATTGTGAGGCCCAATGTTCTCAACACTTTCAACCTGATGTTGGCCAGACATCAAGTGCGTCAAGAAATCAATTGCTCAGGGATTGTCTGTATCCCCAAGTGGGCTGATGCCTCGTCCCTTGCTCATTTCCAACCCATGGGGTCTGTAATGTGTTGCTCAAAATCTTTTCTAAGTTGATTGTTCGATAGTTGGTCCCCATTGTGCCAAAACTTGTTGGGGAACACTAGGCGGGATTTGTTTAGGGTTGGTTCTTGTAGGACCAAGTGCTCCTCATGCAAGAGATCCTCCACTCCCTATGGCTCTCAAAATTCCTTGGATTGTGCCTCAAAGTGGACATTATGAAGGCCTTTGATATGGTTAGTTGGTAGGTGCTCACTACCATTATGGCATAGAAAGGTTTTGACCCTAATTTTGTACACCTATGCGTTCATTTGCAAGTGTTGGCCGCTTTCTCTTTCAACATGGGGGGTAGGCTTTGAGGTTTCTCGTTCCCTAGAACGGGTTTGAGATAGGGGGACCCCTTGTTGCCACTGCTCTTTATCATCACCATGGGCTTGCTAAAATACTATGGCAAGGCTGCGGGGGTGGGGGGGTTGATGGTTGTGGGTGTGGAATGTCTTATCGAACATTACACGGATGACATGATGTTCCTTAGCCGGGCCGGGGTCCCCCAAGCACAGCTAATTAACCAGGCACTTACATCTATGGTGGAGGAGATTGGCCAAGTGGTGAATCGGGAGAAGTCCTTAGCTCACTTCCTGAATGTGGATGTGTAGGTTTAAGTGTCGGATCACGCAAGTGTTGGGGTTCCCCCCGAGGATGGCCCATGATTCATACCTGGTATCCTACTTTTTGCCTAGGGGCAGTGTGTAGCTTGGATGCAGTCCTACAATAAATTGAGGATGGGCCATTGGGCTAATTATTTTCTCACTTGGAAAGGGAGGTTGGTGTTGGCGTTCGGGGTGCTTGTAGCAATGGCACGTTTTTTGGCTATTGTTGCTACTCTCCCGTAGGTTGTGATTCAGAATATCAATCAACTCATTTGGAATTTTGTGTGGTTGGGGGCAGCCAGGGGGTGTATAGGGGGGAGTAAATTACATTTCGTTGGATGGGATAGGATCACACACCCTCAAGAAACATGGAGCCTAGGTGTTTTCAAATTTGAAGATGAGTTGATGATGGGACAACAATGACTATCGTTGCAACTTACCCAGCGAGGCGAAGGGACTGCATAGTGGATTCGCATTATGTGAAGGAAATATGATAGGTGCAAATGGGGGCGTGTGACTCTAGGCCTTGGCAGATGCTTTGCACCCATGCACAGTGCATGCTGGCATGAGGGAGGGTGGATGGAATAGATGCCATGCCAGCTCACGAAATCGGTGTACCCACCAGTACATGGTTGTCAGTTGGTTTGGCAGGGGAAGCTGCTAGAGAAAATAATGGCTTTCCTTTGGCTCCTTGAGAGTAACGCCCTACTAGTACGAGCATCATTAATGCAACATGGCCTCAACATTGACGTCACTTGCACCCTCTGCAATGGTGGGCTCGAGACTGTGCTACACTTTGTGTTTGAGTGCCCTTACATGTAGGACACATGGTAGGCGGCAGGGTGTGGCATGCCTCGACGCTACTCGTAGGAGACTCTAAAGCCACATTGCTTTTATGGGAGGTGTGGAAGATACGTAACAACAGTCTTTTGACAACAACGCGTGCCCACCCCTGTGCAGGTGGTTGTTCAAATGGAGAAAGCGTGGGCGGAAATTGTTGTAGCCATGGGGATCATGTTGACATACGAACTGGCCTGTGCGGTGTTTCGTGCGCACATAGAGCTCTAGGGTTTGGTTGAGCGGTGCGGTTGGGATGCTATTCTCTTGTGGGTAGAGGGTGACTCGGCCCTCCCTAATGATGCTTTCTTCTCCAACTGGTAGGTCGACAAGACGAAATTTCAGGGCGTTGAAATTACATTGATTGAGATGGTGATCATTGCTTACTTGGGGGCCCAGGCAGATAGTGAGATTATTCTTCTCACGGCTTGAGGGTTGTAGGATGCTGAGCTATTCTTTGTTGGACCAGTGCCACGTACGAAGAGTGGGCAGGTGCCCAAGTTTAGTTTGCGGCAAATTTTGCATTATTGAAATACTTGACATTTGGGCCTAAGGCCAACTTGCCTTGCTTTTTCTTGGTTGTTTTGTGGCAAAGGAAGAGGGGTTGCCATGTTGGGCTCATTTTGGCCCTTTGGCTGGGTGCGGTGGTGGTGCGGCCGACGTCAGGTCTCCCTAGGCCTTCCCGGTTGGGGGTTGCTACAAAGCCTGTGGTGGTGTATTCTAGAAAGTGGGTCGAGCAGCGAGAGATGGTTGCTTCAACTTTGATGGTCATGGCGGGGGCGTTTCTACTAGGGGTGGGTTTTGGTTGGGATGTGATGCTTGCCGCCAAGCTAGACAAGGTTGTGGAGGAGGTGGCGGCAGAGCTGGACAGGGTCTCGGAGGAGGCGGCGACGGAGTTGGACAGGGTCACGGAGGAGGTGGCGGCGGAGCCTTGGGTAGAAGAGCGGTGGGCCTGGGAGGCCCAGTGGGAGGAGGCTCTCTAGCGGGCACAGGCTGACATTGAGTCTCAGTTTCGCGAATGAGAGCAAGAGCTACTTAGGCAGCAAGCTTTGCTAGTGGAGAGCTTTTGGGCTGGATTGGTGGATGAGCTCCACGACCAAGTTTAGGTGGAGCTACAGCAGGAAGAGTTCACTCGAAGGAAAAGGGAGTGGGCAAAGCATGCACAGTGTGTCCGAGAGCACATGAGCAGAGTGTGCAATAGTGGCTTGGGGAAGGGCAGCGCCCTTATGTTGTGCTGGGCATAAATTGTGATTGTTTGTGGGGGGCCCTAAGGTCGCACATTCATTGTACCTCCATGCCTTTCCATCCATATTGGGGGTGTGAGGTCGCTTTGCAGGATTTCCAGTAGGCAGTAGGCTGTAGGTTTCGTGAGCTCTAAGTTGCATTGAAACACGCTGCATATCTTGCATGTCCTCGAATGGCCACATTGCGAGTGTCACACCCTGCCTAGATAGTTGTAACGGCTCTGGTGTTGCCCGGGCCTCGTTTAAGTTTCGATTTTGTTTCCCTTGGGTGTTGTTGTGTTTTGGTCTAGTTTCTTGTTGGGCCAGGTTGTCCATTGTTTACTCACGGTGTGTGTCTCATTTGTGGGGTGTGGGCCCTTGGCTAGGGAGTGCGGTAAGGTGTGGTCCCTTGGTGGACGTGTTTTGTCGGGGTCCTCTAGGTTGGGTCCGGTGTGGTCGTGCCGGGGTTGTTTGCGTGGTTTTGTGGGTGCGTTGTTTTTCCCCTCTCTGGGGGTGGGTCCATCCGGCCATTTACTCATGGCTTTGGTTTGTACATTTTTCATTTCAGTAATTTAATCCCAAACATTTTCTCAGAAAAAAAAAACAATCAATTTGAAATCATCTAGAATCATCCAAAATCACTTAGAATTGTGATCTAGAATCACCTGGAATCAGAATTATATATGTCTAACATCCATCTGGATTATGTTGAGCTAGATTGAGATTTCGATCAATTCCCATCTGCATTTCAGAAGTATTCTTATAATACAGCAGTTTCTGTTCACTAAAATGAAATTCATTAGAACTATTGAAAACCTATTTTAATCTAATGACTTGGAAAGAATTTTTGTTTGATATTCATCTCCAAGATATTCCAAGATGGCAAAGGATGTAAATTTGCACATATAAAGTATGTAGGTTATCCCCATGAGTTGGGACAAAGGTTTAGAAAAGTAAATTCTTAACTTACCCATCCGTTACTTGATGTAAAAAGGTTGGAATATAAGGTGCCTTAGCACTTGTGTTAATTAAGAAAATTAATTCTTCATTAGGTTTGTTGGAGAAGATGGCAATTCCAATGTTGATCCTGTGTTCACTACAACACACGCAATGTGCAATCCTACAGTCACAATGCTCTTACAAATCAGGTAGTTTGAAGAAATTTTGCAAAGTGAAAACGATGAAAATGATTAACAATGTGGGAAATTAAAGTGCTCTCAATTTTATCTGAAATAAATGCAGAATTGGATTAGCAATGGAATGAATTAAATATAGGTTATTTTTGTCTTTGTTTATTTGGATACCGATTAATGGGTATCTCTGATGAAAGTCTGTCAATATATTTTTATAAAATTTGGGGTTCGCCACTGTGATATTAAATGTTTAATTTGTTCAAACTATTGTCAGTTGTCTTTTTTTCAAAATATAGAAAGCACTTTGATATTATTATCATTATCTTTTGCTTGCAGTTGGTGCGTGCAACAGGTGGTCAATTGCTTGTCAAACCAGTTGTTAATGGCATTGATATTGGGTATGTAAATGTTATTGAAAAATCTTTTTGTGAAGTATATTTATATTTGTGTAGCTATATTATATACTTGATATTGTTTCTATTGTATGGATTTTCCTTTATGTTTAAAGATTTGTTTTGTAGATGCAAATATTTGTAGTTAAAACAGTTGTATAAACTCTGCCTCATCGTGCGTATGAAATTTAGAAACTGGACCATAGTATCGGCAGTTGGGACCGACGGATTTTTCTATGCGTTTCTCTTAATATTTTTCCCAGAAGCATAGCATCACACTTCTGATGCCTACCAGTTCAATGCTGTTTATGCTAGGTGAATGTTTAATCACATATTAAGGTTTGCTTAATGCAGATTTGTATGGTTGCTGGCTGTGGATTGCAAGATTTCTGGAAATGAAAAGGATTTAGATCACCAACATTAGGATAGACTGGTGGAAGTAAGCCATTGTAGGACCCTTAATAACCACTCTCTAAAGATAAGTGCAATTTTAATTTTTTTTTTCTTTTCATGTCCTCTTATAACATAGAATTATACTTACATTAGCAACTAATAAGAATGTGACTCATAATGATGGGTTGATTACAGGTCCTATGTATCTCCTTCCTTCGTGAGGCTTAACAAGTTGTTGGTAGGATGAGACCTTGCCACTTCTCATAATCCTAAGGATTGATGCATCTATTGCATATCACCTAACTTTAGTAGCACTATGATACATAAAAAAATTAGCATTGTCTAGGGCGATTGCTAACACTTCCCATCACTTGCGAAGCTAAAAAACATAAAACATTTGTGTGACCCACTTGTTTCAAGCTTCATTTTACAAGTAGCACCAATGGGTGTGGTTGGATGTACTCCTAGTCCTCCACATGTTTCTGTCATACAAGATCATTTAATCTATAATAGGCTTCAAACAATGGCTGGGAATAAAAAATGTATAGGTTTCAGCAACTTTGCCAATGTAATGTGGCATTGCATTCTTGCATTGGGGGCCATCTATCTTGAAGAATCCAATCTGCATCCAATTGTGAGTTGGGTTATCTTTGGGTTCTAAACTACACAAATAAGGCTTGACTTGAGCATCATTTTTGGACTACACCTTGATATACCCTCAAGATAGGTGACTGGGAATCATATGTGAGGTGGGTACACACTTACGAATGACACTTGCATCATTGAAAACCTTTAGGTGTTGTGCAACTCAACCCCCTTGGGTCCAATGGCTTAGGATATTAAGCCAAAATAAGCATATGTATGGGTAGCGTTGGACAGTGGTGTTCATCTCCACATCCAAGGCTGTGTGTATGCAAAATAAATAAACAATGCAACCCATCCGTTCAAGGTATGGGGATGCATATATTATTAGTAAAATGATCAGTTAATAAACCCTAAAAATATTACATGTTTCACACAATGTACACCAATCTAATGCATCATCCACCTAATTACTAACTGTAAGTTTAGGTGAATTGCTTATCCTAGGGCCCAAAGGGTTTCTAATCATAATTCATGTGGGTTAATTTTATGGAAAGCAAATGAATATAGATGATCACATATATATTTTCTTTCTTTTCTTTGCACAAATAAAAGAGCATAATTTTCTTTCTTTTCTTTGCACAAATAAAAGAGCATAATTGTTGGTAAATAAATGGGTTTAGCATATTGAAACAAAAATAAATAAACAATATTTACTTTTTTTTTTTGGAAAAATTCGGGAATGTATTAATGCAAAATATCTACATTAAGGAACAAAAAACAAATGGGAGAAAGGCCCCCTAGATGTACAAGCATAAAAACTACCGCCTACTAATGATCTACCAGAACTAATGATCAAATAACACAAAGTCCCCTAAGAGCAAAGGGACCCGATAAAACCAAAAGTCTCAGACCCAAGAGCCCCAAAAATAGACAACACCACTAGAACCCAAAACAGAGATGAACACAGAAACCAATTGAAAGGAGGTCCATACCCCCCAACCTAAATAGGTCATTGTAGATGAGAGTAGGCACAATTGACACACTTTTGACAATGAATAGCTTCCAAAACCTCTTGATTCCTTTTAGTAGCCATAAAAGTAGCCGCCTACTGGAAAGCCTTGTACACCTCTTCCTTCTGGTGTTGGTCAGCTTCATTACCCAATGTATCAAGAGGGAGCTTCGTCGAGGTTTGGCGGATGAATCTCCTCAGCGCAACCTAGGAGGTTTTGCGGTTAACATTCATAATGACATAAGGACACTTTTCTTGAAACCAACGATGGATGTTGGTTTCATGAGCCTAGTCTTGCTACCGTTGCAGCTGTTTCTCTTCCAGCCTTTCCTTCTACTTTTGCTCAGCTTCAACTGCCCCCCAAGCAATCCTCTCCTGTTCCTCCTTGATAAGTTCCTGCCACATGTGCAGGCGTAGCTCTGCTTCAGCTTCACCCTTGCGCGCAGCCTCCTGCAACTCAAACCTCTTGAGCTCCTCTTTCATTTCCTCCGTCAGTTGTGAGGTTGTGGTGTTTGTGGATTCAAAGAGACATCATGATGTATTGGACGCAATGCATGCCCAGGAGCGGGCTTTTTGTGCTTGCACTCGACTGCCAAATCACTTATAAATTGCTAGCGATGAGGATCTTGGGCAAGGAGAGTTTGGGGTGGTTGTTCGGGCGGGGGCAGGCTGGTGGGGACATGTGGGGTTTTGTTAGACAGTCTAATGTCCTTTCTGATTGGGGGTTGGGAATAGGGAAGGGTGTGACTTTTCTTGATTTTTTCCTGACTGCTGTTAGGTTCTGGCTGTTGGTTTTACGGTGAAAGGCTCTGAGGGGGATTAAGGGACCCCTCGTTTTTGTGGGCCCTGGGGGGTGGCGGGGTGAGGGGTGCTATCTATTGTCTTGTGGGTTAATGAATGAAATACAAGACCAAAACTGGAACCAGAACAATAAATATGAAATGGCAAATAAGAAACAAAAGATTTATGAGGTAAAACCCTCAAGAATAGAGCAAAACCTCTACAAGAGAAGCTGATCACTTATTGTTGAATTGATCCAAATGAGGTATTTACTTACAATGACCAGGGATCTAACCCTTAAATAGACAAGGTCATGTTCCAGACGATAATCTAGAAACATCTAGAAGGATTTCAACAATGTAAAACATTTCAGAGAATCAGTTCTAAATTAAAAATAGACCCCACAAAACTAGATAGAAAGAACTCATTAACTAACAATAGCTCATCCTTTACAAAAGTATCACATTGATCAATTAAACAATAAAGCTACAAGATTTAGCTTTACATTTATAACAAACTCTCACATAAAGATTATATTTCTTCTTCACTAAGCAATTAATGGGCTCCATGAAGATGTTATTGCCTCCATTCACATAATATCTTGCTTCGTTGACACACCACCCCTGAAAACTGTCATCAATGAGAAAATTTTGATGCTTGATTTGACCAAAGGCAGGAACATGATTGAGAGAACACAACTGTAAAAGCTGTCCACTATAATAACAGTCTTTCATGCACGCTGCAAAATTGATATTTTGTGTCAACCTCTGGGAATAAATAAATAACAGGCGATATCATGCTTATGCAAGACAGTTTCAAAATGGTCAGTTCTAATAAATCCCACTGCACCATCAATAGATTTGCCTATCTCCATGTGTTAAACATAAACCTGAACACAACAAAAAGAGATTGCAAATTATACAACATCTATACTTACATGTTCAGAGAACATATTATATGTCAAATTTAATTCCTACTTCTAGTTTAGATATACCTCTTGCAAAATTAAACTTGCAATCTTTCTTTACATGCTCACGTTTACCACATTTCCAACAAATTGGTATTCTATTTTTATTACTTTCCATAACCACTGCTTGACTTTGTGGTGAGGCTTCTCTACTCTAAGAATGACATAGTTCTTTCATTCTAAGAATGACAATGAATTCCTCATAGTCCATTGTTGGGAAGGCATTGACACTAATTGATGTCCCCACATGACTCCAACTTCCCAAAAGTTCTCCCAATAGAATGAAGAACTATTCATTGCTCAAAACCTTGTGATCTAGATCTATTATTATTGCCTTAAAACTTCCCATGGATTTAGAGAGCATTTTAGCTTCTTGCATTTTAAGTCAATGTAGTTTCAACAATTATAGAAAGGCTTACGTGTTACTAACAAAGAGTTGCAAATACTTTGGGTGATGCCTCCACCATCAAGGGGAAAATTTAGGAGTTGAAGTAGGAGACTCTTTCAACTTGGGAACAACCTTGGGGGGACTGTACTCTTGAGAAAACAATAATTCTTTTTATGGATTGGGACATTTGACGCAATTCTGACAAAAGATAATTCGGTGCAACTGGGAATCAATGTTGATAAAACATGCATTTTGTGCTAATGCTAGATGGAGGAGATGCACTACCTCTTTTGGCAATGCCAGTGGGCTTCAAGGTTACCTCAGTACCTTCATATTTATGGTGTGATTCTAAACTTCTGCTCACTCACAAGGGGTGACTTTTGAGGATTTTTGGCCTAGCTTATTTGGTTGGCCCATCATGCTGTCACCTTTGGTGCCACCTTGCTTTTGTTGGCGTCTATTGCAAAAGTGATTTGCTGTGTAGGAGGGAAATCTCAGCTAATATGGTCCAGCACCAATGGTTGAACCATAATCTCTTAGAAGGATGTGAAAATGTTTCGGTTTAGCAGCTTGTTATAGCCATGTGATCGGAAACCATTTTAATAAAAGTGCAGGACGATGTAGTATGCAATATTGTATGTTTTGTTTTTCAAAACTAAGGGGGTGATAAAATGCTGTTTACGGGCATTCAGATTATAATTTTTGTTGAAAGTCTTGTGAACTTTCTTGGTACACTTGTGCAGGGGCTAGTGGTGTGGTGAGATGAAAAGTCAGAATGAGGCTACGCTTCTCTTTAGGGATACAAGTATCCGACGTTCTGTTCTACACGAGCCTTGAAAGATTGTTGCTTAGTTTAATGTTATTTTGTGTAGTTTGACCAGTCATCTAAACTGAATGCCATGTACTTCTTCTTCCTTAAAGCCCTACGTTTGAGGCACCCTATTAACTTTTTTTATTTTTTTATGCAAATACAACAGAAGGATGTTACTAAGCATTCTGGTTTGTTATTGGCCGTTTGGATGGTTGGAGAAATCACCTCTCGCTTCATTTTTCTGCCCGTGGGTGGGGTTACATGGCTAAATTCTTTACTAAACGATAACGAATTGATGAGGATCTTTCTCTAAGTAGATGCCTAGGTTGATAGCAACAATGAAGGCGTTCCAAATTTTATTATTATTATTTTTTGTTTTTGTAATGTTAACTTTTGGAGGTAAATGGGAATTGAAAAGTTTTCAGATATGTATCAAAAAGTGATTTTGGAAAGTTCTAAAGGGTTGTAGAAACCCTTATGACGGCCACAAAAGAAGATTGGTTGTATGTGATTATTGTTGTTGGTGGGGCTTGGATTCCTGTTGTATTTGGAGATTGGTTTGCCCTGGTTCCCTTTAATACAAGGGCTTTGTACTGATTTCCCATGGTTTTTCTCATTGGGGGTTTCCACAAAAAGCTTGGTGTGTTGTTCCTTGTTTTTTTATTTCTATTTTCTTTCCACAATTTTGTTTCAGTGATAAACAATAAATAGTATTTGTAAATTTTTTTTTTAAGAAAAGTTTGGGAATGTATTAAACAGAATATGTACCTACATAAGTAACAGGACAAAGAGGGGGAGGTAAACCCCTGACGGACTGAAGCTGGAAAACTACCACCACACCATAACAAACCAAGCAATAGACCTTAAGCAAAATGGTCTATCAAAAGATCGCAATAGGGTGGGCATCATGAAAGCCCAACCCTATAATCCTTGAGATCTCCTAGGTCAAACAAGCAGACACCAAACCAGACCAAACACCCAAACCTAATGCAGCCCAAAAGAAAAAAGAAAAAAAAAACAGACCCCAGAAACTACAAAGGGCAGGGCAACTGAGAACAAGTGTAACCCACTTGCTGTTGATGATGAATGGTATCCATAACCGCTCGGAACTTCTCAGAAGTCATAAAAGCAACAGCCTGTTGAAACTCCTTATAAGCCTCTTCCATAAGATGCCGCTCAGCTTTATTCCATGGTATGTCCAGATGCAGCCCTGCTGAAGTCTGCTGAATGAACCTGCGCAACGCATCCCATGGAGTTTTCTGATTGACATTCATTATGACATTCAAGCATTTGTTTTCCTTGAACCAATGACGAATATTGGTTTCATGAGCTTGGTTTTGTTGAATTTGAAGCTACGTAGCCTCCTGTTGGTGATGTTCCGTTTGCTCTGCCTTTGCTCTCTCCTGGGCAACGCTCTCCTACTCTTCCCTTATGAGCTCTTGCCTATGCTCAGCGTCCTATACTTCATACTGCCTAAGCACCTCCTTGGCCTCCTCCTGAAGGCAAAGCATGGTTTGCTCCAACATTTGTGCAAATTCCTCTTCTTGATGTTGCCATTTATCCTCCCACCTTGCCCTTTCTTCTAGCCGAGTAGCCTCAGCCTCTTCAGTCACCATACTGGCAAGCCTCGTGCCAATGGAATGCTCCCCAATTGACAACACCTACCCAAAATTCAATCCCTCCAAAAAGTTCCCATCCCCAGGAGAGTTACCCAAGTGATCATTAGTCACCTTTGTGGGGGTGTGTGGTTGCTGTCGGAGCCTCACATAAACCACAACAATAGAAAGGACAAGCCTAGGAATTTGCGGCTGTGCCACTCTCCAAAGGGCAAGAATGAGCCCCGAGTGACAGTCCAACCTTCGATGTTGTAGAGAGGCTAAGAAAAATCTGCGGAGATTCACTGCATGACCTATTTGTAAACATTTGAGGAAAGTGAAGTGGGACCCCTGAAGCTTCCAAACATTGCCAAACTAGACAAAGGAATGGTCGACCAACTCAGCAACATTCTACCACATCTGAGGCCAAAGCAGGTTTAGGCACTTGCCCACTTCCAGTTTTGGGGACCTGACCAAGGAAAAATCGATAGCATCTTGTAGCCCCCTTCTAGGAGGTCAGAATTTGTGAAATTGCTAGGGCGTGAACACAAAATACCGGCTAGACACAATTTTGGGCATCAAGTGTGATCTAGCTAGTTTGATAGAATGACCACAAGCCAAACTATAAGCGTGGAATGGAGTAGGTGATGTTTTGTGTTATATTCTGTTTTCCTTTAACGTATAAAATGTAATGTATATGTCAGGTTTTAGAAAAGAGTTTTGTAATGTTCTTATTTATGAACTAGATGCAAATTTGGCCTGTTTACTGTGGACAGTTTTTTCAGATTATAATACTTGTCAATGGAAGTTTGAGGTTTAGCATTAAGTGTCTTAAAATGGTTTACGATTCATGAAAGTTGATTGTTGCAATAACACCTGTTTGTAAATTTTTAAAATAAGATTAAAAACTGAAGTAATTTGCTGTGTTTGGTGCATGTTTTTTTCCTCTAAAAATTTTGGTTCCTACTTGAAATCAGTGTTCTTGTGTAATTTTGTTTTGGGTACAGATATTTTGTGTTGGATACAGGGGCAGGGGGCCTTGCAATTTGCCCAAAGAAGGTAAGTTTTGTATGCTTGTTTTGAATATTGTCTGTAATTTGCAAATTTTGAATCATATTTTAGATGTTTGAAGTTCTCAGTTCTGAAAGCAGGAGGTGCTAAATGTGTGGAGTAGAGGTAGTTCCTAGCAATAAAAGAAAAATCCTATGTGACAACTATAGTGCTGCCTTTTCAAAGTCACATTGATGCATTTTTTTAATTTTACGTACACATTGCTGGAATGAACCTCAATTATACAAGTTTGTGGTTTATTATCAATGAAAGATTTTTTATAATTTCATGTTTAGATGTAGAAGCTCTAGAATATGTGATTAGGTTTTTATTAATTATCATGTTCTGATAACTATTTAGTTCTTAAATATTTAATGTTTGATATCATGTGAGAATAAAATGTGAAAAACCATTAATCTGTCTATATAAAATGCAGTACTAAGTTTGGTGGATTTAGTGGGTGGGTTCTATTTTATGTTACTTTAAAAGCCTAACTTTAAGTAATGTCTCAGGGTTGGTAGTTCCCCTAGTGTCTTCCCATGGTTTAAGGAGCATGGATCACGTGGAGTTCCTCCAGTGACACTATAGTGTATTGAAAACCTCTTTGTCTTGCTGAATCCAAAGAACAATGTGACTCCACCCTATTTCTGCTCTACCTCTTCGTGCTCATGCTCTACTTGTAGGACTATGTGTGAACTTGATTCTATAGTAGTTGCAAATACATAGACAGCTTGGACTAAAAGTTCTGGTGCAACTCTTGGCCAAACCATGTACTAGATTGTGAGGGATCTAGGGTTGAGGCACCCACTAGGATACATTGTCATTAGCCACCGATGATGTCTTCAATGTTGTTTGTTTATGCTTGGCTTTGTCGAAGTTGTAGATGTTCCTCTTACAAGTGTGGTTGTAACTTCTATGGATTCTTTGTGATGCTTGTTCCCTTGTTGGTGAAGCAGTATGTATTGTTTTTTTTTTTTTTTTTTGAGAAAAGTTCAAGATATTTATTAATATAAACATACTAGTACAAAATTTCAGCCCTTAGGCTCTATTCACTATATATCATAAAATCACCCCCTCACAAACAAAATTGGGGGTGACACATCATGACCAAACGTGATAACATCAAGGTCCCTTCATCAAGACCAGAGTTGGTTCTTCCCTAGATACATAAGCAGACCATGACGTGCACAAACAAAAAGACACATTAACACCCTAAATTTACCACAACTAAACACCCTCAAATGTGAGGGGAGAGTTGGGTGCAGGTGCAAAAAGCCCTCTCTTGGGCATGAACTATGTTCAAAACAGCTCTATGGTGTTCCAAATCCACCAAATTTGTTGCTTCTTGGAAGCTCTTGAACACTTGCGCCTTCCTGCAACATTCCTCCTCAATCCCCTAATCATCTAAGTGTAAATCCTTGCCTCTACACCTGATTTGGTGCCTAAGCGCATGCTAAGAAGTATTTCGCCCTATGTCCATGAGGACATAAGGGCACCGCCCCTGTCTCAGTCAAGCCCTTGTGTTTTGCTCATGGGCTTGATCCAATTGCTGTTGGACCAAGGCCTCCTCTTGCTCCTCTTTGGCTCATCAATCCTGTTCTACTTTCTCTTGTATCTCCTACAGGTGCACCTCCTCTTGGAGTTGCTCCTACAAGCTCTCCCTCTCCAAGGCTTCCCTAGTTGCTGCCTTTGCCAGGTCCCATCTACATCGTTCTTCAAGCACCTCTTCATGGTACTGACGCTCAGCCTCCTCTAGCTAACATTGGAATTCTGCCTCGTGCATAGCTTGGAACGCCTGCCACCATTCTTGTTCCTCTCGTGCATGCCGCATTGTCATCTTAGTCACCTCAGCAACGGAATTTTTCATTCGTGTTGCCTCCTTTAGCTAAGAATGGATCTCACCCTCATGAGTGGCCTAATGCGCTTGCCAAAGAGCTTGTTCCTCCTCTCGTTCAGAGAAGATTCTCCACACCCCCCATCATCCCCTCAAAACTTCTATCCTTGAACATCTCCCCTAGCGCCTCCCCCCACCTGTGCAAAAAGCTCCTTTGGATGGTTGGGGGTTAACCCAAAACCTAGATTAACCCCCAAACCATGCCCAACCTCTCCCCCTTGTGAGTCACTGGACACCTCCACCATAGTTGATAGCTCACAATGTGATCTTCGTCGATCATACACCATTCTCACTTGAATTCCACCTGTCGAAGGAGCCCCCACCCTTCCCACCTACCAAATGGCTAAGATTAGCCTAGAATGTTGACCCCTCCATTGCCTTTGCAATGTGTCTAGGAAAAAACGGGGCAAATTCACCCACTCGCCAAGCCGCAAGCACCTCATAAAGGTGAAGTGCAATCCCAACAATTTGGAAACATTGCCAAACTGCACAAAAAATCACTCTGTCAACTCTGCGGCATCTTGCCACAATGCCAACAAAGCTAATGTCAAAACCTGGTCGTTCCTAGTCTTGGGAATAGGCCTAGGAAAGAAATTCATAGCATCTTGTAGACTACATCCTTGGGGGGAAATCACCTCCCCCACCCCCACCCCCACCCCCTCACTAGTAACCCCAGTAGCGCCGCAATGGACTCCTCAATCAATGTAATCTGAATCCCTTGAAGCAAAGTGACCTCTCCCAGCTAGTTCACAAAGAAGGCCTCATCGGTCAAGTCCGACTCCCCCTGCAGCCGGGGGAGCAAGTTTGCCCACCTAGCCCATTACACCATTGCCTAAAGCACCAGATTGGCCCAATAAGCATTGCAATTCGGCTCAACAATTGGAGTCATGGCCATTGCAACATGCGCTTCCACCCACAGTTGAATTCCTTGTGCCGCAATCTGTGTCGACAATGGCAATGTCAAACCTCGAAACACTCGATAATTTTGTGCTTTCCACAAAACCCAGAAAATTGTCATTGCCTTGGAGTCACTAGAAATTTTCAAATTGTGTCAAATATTCATAGTGTGGATAACTTGGCAAGTAAAAATGCAATTAAATAGAAAGTCTTTGATTGTTTCAACCGCAGCCATGCACACAGGGCACATGTCCATCACCAAACCCAGAAAAGTTTTTTATTTCCAGGCCCCTAGCATTCCTTGAACAAGAACAACATCCCATTTCACCAAGTGCAAACTCTGCCCCCACTTTCCACCAAACCAAGGGAAATTGTAGATAAGTTGGTTAATCCACTCAATAATACCACTCAACAAATGAGCAACAAAAGCCACAAACCTAGCCATAGCTGCCAAGATCGTAGTGGCCAGCAGAGCCTACCCAACCTGTGTCAGGAATTGACACATCCAATGGGTCACCCACTACTGGAGCCATTGAAGCAAACCACCCCAAACCTGTCGCTTATGCGAGTCATACAGGGGTAGCCCCAAGTATGCATCCTCTTACAACCTAGGTAACACTGCCAAATGTTGTATGATCAACCCCCTCACCCTAGCTGGAGTGTTCAATAGGTGAATCGCAAACTTGCCTATATTAATTTCCAAGCCAATCTCCATAGCCATATGTGCCAACACACTATTGATTGCCATAGCCTGTAGGACCATCGCCCATGAGAACATAATGGTATCATCCACATAATGTTCAACTAGGTACTTTACCTCTTCAATCTCCAACCCCTTGACCCCCTCCACCTCACAATATGCCTGGAGGGTGTCCATAACCATAATGAACGAGTAGGGAGACAAAGGGCCTCCCTATCTTAACCCCCTTTGTTCCCCCCTGCAGCAAGGTCCTCAACTTGAACACCCTTCCCATCTTCACTCATCTACGCCCCTTTTCTTGACATCTACCCCAACAATGTTATTCTCCTTCATTGGCTTGTTGGGGCTGAAATGCCCCTCATCCTCTCCTTTCAAGTTACGAGAGGGTCTAGCTTGCCCCCTCTTTTTCCTGGCTGGGATCTTTTTGACCCACTTTACAATCCACCATTTGATGTCCCACCTTGCCACATGTGGTGCGATGGCAAGCCCTAGAAAGTTTCATCTTTGCCCAAGGGTTGACTGTCACATTTTCATACTTAATATTTACCCTCTCCTCTCCCAAGGGAAGGTCAAGTACCATCTCGTGAACCAACTCCACGGGTGACAATGACCGCCATACACAAAATCTTGCAAATCCCATCCTTTCCAAGGAACACGTAACCTAATCAAAGGGAATTAAATCCCTAAAGAAGCCAACAAGGATTCAAAGAAACTTGTCCATCCATAGCCCCCACTTGATATCAGAAACCCTGATCCAAATAGGAGCCCTAGAACACAAATTTGGATCCCTATGGGCCCTTGGCCTCTAATGGTTCAATGCTAGACCTTGTGCCCCAAAAAACCATGGGCCACCCATCAAAACCCTCTCTATCTTGCACTGATTTGAAAACAAACAAAAATAGCCCACCTGGAAGACACCACACCTGAACGAGACAAAAACTCCAATGCACAACAACCCATTTTTTAACCAAGTCAAAAGGAGGGGGTGCACCTGCCAAACGAACTTACCAATGAGACTCAACTCCATTGTTCACATGCCTTTGCCTGAGGGTGCCTTCATCCTCAACCTCATTGAGCCTTCTTCCCGCACACACTCCTCCACACCCCCAACCTCGAGGCGCCAAGCAACCCCCTTCCACCCATGTTCCTTGTCAGCCTCCTCTCCTACTGACCTCATTGACCCACCATCTACTCGAAACAACATCGCTTCCACACCCCCATCCTCCCTACTGCCCTCCATGTCAAGGCCATCCCCAGCACTCTCCGCGTTCCTTGCACTTGGTGTGCTCCTTGCATTCACCACTCTCCCACCCATTCTCTGAATGTATTGGTTATTGCTAGGATATATGTTATGATTTTGAGTTTTGGATCATGAGGTTTCTATTTTGTGATCTTTCTAGTTTGTTATCATTATTAAGATTGGATGATGAGAGTTGTCTCTTGTATCTACCTTGGGTTGTCCTTTTAGGAAGGTCCTTATTGTCTCTATTGTGAGTGGAGCCATTTCCTTATTACTTGGGGTCATCCTTATGTTATTGATCTTGTGGGCAGGCTTGGATATGTATGTTAGGCTTTCCTTCACTATTTATAGTAGTGGTTATACAAGCAAGTTCGATTTCTTTTGTGTAGTTGGATGGAAGTTCTATTGGCAATAAACGAATTCAAGGAGCTTTCCTTCCTTGGCTTTTAAGGATTCATTTGGGTTGAATTGGACCTTGTCTCTACTTCGATCATCACCCAAATAACACATCAAGATGGCTTTTCTTGATTTCTATGATATGAGAGATCCTTGCACTCTGTTTGTTTCTTGTTGATCTGTGGAACGTGGATATATTATCTTGAAATTATTATTTTATCTGGCTCATTTGGTTGATGTGCTTTTGGTTATGTGCTCATGTTGAGCCTTGGTCTGGGTGGATATAGATAGTTACAGGAAGATTGACTGACATTTGTACTTGTGATTGTGTGTCTTTCTTTCAATTATGTTTTGAGTTTCTCATGTGACACTCATTTTTGATCTTTGCTCGCTATCGATGGGTCATAGACAAATCACTAGATAAACACCAAATCAGCACTCAAATCCATCATCATCATCATATCATAGATAAATCACTAGATTAACACCAAATCAGCACCCAAATCCATCACCATTATCAAATCATAGATAAATTTACAAATCAATAGCAAAGCATACAAATGACAAAGTGCATGGTTAACACCATATTCTATAGTTCTCTCTCAACTAAGTTTGCCCCAAAATCTCAGGATGTGCTTGGTCTTATTTTTATATTTATTGAAAGATATGAAGAAACGAGAAGGGCCATGGTGGTGGGTTTTCTACACCATAGAACATTTGATAATGCTTGGACCTTAATACCAACCCCTCGTCATTTTGAAGTAACCCAGAATCATAGCAGTGTAATCATAATACATATAACTATTTATAATAGCGCTGTTATGTTTACTTGCATCCCAAATTGCATGCTTGGGTTACTTAAGGAGCCGGGAAATGATTGAAATACATTTAACTACACTGGTGCTATAACATAGATGAAACGTTCATAAGATCTATGAAAAGCATGGTTTAGGGCCATCCATAAAAGCCGTACCCTCTCTAATCCATGGAACCTGGTGGTAAGTCATTGATTGATCATTGACAATAGGTGGACACTGCACGACTGCTACTTGTGTAATGGTTCCCTACTGTATCATGGATTTTTCTAATAATTATGAATATTTTTATTTTGTTTCAGTTTTTTATTACCAACTCAATAACTCTACTGTCTCATAACTTAACAACCTATCAATGTGCAGTTATGCCATATCCTCAAATTTCTCATACCAAATCATATCTCTTTGATATATCTTAAGAAAAAAGTACACTAATGCAGGCTGAGGAACTGAAAATGGATGCTTTTGGGGAAGTCTTTGTTACAGGTTTTCATGGCCAGGTGAGATGCCTAACCTTTTGTTTTTATTTTCCACACTAAAATTGAAATTCTAATTCCTGATGCATGTGTTTTTGTAACAGGTAAAAAGACGTACATAATTTCTTATAATAAAATTTAGACATCAATATGTTTTGAAAGTGTATACAATGAAAACCTTTATTCACCATTTTCATCTTGCTTTAGTAATTGGTGATCAAATCGCACATTGAAATGTATTTTCATTTGTTTGTGGAAGGTGAAAAGTCAATTTCGGCGTGGACAGCATTTTCAACTTGGTTGTCTTAAGATTGAGTCACCTATTTTTGTGGAAGTATGTAACTTTAATTTATCATTTATTCTGTTTCTTAATAGAAGAAGCTTCTACTTATATTGATAATCAACATAGATATGGACATATACATTTGCTCATGATAATTCTTCACAGAAATGTACAATTATGTGTTTTTTTGTGTGGAAAGTAGTCATTGTATCTTCTTCTGACAATGTATAGCAAAACATTAAGGGGAAACATTAACAAAACAATTAATGTTTTAGTGGGTTCTGTTATGATTCTTGTCTAGAAGTTAAGGAAATCAGAAGATTGAAATTGTTTTTTTTTTTTTTTGGTGAAAAGGTCGGGAAAAATTATATTAACAAATATTGAGATATGTACAATAATCGACAAACAGCAACACCTCTCCTGGCTGTGAATGGTATCTAGCACAGCCCTATTGCACTTTGTGGATACAAAGGCTGCCACATGCTGAAATTCCTTGAAGTTTGCTTCCTTCCTCGCCCACTCCTCAGCATTCCCCTCCCCATCCAAATGCAACTTTTGACTTTCGTGCCAAATTTGCTTTCGGAGCGCTGCGCTTGATGTCCAAAATCATGTAGGGGCATCTCCCCTCCCGTAGCCATGCCCACGTCCAAGATTCGTGGGCCTGATATAGTTGTGCTTGGATCTCCTCCCACTCACATTCCTCTTCCTCTTGTTGCTACCACACCTCCCTCTCTTGCTCCTCTTGGAGCTCCTCTCGTATCTATTGTTGTAGCTCCTCTTTTAGCTCCTGCCTAGCCATCGCCTCCACCAAATCGCATTGCACCCATGTTTCCCTTGCTGCCTCGCTTAGTTGTTCGAGTTCCTATTGGAACTCCTCCTCCCTACGCCTTAGCTGTTCCAGCTCTAGCCAGAATTCGTCCTCTTGCTGCAACAAGCGCTTCACCCAAATCGCATGCTCCTCACATGCGTGCTCCACTGCTTCCAAATTCACCAGCAACCTTGCCATTCCCAACATCCCCCATTCTTCAACCCCCCTCCCATGTGCGTTCAAAGTTCTAGGCCCCCCCCCACCATAAGGCCCTTCTAATCTCTCTTGGGGCCATGACGACTCGCCCACCTCCTTCTCCCCAACAACCCTTTGGTCTATGCTCCCCTCTGAAGCCATCTCCTCCAACTCACTCGAACCAATAGAGATATCTACCATTGATGGTGGGATGCACCACCTTCGTCGTCATCCATGCATCGCCAAAGCCCTAGGTGGCCCCAAGACAACACCCCCCCCCCTTGGTGGCACCTGTCCCCTCATTGCTTGCCAAAGTGCAAGAATGAGCTCAAGTGGGTTCTCTGCCTCCTTTGGCATAGCACCCCCAAAGAGTAATGAGGTAGGTTCACCACAATTCCCCTTCGGAGGTACCAAAGGAAGCCAAAATGCACCCCCAATAGCTTCCGTGCATTGCCCAAGTGAACCAAACACCGGTCCACGAGCATCGTGGCATCCTACCATATAGGCTCCAAAGCAGACTTAGGGACTTGTCCACTAGCCGTCTTGGGCACCATCCCTGAGAAGAACTCTCATGCATCTTGTAGTCCTTTCCCCTGAAACCCCACCCCCTCCCCTTCCATTGATACCCACAAGTAGCCAAGAATGGCCATCTATGCTGGTAATAGCAAAGCAATGTCCTTGAAAACTTGGAAATTTCTAGTTCACCACGATTGCCAAAGGATGGCCACAACAAGTGAGTTCCCATCCAACATAATCAATAGCAGAATTCATGCAACCTACCACATGTGCACTAAATAAGTACACTACCATGCAAAATGTTCCACTGTTTCCTCCCCCATTATGCAAAAGGGGACATGTGGCATTCACATGTAACCCCCTCCTCCATAGCACATGCCACACAGGGATAGCACCATGTCTCATCAACCATAGAAAAAATTTAATTTTTTCAGAGAGCTTGCCCCACCATAATTGCCACCACCCCTTGACAACAAGGTATTGATGCCTGATTAGCTGCACCGGCTGCGCATTCATTAGCCCAAACAATAAAATCCTTTGTTTGTGTTACTAACGAGTGCCAAAAGTTGAATCACTGCTCGTGGCCTCCCATTCCTGGTACTTTTGACACGTGATTTGCATCCATTGGGCTGGGTAACGATCCTAATCACAAAACTATCGCAGCAACCCCTGAAGCCCCATGGCCCTAACATCAGCAAAGCTTAGTAGTTGTAGACCTCTTGCTTGCTTTAGTCTCACCATGGTACCCCATGCCACCATATGCATCCTACCACCCCCTTTACCCCTTGACCACGCGAAATCCTACACAATGCGGTCAAATTTCTCCATCACCTCAGTCAAAGGGAAGGCAATAGATGTAGTGAATCTAGCCATAGCCTATAGAACCGACGAAGCCAAAACCAACTTCTCTGCCTTGGAAAGAAACTAAGTAGTCCAGTGACTAACTCTTTCCTGAATTCTTCTAATCAGGGACTCCCAAACCCATTTTCTGTGCCAGTCATAAACAAGTAATCCCAGGTAGGTATCCTCCCTAGACCCTAGTAAGACCTTCAGCAATTGGACAATTCTCCCCCGTACCATTTGCTCAACATTAAGCAAATGCATCAGGGACTTACCTCTGTTAACCTCCAGCCCAATTTCATTAGCCATTCGGAGGAGAGCTCGGTTAGTAGCAAGTACTTGGGAAACCATTGCCCTAGTGAACAACATATCATCAGCATAGTGTTCCACTAGGCACTGCACACCCCCAACCATCATGCCTCTAACCCCTTCCCACCTGCAATATGTGCTCATAGCATCCATCACAAGAATGAACAGATAGGGTGATAAGGGGTTCCCTTGTCTTAACCCCCTTCCAAGGGATGTGAACCCCCAGAGGGGCAACCCCATGCAGCCCCCCCTCAAACAAATCCAAGGAGAATGCTCCTGACTATAGTATATGCAAGCATAATTTCACAAAATGTGGGTGAAAACCCTTACATAACATGATTTCCTATAGGGCACTCCAGGAAACCGTGTCTTACGCCTTAGTTATGTCTAATTTCAAACACATGCCCAGAAACCTTGTTAATCGAAGCGAGTGCAACACCTCTTATACCAGAAGAATTTGATCTTGCAAGTATCTACCTTTGACAAGACCAGCCCACTGTTTGCCAACCAGGTGCTGCATCATGGGCACCAACCGAGCCACCAACTTTTTTGAAAAGAGCCAGATCAGAGTGTTACACACCCTAATAGGATGAAAGTGTGCTGGGCTCGAGGGGTTTGATGACCTCGGGATCAACACCAACCATGAGCAATTAATCTTACGTCTCACCTGTCCCCAAAATAACATCTCGTTGAATGCGTCCAAGATATTTCCCCCCATCTCATTGTAAAATGTCAAAAAGAACTCCATTGGCCACCCATCAAGACCAAACGCCCTTCCCCCCTTCATGGATGCCAATGCCCCCTCCAACTCATGGGGCTGTATTATAAAAAGCCCACCAAATTAACATTAATTTTCTCATTCCATTTCATTTTTACCTAATTTCCCGTAATTCTGGCACACAGAATGCACAGTTTCACTACTGCACCCTTTGAAGTTTTTGGTGTGCGATACAAAAACCACACAAAACCACACCATGTGCGCATTCTACCTTCATGTGCATACACTGCCAGTATCATATTGCACCATTGCTTGACTGGTTATTAACGCCATTGCTTTGCCAAAGAAGTTTTCAGAAGCATGTAATTATATTTGATTAAAAAAGCCAGGGAATTGTCATTTCGAGTGATGGTACCACTCAAAGAGGTTTGATTTTTGGTCATCCATTCGGTGGATTCTGCTTGATGATATGAACATTGAGGATCGGTTAATAATCCTTTAGGTAATTAAAGAAGTCATCCAAGAGGTTAATGTACCGCTAACAGAAGGCTTGGTACAAAGATCAAATATATGAATGCTATTTAATCTTAGGATCTTTGAACAACAAACTGATTTTTGATAGTTGCCTTCGCTTTTGTTTTATTTCTTTT
Organism: Gnetum montanum; assembly: GCA_015680685.1. Taxonomy (NCBI): domain Eukaryota; kingdom Viridiplantae; phylum Streptophyta; class Gnetopsida; order Gnetales; family Gnetaceae; genus Gnetum; species Gnetum montanum. Next base: position 63,255 of record MNCI01006534.1, on the reverse strand, counting down.
CTTTAACTTCCGTTATAAAGGCCGTAGCTAATCCATATCTTCGAAATGAATGGTTAAATGAAATTCTATAAACAGGACTCACACACCAAACTAACTTGTGCTTTCTTCATGACTTGGCAGGTTGATATGCAATCTCTTATTGTTGGACAATATTCTGCTGTAGGAGTCTGTGGATTTGATGTTCTCCAGCATTGCATTGTAGAGGTGAATTTGACTTGCATGGTATTCTAATTTTTTTAAATCCTAACTAATGTTCTATTTTGAATTTACATAAGAGGTATCGTCAACAAGTTGATAGCCTTTTACATAAGAAAATCAGCTTGTTATAACATTTATCAGAGATTATCTGTGAGATGGATATGAGCTCGAAATTTCGGTAGTGGTATGATTCCCGAGTTGATAGTTCAATCGGTAATTTGATGGTATACAAATTACGAGTTCAAGTTATTGAGTGATGCACTGTTTTACCTTCAGAACAAACTAACGAAGAGGACTGTCATATTAAGTTGCTTTGCAATAGCAGAAAATTAAATTAATTTTTTAAAAAAATTTAATACTAAACAGCTTGTGCCTATTGACTGAATAATGTTTGTTTCTCAGCTTTGCTTGTGTGTATATTTTGATGCAAGCTTGGGTTTTAAGACCAATTTATTTGCAGTCTTTAAACCTCGAAAACCTTAAAATTTGATGGTCATTTAGAAAGAAAGAAGCTGAATTCTTCACTCTTTTCACAGATCTCTTGCCTAGAAGAACGTGTATCATTTTACAATACTTCCGAATTTGAAGAAATATCTGGATATTCTCTTCAGTGGCAGGTATCGTAACTTAATCCTCACACGTTATCAATGCAAATATTTTGGGTTCTTGAAACAGAAATGTGTTTCCTTTCCTTGTACTCATTGAGCATTCACGGTGGTGGTCTGCAGAGTTTTAGTTTTCTCCAGAATGTACCAAATATCCCCGTCAAGATCAATGGTGAAGAAACTCTTCTGCTTCTTGACACAGGCGCCAGTGGCACTGGAGTCATCTTTCACTCAAAAGCCAAAAAATACACAGACATGATACAGATGGAAAGATGTACAAACATCCGGGGAATAAAGTCGGAAGGAGATCGTTCAGAGGAGAAGATGAAGGTGATTGTGTTTATTGCTGTGTGAGATGGGGCATTTGTAATTTAACGGGAATAAACAAATAAATGATGGATGACAATATGGTGATGGTGATGATGCAGGTGCAGGTGATGGATGCGACTATAAAGAGAATGGAGGTGGCAGGCCATATAATTGAAAATGTGGGGGCCATATATCTGTCACCAGCCTCATGCAAACTGCAGCTATCCCACTACACGAGCGGTATTCTGTGCATGGATGTGCTTGCATCCTTCCGCCTTGTGTTTGATTACCTTGCCCAGCGCATAGCCCTAGCTCCACCCCTTTTCTCGCACCAAAACCGATAAAAGGCTAAGCAAGCCTCAAACCAAACCAAAATCCATAAAAAGGTAAGCTTCAATTTGAAGATGGATATTTGGCCAGCCTTACTAATCTCCTTCATTCATGCAAACATGCATATTTGTTTTCATTTATGTTTTCCTGTAGCGAGTTCCTTACTAATATCATTCATTCATGCATACATTCATATTTGTTTTTGTTTACCTGTACCTGTACCGGCTGCTCTTTTCCATCTTGAATCCATGCATTGGGCGCCTCACTAACCGTAGTTGGACGGAAGTTGTGAAATTTTAAATTTTGTATTTACTAATTTCAAAAAAAATTTATGGAATTTTTTAAAAAAAAAATCATTAATTCAGTGTCAAACCATCACTCATATATTTCTAAGCTAACACCTAGTGTTATTGTATTAAGACATGGTACACTTTGTTATCCACATTTAACACTTCTATAAAAGAGCTTTTATGACATACATTTGTGCTTTCGAAAGCTTGAATCTACTAAGATTTTGAGGTAGTTGAATTCAATTTTGAAAAAGGTTAATGTTTCAAATTTTTCTAGAGCAAAAAAATGCAACACCTTAAGCATTGGTTAATGAAATATTTAATGTTATAAGATTCTCAAGTATAATGTTGAAGAGATCCTTGTGCCTAATTACTTTTGGCAAGTCAATAAATTGTTGCTTGTATTTTATTGAATATGAAGTTGAAATTAGTTTTGAAGAAACCAAAATTGATCCTTGTTACATGAGCAATTTTTCTGTGTTCTTTTGGTTTCTCTTACTATTAGCATCAATTTTCCTATTTATAGAGTACATTTTTCATAAAAATGTAATATTTGTCTAATAGATCCCATGGGTCTTTAGATGTAATAAAGCTTCATTTCATTTAAGTTAGATAATGTCTTATGAAAGGTGGTTACTTGTCTAATTTCAGTCATTCGAATTGTTTTATGATTGAACTTTGTCAATGTCAATCTCAAGTCTAAATATGAAAGGAAAGTTGGTATCAAATTGTCAAACCATGTGAAATCTCATGGATGAGTTTTTTTTTTAATTCAAATTTTATTAATTTAAAGAAACTATAAATAAACAAAGATCTAGCTTTTCATAGAGAGGAATGACAAAAAGGAATTCATATAGTCACTTTGTTTTGTTGGGACAAGGTTAGGATGATGATGATGAAATCATGACTTATGATTCTTCTTGTTTCTATGACATTGATTATCAATTTTGTTACTAGTTGGTATCATGCAAAGATTGTGTTTTGTTTGTAAAATGTCTAAATCTAATAGCGAGTTCTAAGAGACTAAAAAAAATGAAATGAAATTTAAATTAAGATTTTATTATGTTTGAAGACTAAAGGATCTATTGAATAAGAATTATAGTTATATCATGAAAATTATATGTTGAGTTAACAAAGTTACTGATTAACATTGAATGTAACAACAAAAGACTACAAGAGTTGGGCGTAGTTTAGTTGATATGCTTATAAGATTGGCATCCCAAGGTACTAGGCATATTTCAAGCATAGTTAATGTTATCAAATACTATGAATAAAGAAGAAAAGATGATGTACACTTTTTGCAATAATATGAGCGTTCACATGCAATTCAGTCAATTTATTGTTGATGAGCAAAGGGTAGTCTCTATGCCCAACCATACAAATTAGAAGTGCTCATGTGCAATTCGATTGAATTTTGAAGATGTCCTTATCGTGGTATCTAGATTGTTAAGCATTGTTTGTAGGTTGCTATCTTCTCACATGGACTAGTGGTAACTTTGTCATGCATGGTTTAGTCCAAAGTGAGGCATATGATTATTGATGTTGTGTGGCCTTTAAACTAATTGGATAATCATGTAGAAATTAATTATTTAAATTAATTAATTATAAGAAGATAAATCTTAAACTATCTTAAGGGTGATGAGTGTTTGTTTGCAGCTTACTGTACATGTCTTAAATTCACATATCCATTGATGAGATTATCAAGTGTTATGTTACTAGGCAAACCAAGCAATAACATTGTTGGGATTAGTAAGTGAATACGTGTTTATGCTCAAAACTAGTGGCATTCATTCCATCGACTAATTAACATGTATAGAAATGTAAATGTAACTATATACAAAATAAATTGTATTGAAAGTAAATGTATTTTAAGTCAAAGTGTTACAATGAATAGGAATCAATCTCAATCTTATTGTCGTTCATGGAATGTGTTCAAGTACAATGCCACTTGAATAAGACATCATACAACTTACTCAAATTCACATTGTGGGCATTAACTATTTGCTAAGATCACAACATAAAACTGCAAAAGTTTAGCTACTAAAATGACCAAAAGGTGCCAAATACGCGGTAGGTGCTCATATTTATAGGCAAATATAGCCATTGCAACAATGAAGATGTGTTAACGCATTTAGCTACGTCAACGAGGATGCATTGATGAAGATACGTCGATCGGGCTACATCAATGCATCTCCATGTTTTCATCCACACATATGCGTTGATGCATCTAAGATGCGTTGACAAGGATTCGTCAACGAGGCTTTGTTGACAAGGATGCATCGAAGCTACCCAACATATCATGTCTCATCAATTGTCATTTAGCCATTCTTATCATNTTCATTGACATTAAAGGTTTTTTTTTTTTTTTTTTTTGGTATCTTTAGCTTCATATTATTTTTTTAATCCTCAACTTTAATGCATTTTTTCTTTTCCTCAACATCTTTTCTCTTAAGTAAAAAAGGACAAACATTAAACAAATATCATTCATGAGAATAAAAATTATAAACAAATAGCTAGATTATAATATGTAATTGGTTGAATGTAAGTTTTCCCATTTACTTGCAAAGGATTTGAGGCTTTGCAAAGGGGATGTTGGAACCCAAAATAAGTAAAACATAGGTACACCCTAAAATTTATAGAAGTTTATAACTTAAATGTTACTTAGTAGAATCAAACCTATGACCTAGGGTTACCAAACCAAGACTCGTACCACTAGGCTAACACCTCATTGCTACTTTGTGATTGGCTACCATAAGGTTTTTATACAATCGTACCATTCATTAACTTCAATAAAGAAATACTATGAATGAAATTATTAAATTAATGATTGAAAGAGTATTGATTCTATCATCAAACTTATGTGCAATCATGAGTTCGTGCCAAATCTCGAAAACCATCACAACCCCTTACAAAATTTAAGAAGCAAATGCAACCTAAGTTACCTAGTGTGTAAAGAAGAAGTGAGAAGAAGATATATATAAAAGAATATATGATGGAACATTAGCTAACCTTGAGAGAATCAAGTTGCTGATGTCATTCTTACCAAGAAAGTACCCCAACATTTTCAAAATGCATACTAAGGAGTACCATAAGTAATTAGTTGTATTTATAAAGCCTGATGATTGGGTGTTGCAAGAGACAGAGTAGATCACCGTGACACAAGATCTAGTTTCTTAAAGACAAAAATATCCCAGTTGTGCCAAGATCTAGTTCCTCAAAGAAGAGAAGATCCAAGTTATGCCATATGTAGCCCAATCCAATCCAATTTCTTAAATAAGAAGAGAAAGTTTTGAAATAGAGTTGTCCAAAAGATTATGATGGAATACAAAAAGTAACTCTTATGAGAACCGATCTGTAAGCATAGTGAAATTATGTCAAAATGACTTAATGAAGTACAAGCATTTATGTGAAGCTGAGTTCACCCAAAACTTAGTAAAGTACAAAAATCTATTTGTTACAACCAAAACAAAGATGTTCATACCTTAACCATGAGTTATTAACAATGGATAAAACAATGATTTTCATAACACAAGGAAAGTTATGAAAGACATCGGGGTAAAGAATAAACCTTACGAGTGAATAATATAGTGTACAAATGTGACAAGAATGTTCAGTTTATGTTGCGAATTCAATGATAACTATCATAACAGCGAGTCTCATAATTAGAGTTGTCTAAAAGCGTAAAACCATACCAAATTATAAGCTCATAAAACTAAAAGAAAAATTTCATGAACAAAAATAATAGAATCGAAAATTTGTCACCTTTTACAAAATCTTGCTTGATAATCACTAATAGATAGATGATTGACAATTTTTAGTTTTTCTACCAAGACTGCAGAAATAGTTTCATAAAGAACATTACACAAATCTTGTAAAGCTAAAGTCAAAGAAGGATAAAGCATTTTGCTTCTTTGGAACTAAAGTAATCCATGCAGAATTAAAAGATTTCATTCGCTGTCAAAATCTCCAAAATTCATATGCCATATCTTGCATATATCCTTCAAAATAATATTCTAATATTTTTAATAATAATCTACTAAAAAACCGTCAACACCTATTGCTTTCCTCGTTTTTATCATGGAAACAACTTTTAAATTTCATCAATTATATTTTTCAAAAATGTAATATATGCTTTGGTAAGCTAAGTTTTAACACTATTAAATATTTTATTTAATAATTCATCCTCTAGAGTCATTGAAGATGAAAATAAACCTTTAAAACATTTAACTGCGATTTCACTAATTTCTTCTTTGTCCTTCATTCATAAAAGAAAGCATGGTTTGTGTTTCACAAATCAAAAATCCTATAACACAAGTACATCGGTATACTGCAAAAGTTAATAACCATTCAAACTAGGATCGAAAAAGTTGGATCTCATATCTAACGTTCATGTTATTTTGAAGACAGCAAGAAAATGAAAAACTTCTACTATAGATAACTTGCTGAAACAGAGATCAGCGATGGCACATTTCTGTTGTTTTTTAAAAATGCATGCGATAATGGCAATTGCCCTGTAATTACGTCGAATCTCATATGGGCTTGCAGCAACCCCGTATTAGCATTTTACAACGCCATATATTTACAGGGTTTGCAAAAGTCCGGATATCAATTAGTAGAAAATGACAAACAGAATATGGAGTACATTACTACCTTGGATTACAAATTAACTTTTCACATCTGTAAGTTCTTATTTTAAAGAAAAAATGCAAGATAGGCACATAAATAACATTGTCAAAAAGGTGAAACAGTAACAACATCAATAACTAAAAACTAAAAACAGAGGAATATTTTTTTCACAGAAGTTATCTACCTAAATTTCACAGTTGCTAAAAGATTCAATGAACAAACAAATCCATTTTGTAGAAGCACTTGGAGAAATAAGAAAGTTAAGAGCAGTAATTAATTTCTGCATTTTCTCCTTAAAAGGAAATTTACAATAATAAAAAATTCTAATTCCTTCAATTTATCTAAAGCTTCCAACAGCTTTATATGGCCTCGGGCATTGCGAAATTTGTTTTCCTTGAAAAAGGAAAAACACAAACAGTGACAAACTATATTACAAATTGTCGGCTTATTCTGAGATAAAGAAAGTAAAATATAGTTTATGAATAAAACATGGTGGATACCTATAGTTACAATTCATTTTGAGATGCATCATTCGCAAAATAAAAAAGCTTTTATGTAGCTTATGAACAAATACCAATGTTGTAGAGAAGAATAGCAAATCACTACATAAAGGTGACCCATTTGTGTATTCCTATCGACGATATCTGTAACGCTTAAAATTGAAGTAGACATGCAATATACCTCTCTCAAAGGTACACTTGAACCCTTTCTTATGTGAATATTCCCATTCTTTGTTGACAATGCGAAAAGCCTGAAATAAAGGGAAATTAGTTATAGACAAACAAATAATAAACTATAAGTTGCTGCAAGAAAGAACATAATCTAAGAAATACATAAAGTTTAAGTCCATACTATGTCCTCATACGGAGGCCCTGCATGAAATCTAATCAAGCAAGTTTCACCATTGCTCCCATCTTTCTCAATTGTATAAGTAGGGGCTTTTGTTTTATCCACTAGATCTGGATAAAATATATTAAATTTGTACCCCTGTACAATCTTTGGAGGTGGATTGTCATGATCATAATGTGTTTGATTATACTTGTTCCACTCGTATCCAGTGTGCACTCGATTGAAATATTTAGGTTTTCTTGGACGATATTTATCGTGCCACCAATACACCTGAAAAAAGAGAAAGGTTTGTCAGTTACCTCAGAACAGGAGTAATAAAATTTAATAATAAATAGCATTATAAAACAAGGTGTTGACAGTAAATCGTATCACAGGATAACATTGTATACTTATATTGACCTGTGATTCAAGATTGACTTCAGAACCAGAACCTAGTACTGCATCACCATCTTCCATTGCTCCCATGGCCTTCATGGCAAGCATTCTCTCCTGATTTGTCAACTCCAAACTTTCATCTATCGTACTTGGTCCTGCAGCAGCCTCCTGCAACCTTTTTTGTTGTTTTTTCAAAACATCTGCCCTTTTCTTTTCCTGCAATAGTGTTTGCATATCAGTAGAAGTTGAGGCAGTCTGAACTTATAATTCATAAGCTTCTAGCATAGAAAAACAATTTTAAATTTTTTAAAGTAATTTATTTCCAAGATTTACTTTTATTATAGCAAAATATTAATCATAATAAACCTAGTCATAATAGACATCACACTCAATTCTCACACATCATATAACGTTTTCAAGCTGACCCTACAAAATAGTTCCAAAATAAAATCAAGACAGTTAAAATATTTGTCTGGTAAACTGCAAAATCTTTTACCAAATCCGCCTTATCAGCTTCTGGATCTAAACCTTCTTCTCCATCATAGTCATGCAACAACTGTGGAGAAAATGATCCCAGCTCTTCTTCCTGCTCCTTGATTGCATGTTCCATTGGCACTAGTTCTGGAGAATACGTTCCAGGACCTAAAATAATCATAGATGAAATTAGCTTTTATCTAACATTTAACTGCACCAAAATTTTCATCCATAACAGAATAAAATAAAATAAAAAAGGTATGGAAAACAATCCAAGAAAATGAGAAGATACCTTCAGTTGTATTATCGAGGATATCATTTTCTGGTTCTACGGCAGATGTTTCTTTGGAGAGTTTATTATCAACATCTTCTAAATCTCGTACCTTTTGCAAGTGTTGGTGAAGAAGGTTTTCATGTATCTCTTTCAGGCGGGCCTAGCCACACAATTAATTTCAAAAAATGAAAGAAAAAAAGTTTTATTATATACGTCTAACACAAATATATATCTAAGAAAAAATTATTTAATTGAAGAACATAATAAAGAAAACTAAATTCTCATTTAAGAATTAGCAAACAATTGAAGATGCAGATATCCAATAAGATAAAGGAAACAAATCTAAAGGGAAAAGAGATCCTTCAAAAAGGCAAGCACAGAATAAGAAATTAAAAATCAATCAGATACTAAAGTTCAATACAAAAATGTCACACAAACGAGGATATTTTCCCAGTCACCTTCAACAATGAAAACTATATCCATTAACACTTAATACGAACTAGTCATACAGTAAAAAGGTAACATCGTTTGTTATTCAAATACTTAACAATACCAAAGGTATGCATGTAGAACACAAACGCAGAATGCTGGCCAAGGCAAATTGGCAGTTTTAAGTAAACAAATTCATCAAGCGTTGTATTACAAATAAGGCATTAATTAGGTATACCAGTGATCAATTAAGAAACAGCATACCTTCGCCTTAAAGATCTGAAGCCGCTTCAAAACAGCTTCCCAATATTCAACTACTTTTGCATCCCCAGATGCCATTTTTGCCTCAATATCAAACTGCAACTTAGTTAAACCGTCATAGGTTTCTCCCTCCAACATGATTTTGACATCTTCATCAATACTAGCATGAAGTCCTCTTTCTTCTGCAAGAAGTTCTGGAGGAGGCTGCTCACCACGAACTCGAGCTCGGTCAAGCACATCTCTTTTGCGAGCCTCTGCTATCTCCCAGTTACAGAGGATCGTTAATGCCTATCCCAATTAAATAGAGATAAATGTCACCTTTCCGTTGTCTCGTATAACCAGAATGAAAGTGCAGAATCTCATGATTCTTTAAATAGTTTTGAATCTATTTTTTTAATAATCAAAATCCAAAATTCAATAAAAGAATTGCAAGAAAGGCAGAAATTTCAAAATTATCAAAATGATGAAAAAACCAACCTCCCAAAATTCAATGTGTGTTGGTGTAGCTCGATCTAATTCAAGATGCATTTTGATGTCCTCCTCTAATTCTTCCATTTCTTTCACTGTGAGACCCTATTTGGCAAGTTCCACAGCCAAAACGTTTTGGAAGGGTGAACAGCATGTATATTTTAGGATCAGAAAACGCCTACTGTAGGAACTATTGAAAGATATAAAAAACTTCAAATTAATCTAGACACAATTATGATAGATGTTAATTATTGTTTTCTGAAACACTGTTTAATTCTTCTAATTAAAAATTGATATCTTTTTGTCAGTCATAGATTAGTAACTTAATACAAGCAGTCAACCAATCAAAATACCTTAAAAATGTTGTATGGTTCAATAACCGCAACATCAAAGTCATTTGAAAGATTTAGATTTTTTGAGAGAATATCTATAGGCTTTGCCCGACCCTCACGCAGCCTAATCTCTGCCCGAACCTTGCTCTGATCAAAATGAAACTGGCAAAGGAGAAAAGAATTTCAAAAACCAGTTTGCTACAAAATTCAATAAGATAGAGCCAGAACTATAATGGAGTGTAAAAATTTCACTTACCTCTTCCTCCTTTTTTTCCCAGTCTTGAAATTCTGCTCGGGCACGCTCTCTTGCTAACATGGCCTAAAAGAGAGTCACAAACTGTTAAGAAATAAAACAAAATAAACTTTCATTTAATGGTATTTTTTATAATCCCTTTTGCAAAACATATAAATCAAACACCGTTTTCATGGGAAATAGAAAAAAAAAATTGTTCTTCAGCCCCACTTTCATTCTTCTGGTTTTGAGAACCTTTGTTGAGCTTATACTTCAAATTCAACAGTATGAACCCCTATTGTTTCCGTAAATAAGGAATCACTGATAAGCGTTTCAATTTCTGATATGTTCGGCTAGCATTAATTACAATTTTCTGCATATATAATGTTTCCTTGAAATTTCTTATGAAGCTGTCTTTTTAAAATGCTCGGTAGGAAATAGAAGAAACTAATTATTTATGTTTTGATATAACTAGCATGAAAATTCAGGATTCTAGTTATTGTCTCAGAAAATACTAGACCAATGTAGTTGCTTGCTTTTAAGAAAAGTTTACAGCTATATATTTTGTATTATAATAATAATCGATTTTTATTTTCATAACCATTTTCCTGTCCAAAAGAGCTGCAACAATGCTCCGAACAAAGAGTAACATTTCTCATTGTAAGTTTACTTGCTTTCCTGCATAGTAAACCCACATGAATGATGATTACAAGCCTTATAGACCCTAGGATAAGAAACAACCGCTAATATTTCACCTAGTTTCTAAATGGTAATGATGCATTTGTTCTAGCTTGCACAATGCATTCTTCCAGAACTGATAGAGAAACTAAAATTACCTCAACAATCCTTAAAGTAGTTTCTGATGTCAGCAGAGAAGTATGCAATCTCAATTATGGTGATACAGAATCACAATCCAGCCCACCCTGAACAGGATCAGTGCTGGAATCACAATTCTGATTCTGAGAGATTGCACGAAATTCTGAATCGCAATTTCAGGTAATTCCAAGCAATTCTGGTTTGTTTGTTACATTCTCTTAATGAAATACATATCATCTTTATGACTTTTATCTCAACAACATGGACTAACTCATTAAAGTAGCCAGATGAATTGACAATAGGTATGTACCATACCATTCTAGTTTCTCAGTTAAAACTTTGGTTGAGATAGACCAAAATTAATTTCTGAAACTGAAACTGAATTTTTACTTACGTCTGATAGATCTATCAGACAGCAATTTCAGAACTCCTTTTATGGAATGTTTTTTCAAACAATAACTCAGTATTTCCCACTGGAATCAAACCTGTGACTTGGGTTTCTGTATTTGAATAATCCACATTAATTTGCATTCACGGATGAAGAAGAACCAAATGACTGAACCACTGAATTAGGTTAGCCTAAGCTGTGACTTTTACTTTTATTTACAAAAGTCATATATTATTGGTAGTTGTGAATCACGACTGCAACCTAAATCAATTTCCAAGTATTAATACACAGTGCAAGTGTTCATTATTTTGAAGGTTCTTTTGTAATTTTTTTCAGGAATTGAAGAATCAAAATATTTTGTAATGTACTTAACTCTTATAGTTTTCTTCTATTTGATCCTGCAAAACATTTGTTTTCATACCAAACAAGGCAATAGTACTGTTATGTTTTTGAGCTTAATTCATTTCTTTACTTTAGAACTGATTGAACCAGAACACATTATAAAATTTGGATGCTGGTCAATTCATTATTTTGGCTATTGAAATTTTCTTTTTGTGTTAGCTTAGCATTCATAGATTGAATGGTATCTAACCGTTATAACAAGCTTTTATTCTGTGATCAAGTTAATGTAAAAGACCAAATTGCACAGTTATCCATGTGTCCTAATACTACACTTATGAAGATTGGATCGGATCATAGATCATTTTTTCATTCCTAAGATTCCAGGTCACAGATTGTGATTCAGAATTGCATGGAATTGTGCAATTAGAAAAGATTAAAGAATATCAAAGTTTTAATCATTTTCAAAAGTATGTGCAATTAAGAAGACAAAAAATTAAAAATCCTTAAAAAATAATATATTCAACTTTACAATAGAAATTTCTAAACATATTAATATAACAACATTGCATAGACAGGAAATGCCTTTTTGCACCTACAAGAACCTTCCTTTTCCTATATGAATTATAGAATTTATCCTTTCCATAACAGTTTTGTCATTAGGTTTTGTGGGTTTCTTGTTACTAGATATGACGGAAATGTGGGCCATAAGTTCCAATTTTTTAATCATGGTTTAGAGGAAGTCTAGTAGTTACTCCCTCCTTTTTTCTCTCAAACTGGTTGTACCATGGGTCCACCCCCTAATTTTGTCTCACTCTGTGACAGGGGGTTCCTCACTCCTTGTCCTGTTTCCTTGTAAATTCTGTTTTTCCTGTAATATAATATGCCTGGGCTCTTCTTTAAAAAAAAAACAAACCAACAACATTGCATTAAGCATAAACATCAACATAGATTCATTGTTTATACTCTCATATTCTCATATTCAGTACAAAAAATTTTAAATGTAAGCTACACTGCAGCATTCATTCACCATCAACTAAAACAAATGAACTGAAGAATATCCATAATCAGCTACTAAAGTGATTCAAAATGAGTTGAAAGATGCCTTTCTGAGCTATTGAACAACGTGCTGCTGAGCTCCCCAAGAATGCATTACTCCTTGCAGAAACATGTGCGCTCAAAGTGCCAATACCCTTGAGACTGCTGATGACATACTCAGAATGTTCTATCCTCTTTCTTTCTACTTTTATAGCTATATTGAGTCATGACTTTTGTTATTGGAATGTTGTTTTAATGTTTAATGTTAAAAATGTATAAACTTCAAATTGGTGTTTTTAAAGATTCCAAAATCATTTGGAATCACCCAAAATCATCTGGAATCATGATCCAGAATCAGCCAGAAGAATCAGGAATCGCAATCCCAAACTAGATCATGATCCAGCACATATCCAGCTCGCAATTTTTCTAATCACAATCCAGAATCGCATGGATCACGTTCCTGATCCAATCTTGATCCAAGGTATGCTACATCAGGTGTTCCAGAGCTATGCATCTTGCTTTGAGAAAATTTTGTTCCGATAATTTGGAGAAAGTTTGGCCTAATACAAGTTGAAAAGTAAAATAGTAATGCCTTTTTAAATATTTGTATTCCTTTCATTTCAAAAATATTTGGAACAAATCCAAGCTCTTTACAGAATACCGAGATTTTCTTTTCTTTTCATTGTTTTCTTAATAAGTTCTAAGAACAGAAACTAAACATCCATATAGCTGGTTTACAAAGCATAGCCTTTCTTTCCATTGGTATGGTATTCCGTGTCTGGAAGATGAGTGGTAGCTAGTGTCTTAGCATTCAGCATTGAACTACGAGCTTCTGCTCAAATGCAAAGAGTATTAGAAAGCAAAAATCACAGTGCATAAGCTCATCAAAAAAGATTGCAAATATGAAATAGGAGAACTCTGTTAACTAGTGTTGGTTTCTTTAACCCCATTTTGTGGCTGTTGGGGGAGAGGGGAGAGGGATCAGATCCCCTAGCTCCTGTTTTGAACTGCAAACGTTGTGTACATAATCTTGTTGTTTTCTAATATACTCCCGAATTTTCTCCCCAAAAAAAAAATACTTATCCTACCAAGGCAGGGTCCTGGGAGAGTCAATGGATAAGCAAAAATCTAACTTCTTTCAAGTGGCTACACCCAAGCTCGAACCAAAGTCTTATGACTTGAAAAAGAAGCACCTTACCATCACTCCAAGTGGTGGTCCCTTACAAATACTTGCATAATGCTTATAACAAAACACCCCAGGGTTCTCTTGGGCAAAAACATCCCTCCAGTGAGCAAACAAAAGCCCATTGACACAAAGAGAGAACACAAAGAAAGCCAATTTTGCATGTACGACAACTATCATACCACCCAATACAACCCAAACCATTACTCCACATGATCAGGCTTGTCAACGTACGTTACACATGGAGCTCAAGGCTCATCATTGGAATGCCCACTATGAGTGCATGGCTAGTCAGTAAGAGGAACGCCAACAATCTCTTGCATGAGAGAGGTGGAGTCGTCAACCATCATGGTGAACTTCAAGAGTTGAGGGAGAGCATGAGGGACCTGATGGATGTTGGAGTAAAAATGCCACAAGTAATCTTCATGGGGGACCAAAGATAATAGGGACCAGAACTTCCTCTACTGGTTGAAGGATGTCATCAAAGAAATCTCAAGGTGCGAAAGTAGGGAGCATCAAAGCCACTAAAGACAATCCACTAGCACCCCTATCAACATTGAGCTCAACAAAACACAAAGGAACACAATGTTTGAGAATGAGCTAGGAAGCCAGAGGTTCTTGAAGCAAAACCAATTGTAGGGATGCATAGGTTGAGCCCCACAATCCACACAAAGCACCATAGAGACAAGGTCGTCTACATGTCCATGTGCTCATGGGCCCCAAAGGTAGCAATAACTTCTTCCTCATTGTCTACAAACATCTCCAAAGTAGAGGGAGAAGCTAAGGGAGTAGAGGGAGAAGCTAAGGGAGAAGGGGCATCAATGTCAAGTCAATGGAACCATTGGGTAAAGAAGGGTCAATAAACCTGGTTGCGATGGTGCCAAGAGCTTGTGCACCACGTCAATCAATAGACCCATGAGTCCATGAGGAATCATGAATAGCTTTGAAATTAGCACCACAGAAAGCTCGTTTTGAGCTCGTTAACTAGAAATATGTGCATGCAAAAACAATCCTCCACTTTTCCCAACTAAAATCTACACAAAGTTTAAACTATATGTCATATAATAGAGTTACCCTAGCATCGAGCAGGAAATACCTAATTAGTTGCCTCACCAGTTAACCCCACAGAGCTAGCATGTTAGACCTAGAATAGGCTCTTTTTTCACTATTAGAAGGGGAGAATCACCAAAGAACCACTAAACCTCTACCACTCCAAAACACTTAGCCCTTAAAACCACAATGCTGCCTAGGGAAATATTGGTGGTTGATGCCAACAAATCCAACACCACCTAGACCTTTGTGCCCTGAATTAGGAAAGTATCATCGTTCTAGGTCTAGATGGCCTAGTTCACCTAGGAACAGGGGTAACCAAGAAGGGCACAGCAATAACCATCCCAACCCACCATCATGAAGAAAATGAGAATGTGATTTTGTGCTTGACAAAGAATCTCACAAGAAAAGCCATAACTTGGTTGCAAACATTGCTTCCCTTGTCTACACACCTCACTCCTTTAATAGCCACCACAAACAGGGAGAGAACATTCTCCAATTAGAAAATATAATTTTTACACTCCAACCATGTGTGTCATGTGGCTTTTAGCCAAAAAGTGACCTCATTCACACGTGCACTCCACTTATCTATGCAACATAACCACATCTAGAGATCCACTTTGAAGGGGCCACCCAATCTCATGATCATACTAACTTCATGAAAGAGCAGCCGCTAACAATATGTTCCATGGTTTCAATGTGACAGTGATAGAGAACACATGAAGACACCAACTAATATTCCATCCATTGTAAATTATCAGATGTCAAAATGGATCAATGCCCCAAGACCCAACCAAAAGAACAAAATTTTGGGTGGCAATAAAGCTTCCAAAGTAAAGACCATCTCCCTTCACACCCAAAAGAGAGGTTGAACAAAGGCAAGACCCAAATCCTCCCAAGAGAATGAAGAAAGAAAAGCAAGTCCTATCTAGTTCCAAATGGTGGGGCCTATCTCATGACTGCACTTTGAAGATCACTGAGTTGAGAGGGCACCTACTCTAATGTAGGAATTGAGGAAAAAGACCATGAACCCCTAGAGCTAATGTAGCTTAGCAAAACAAAACGCCTTTGGCAAAGCCAATTGAGAGCATTGTGGAAATGTTCTCCAAAGCAAATCAGGGATCTAAGCCCTCCAACCAATGATGCAATGCCAATTTTTCCTTTCCCAAAAGACCATTCCCCCAAGGATTGAAGAAAAAACCAACCCCTTTGAATTGAACACTAGACCATCAAAGGAGACAAGGGTCAAGTGTCCATGGAGCCATATTTTGCAATAATGCAACTAACCCATAATTTGTTAGAGGAAGACCAGACTTCAAAAGCCAACTTAACCACTACAATACTAGCCAATTCACTCATGGTTCGAATCATGCATCCTTCAACATGTTTTGGACATGTCACCACCATACTCATGAAGATCAAATCGGGATTGAGATCCAAACAATTGCGATTTGGATCTATTCTAGATCATGTTCCAATTTGAAATCACAATTCTAAATGATTCCAAGTGATTTTAGACGATTCTAAGCAATTCTAGATGATTTTAGAATCCTTAAAAACACCAATTAGAAATTCACATTTTTAGCATTAAACATTAAAAGATCATCCCAATAACAAAATTCATGACTCAATACAACTATAAAAGTAGAAAGAATGGACATAGAATATTTTCAATATGCATCATCAACAGTTTGAATGTTTTCAGGACTTAGTGCACATTTTTCTACAAAAAGCAATGCATTTCTAAAAAGCTCACCAACACACATTCTTCAAGAGCTCAACAATGCATTCTTCAACTCATTTTGAATCACTTCAATAGCTTGCATTTGAAATTGTTTGTGATATATATGGGAGTATAAACAATGAATTTATGTTGATGTTCATGATTAATGCAATGTTATATTAATATGTTTAGAAATTTCTATTTTAAAGTTGAATAAATTATTGTTTAAGGGATTTTCAATTTTAATATGCTTAGAAATTTCTAATTTAATTACATATACTTTTGAAAATGATTAAAATTTTGATATTTTTTAATATCACAATTCTGAATTGCAATCCACGATCAGAAAGCTTATGAATAAAAAAACAATCTATGATCCGATCAGATCTTCATAAGTATGATTGCCACATTCCAGCGGACAAGATGAAAGCGATTTCTTTCCTCTGTTCAATGCCAAATAAAACTCCAAACAATATGATCTATCTTGTCCATCACCCCAGCCAAGGCAGCGAGAACATAAAGGGCATAAATGGGAATGTTCAACAAAATAAATTTAGCCAAAGTAAGTTTCCCCATGGGAAACAGTAACAAACATTTCCACATTGCTAACTTCTACTAAAGTTTTCTAATCACAAGCTCCCATAGCCCTTGTGAGACCAATAGAAAGATATTTCCCCAAGTAAGAGAGAGGGAACTTTCTAGTCTAGCATTGAAGTTGAGCTCCATGCAAGCAGTCCCCTACCAGTTACCCTCCAAACAAGTGGAAAGGCTGAAAAGATCCAAGGCCTCTCTGACCTTTCAAGCCTCACCCATGGCAACTTTGAAAAAGATGTGTGTCATCTACATAGTAGAGGGTTCTACCACCCTATAGGAAAGGATTTTGGACCTGCACCTTTCTAAACACCACAGGAGATTATCCACCAAAATTGAGAAGAGATATAGGGACAAAGGATCCCCTTGTCGCAAACCACCAAAGGGGTGAAAAGGGTTGATTTGGGCCTCTCCAAATTCTGAAGCAAATAGAACTCTGAGAGAGAGAGAGAGAGTCACAAAACCATTTACCAAAACCCAACAATTCCAATGTTTTGTCAAGTCTTCCCTAGTCCACCTTGTGACAAGCCTTTGTGAGGTCGATCTTAAGATGCAAATTGCCTACTTTTGGGATTTAGCCCAATAGAGTGCCTCATTGACAGCTATGGCACTATCAACTATATTCCTTCTAGGGATGAAACTGAACTAATCTAGTTCAATCATGTCCAAGATGAATGGTTGGAGGTGGCATTGCAACAAGGACAAGAGGAGCTTGGCCAGACAATTGCATAGATTGATAGGCAACAATTTGTCGAGGATTGAATTACCTCATTCTTGGGAAGAAGAATGAATAGGGTTTCATTCCAACACTTCAAAACAATGGCATGGGAGAAATAGCTCAAAAGGAGGTTGGCAAGTTGATTATCCATGATGTCCTAATATGCTTGAAAGAACTCAAAATTCCAGCTATCTGGTCCAAGAGATTTGTTTCTAGATGCCCGCACAACAAGCCCACAAATCTCACCCATTAAAGGGGTTTAAAACCTCTCACTGTCCTCCAAGGAGAGTCTCCACATGACCGATCTGACAAGGGGGGTCAACCTATCCCAATATCTTTGTTGAGGAGAGAAGAAAAAATCATAGATCAAACGGGCATTTTGAGTAACGTCTAAGGAAAAGTGGACCAAACAATTTTTGGTGTTTTTCCAAGCTACCACAATGTTAAAATATCTTGAGCTCTAATTGCCATCTTTCAGCCAACAATCTTTAGCCCTCTATTGTCAATAAATGTGTTGCCCTATGCATTATAAAAAAAAATCTTTGTTCCAACAATTGTATGTTGAAAAAGAATGAATTTCATACCTCTTTGTTGGTTGTCCTAGCTGGCTCCTTGGGTTCATAAAGGGTCTACTTGCCAAACCAAGGCTGCATACACCACTACATGCAAGCCCACTAGGTTAGCTTGCATTTCTTCATAAACAATCCAAAACCTCTATAGTTGTAGTCCTGGCTTCAAATAACAGCAATTTCCTCCGTCAAGCTTGTGTCTTCGGTCCATATATTTCCAAAACAAGGACAGTATCGTTCTACCCCAAGTCAACACAATATCAGACAATATTCCAACAAAGCCCATGAATGACTAGGGAGAAACTCCTCCACATATCACTTGAAAATAAAAAAGTGAGCAAGCAAATAAGCCTACCATTAATTCCCCACAATGCACTTCCAGAAAAATAAACCCCATGAATGACAATCTCCACCATACCATTGCACAACTCCAACTCTGCAGAAACTGTCTTCCCTTGTGTTAAAGAGATCACTGATCATGTTCCAATCCCCTCCAGCACCCAACTATTGGAGGAAAAGATGTCAAGAACCTCACAAGTGAAAGCCTCTCGATTGTTCTAGACTAAAGGACCGTAAACATAAAGAATATGAAAACCTTCCCCTGCAATGTCTATCATAAAACAATTGTGTACGAATTCATGAAATTGCAGACCCTACCTCCAAAGGATGGCTAACATTCACAAAGCAAAGAAAGACGTTGTCAGTATTGTCACAAGCCTAATAATTGATTAGAAACTGCTGTGTTCCAAAGGAGCAAAGGAGCAAAGAAAAGGAAGCTACTTCTCAAAAATCATTAGGTAACCAAAGTAATGGTGAAGTTGGTGTAACCTTGATTACTCTTGATAAGACTTTATGTAGAAGTGAGTTTCATCAATCTGATGAATAGATATTGAATTCTGAAGCATCATTTCATGCATGTCCATATAAGAAATATTTTAGGACATTTATAGAAGTTGAAGATGCTCATGTTCAGTTGGGTAATGAACATGAATGTCCAATCATAGGTATTGGTGATGTGTTGATCCAGAAAGAATATGGAAGGCAATTAACTCTTCAAAATGTTAGGGATGTACATAATTTAAAAAGAAATCTAATTTCAATAAAATAGTTAAATGTTGCTGGTTTCAAAACTATATTGGGAGAGGGTTATTGGAAGATCACAAGAGGAATCATGACTGTCCTAAAAGGAGAGAAAAGGAGTTCTTTGTATGTACTAAAAGGAACTTGGGCAAATAGGCATACCATAACAACAAAGGAACCTAATAAAGATCTATGGTTAAGGCATCACAAGATAAGACCCTTGAGTGAAAAAGGAATAACAGTATTGCAATCTGAAAACCTTATTCCTAAATTTCCTTTAGCTGCACTTCCATTTTGTAAAGATTGTGTTATTTGCAAAAGGCATAGAGTTTCCTTTAAAACAAATGAATCACATAGGAAGAACAATTGCTTAGAGTTAATCCATTCTAATGTTATCAGTCCTATAAATCCTATGTTATTTAATGGTGACTATTACTTCATAACCTTTAGTGATAAATTTTTCTCAAAAATGTTAGTTGTATGCTATGAAAAGCAATGATCAGGCTATCAATATGTTTAAATTGTTTAAATCTATAGTTGAAAATGAGACCAGTAGAAAAATTAAGTGTTTGCACACTGATAATGGAGGAGAATTTTGTTCCGACATCTTTGAGCAACTCTATTGTGAAGCATGCATCAAACATGAAAGGACAATCCCTAACACACCACAAGAAACTGGTGTTGCTGAAAGGTACAACAAAATAATCCTAGATAGAATTCGAAGCCTGTTAAAACATTCTAGATACCAAAAGATTTTTGGCATGAGGCTGCAAAAACTATTGTGTATTTGATCAATAGATCCCCTAGTGGACCATTAGATGGAAAAATACCAAAAATTAAATGGAGTAGTAAGCAAATAAGTTATAAGCATCGTATAACCTTCAATTGCATTGCGTATGCCTACATTCCTAAAGAAAATATAGCACACAAATGCATTTTTGTAGGCTATGGAGGTACTAATAGGGGTATAAATTTTGGGATCTAGTTGTTGATAGAATATTCAGAAGTAGATATGTTTATTTTAATGAAAATGTAATATACAGACAACTTGAACAATCAGCAGAAAAGAAAGAATAGGTAAAAATTAATACATCCTCTATTGTTTTAAGGATTTAAGGCAACCATTGCAGCAAATACAGGATCAATAGCCATCTCAAATGTCAAGCCCTATGGATGAGGACACAAACAATAGTGGAAACAGAGAAGAGAAAGTACAAGATGATGAAGGTGAGCACTATGAAGAAGATATTGGTGAAACACCTCAACATTAGGTTCAAAGATCTACCTGCATTAATAAGCCTCCTAACATGCATTCTCCAATTTTACAGTGTTTTTTACACTGAAAATGGTGAACTAGAAAATTTTCGAGAGAAGCTATGCAAAGTTCAGATTGGAAGCTTTGGATGTCAGCCATGGATGAAGAGATAAATTCACTAGAACAAAATCAGACCTAGGAGTTGGTTCCTCTTCCACCTGTTAAGAAAGTCTTGAAGAATAAATGGTTGTTTAAAATCAAAACCAAGGCTAACCAATCAGAAAGATACAAAGCCAAATTCACTAGAACAAAATCAGACTTCGGAGTTGGTTCCTCTTCCACCTGATGAGAAAGTCTTGAAGAATAAATAGTTGTTTAAAATCAAAACCGAGGCTAACCAATCAGAAACATACAAAGCTAGGATGGTGGTAAAAGGGTATACACAGAGAAAAGGCATTGATTTTTCAGAAATTCTCTCCCTTGTTGTAAAACATGCCTCAATTCAAAGAGTATTATCATTGGTAGCTTGTTTAGATTTAGAATTGGAACAGTTAGATGTCAAAATGGCATTTCTACATGGAGATCTAGAAAAAGAAAGCTAGATGCAACAACCAAAAGGCCAAGTGGATCATCAAAAACCCGATTCTGTTTGCAGGTTTAAAAAGATCCTATATAAGCTGAAACAAGCACTGAGGCAGAAATACAAGAAGTTTGACACATTTATGCATGCACTACAATTGATAGGTCTGAAGTTGATCACTGTATTCATTTCAAGGGTATCATATCAAGTAAATTTATGATTCTTTTGTTATATGTTCATGATATGTTAGTTGCTAATAATGATTTAGCTGAAATCAAGAAGTTGAAAACTAATTTGTCCAAGAAGTTTCCATAGAAAGATCTGGGTTCAGCTAGACAGATCTTGGTTATGAAAATACAGAGGGATAGGATGCAAAGGAAGTTATGGTTACACCAGAAAAAGTATATCAATAAAGTATTGCATCAGTTCAACAAGGCTTCAGCAAAAGCTATAAGTACTCCCCTAGCATCACACCTCTCCAAGGATGATTGCCCTAAGACTAATATTACAGAGAAAGTTATCCCATATCAATCAACTATGGGAAGTTTAATGTATGTGATTACCTATACAAGACCAGATATTGCTCATGCAGTGACAGTTATAAGTAGATATATGAGCAACCCTTGTATAAAGCATTGGAATGTTGTTAAGTGGATCCTTTGCTATTTAAAAAGTACAAAATCCCATTGCTTATGTTTTGGTTGTTCTAATTTGGAACTTATTGAATATGTGAATGCAAATAATGGAGGCGATCTTGATAAAAGAAAATCCACATGAAGATGTGTCTTTACTCTCGGAGGAGGAGCCATTAGTTGGATGTCTAGGTTACAAAATGTTGTTGCATCATCTTCTACAGAATCAGAATATGTAGCATTGTCAAGGGCATGCAAAGATATAATATGGTGGCGTTGTTTCTTGGATAAGTTGAACCTGAAACAAAAATCTTATGATTTATTATGTGACAATAAGAGTGCTATATTCTTGACAAAGAATGCCACATATTATGCAAAATCTAAGCACATGTAAGGTATCATTTCATATGACAAGCAATTGAAGAAAAGACTTTAGAAATAAAGAAGGTGCATATAGCTGATAATGTATCTAATATGCTAACAAAAGTTATTTCTGCAGAGAAAAAAAATGTTTGGAAAGATGAAGATGGGATTGACTTAATAAGGAAGCTGGAGAGTAGAGTAGATTTGACTTCAAGTGGGAGATTGTTGTGATAGTGAAGTAAAATCTATTCCTTGATTCTCTCTCTCCTTGATCTCCAATCAAAAAATTTGTAACTGATTGCTTCATTTTTGTGTTTAAGTCAATAAGATTGATGAGATGTAAATAGTTAATTATCAATCACTGATATTCAGTGAAGTTAGGCTGATCATTATCCTTCACTAACAGAGTTGACTGATGTAATCATATACATCATCCAAGGTATACATCCTATCTGTCTCACTTCAAATGTTTCTTCATCATTCACCTTCATTTTAATGCTTTATTTCTAGCTTGCAAAGCAGAATTCTATCTGAGAGCAACACATTGGAATTCTATCGTGTTACAAGCCTTTCATATGCCAAGTCTTACTTTTCCCAAAACATGTCACTCGTAATGTTATCAAAGGGCTCCCACTCTGTTTTATATTTTGCAGCCATTTCATGAACATGAGGCTGAAAATTGTTGTAACACTGTTGAACGGACATTGGTCAGTGTTAATTGTATTAATACTTTCGTTCAGCAGGATGATTTTACAAAGGTAATGAATTCGTCCAAAATCTTGCCAACTGCCAGAAATTATCACAACTTGCTTTTCTATGGATTAGATATAAATGTAGCCAGTGAGTTTCATAGGAAGCACAGTGTTAATCAAACCACATAGAACTTACCATTTCCTCCTCGTGCTGGGCTT
Source organism: Gnetum montanum (assembly GCA_015680685.1). NCBI lineage: Eukaryota > Viridiplantae > Streptophyta > Gnetopsida > Gnetales > Gnetaceae > Gnetum > Gnetum montanum. The sequence goes on along the minus strand of MNCI01006534.1, from coordinate 39,967 downwards.
TTTCAATTGCCCGTTCTTCCCTTCGCTTTTTAACCTTCTCAATTTCGGCCTGCATCCAAAAAATAATTTCGATTTCAGGAACTTACGCAGACATAACATAAATTTTAGATAAACTTAGTTCAACATCAGCTTACCATTCTCTCCCTTTGGCGCCTTTTCTCTGCTTTTACCGACAATTCGTCCAGTGATAGTCCTTGCACAACATCTCTTTCTATTTTTTTCCTCCACACAAACCTGGGTAGAAGTATGAAATTTAGCGTCTACTATCAAATCGTCCCGCCCAAGGTGAAAATACCCAGATATATATAATAAACATGGCTCGTACTTTTCATTTAAGTTGCTATCACCAAAAGGATTGGAGTCATTAGAATATCCCGAAACTCTCTGTGTTTTCAGTTTCTTTGCAACTTTGGCAGCCTGGGCAGAAAATTAAATTCCTATTTACTTCCATAACAGGGGTGAAAAAGGCACTCTACTTGAATAAATATCAAAAATAAAATATACCTTTTTCTGTGCCTTCTTAGCCAAATATTCCTGAATTTCCTCTTCAGTAATTTTTTTGGACTTCTTCCCCTTGCGATCCCTGGAGGGCGACGAAGAAGCAGAACCGCAATCTGAATCGGAATCGTAAGAATGACGGCTTCTTCGTCTTCTTTTATTCCTTCTATCATTGTCTTCTTCTTCGTCGTCAGAATAATGGCGATGACGACTTGTGCTCCTTCTCTTGCTGCTTTGCCCTTTGCTGCTACTGCGTTCCTCCCGCGCCATGGATCCAACACAAGAATAGTGAAGCAGCAGCCCTCGTGCTTCCAACAAGGGCGCACCCCGATACTGCAGTTGAGGGGGTTTGTTAAGGTGAGCTACAATCTAGAGAAGAAAAATTAAAACCTTAACTCAGTTATATTGGTCTCCTTGTGGTCCATTAAGGTTTTGGTTTTAATTATTCTTCTCCAGCTTGTAGCTCACCTTAACAAACCCCGCCATTTAATCTCTATTAAAAGCCAAATTAATATTAATGGCTAAATTTTGAATATCATTAGTCATTTGAGGAAGGGGTGTCTACATTTAAAACTTTTTTTAAAAGGGGAATGAAGGGGTCTCTAAATCTAAAACTTTCTCAAAAAAAAAATTTCATGAGCTTCTCTATTGCTTTATCCTCAACAAATAAAGATGCTATGCCAAACAAATCCAAATTCTTATTTGGTAAATATTGCTAATCAAGTTAGGTTTTGGTCAACAAAATTGATTTTTTCAAATGTTGAACATATCCTAAGGATTATTTATACATAAGTATGCAGTGTTGATCATTCATATCTAGACTTTAGATTTTGATGCCCAATCTAAAAAATAGTCCAAAGTTCACTGTTTTGTTCAATTATTTAATCTTTCCTTGATTTTTCTAAACGATGAGTAGCAAATTATTAGTCTTTTTAATCCCATTAAGAATATAAAACCTAATCCATAAAAAATATATGACATTGTAAACAGGCATGAGGACTTACATTCAACCAATTACATGTTAAAATCTTTCTAATTCTTACAACTTTTCTATTTGTAAAGAGCATTTGTTTAATGCTTGTCATTTTCTCCTTAAGAAAAAAGATGTTGAGAAAAACAAAAAATGTATTAAAGTTGAGGATCAAAAAAATTATCTAAAGCTGAAGATATGAAAAATCAAGTTAATATCAATGATAAGAATATTCACATGTCAATAAAGAAACCAAAGAAGATAGAAACTTCTAGGAATGTTTTTACTTGTACTATAGAAAGCACGATTGATCCAGATAGATATCTCACAAGACAATAAGAACAATGTTAACTTATAGATAAAAACTAGGACTTTTATCTATTTTTCACATTTCTTATAATTTATATAGTCTGATGTTTCTCTTGATTTTTCTCTAGTGGATCTCATGTTTTTTCAATGAATCAAATTTTTTTCATCAAATATGATTTTTCTCTCTGTGATTTTTCTCTTATGGATTTGATTTCTTAAAATTTCTCTGTGGGGAATTCTATATTACTCCCAACTTCTTGAAACAATGTTGAAATTACTGCTTCTTCTCTCAATGCATGAATTTATGTTGATTCTCAAATTATAGATTTATAAGCTAGTAAGAAAAATTTATGATGCCTTTTTTTAGTGATGTTGATGCAACTAACACACCTAATTTTATCCTTCCTAATCATGTATATGAGTCATTAGTTGCTAATCTTCTATCACAATATGTGTTCATTCAAAATTTGGGTTACCTACCTTGTAACTCAAGTTTTCTTTCATAATTAAATGATGCGATGAAAAAACATGACCTCCAAGTCCTTCATGTCATTTATTATTCTTGCTTTTTCTAATTACTGAGCTAGGCTTTGATAGTGCAATGTGCCCTCAATATAGGGTCTTTTATACATAAGCATGCAATGTTGATCATTCATAAGTGGGCTTCAAATTTTAATGAATATGCTAAAATTCCATGTTTTGTTGAGTTATGTAACCTTCTGTTGATTTTTCAAAAGCTAAGTAGGAAATTATTAATCTTCTTGGTCCCATTAAATATATAGAACTTATTTCTATAACTGTTGGTTTTCATAGACATTTGTTGTTGAAATCAATCTTCTTAATCATAAAAAGGAATTGATATTACAAATAGGTTGGAAGACTTATATTTAACCAATTACATATTATAATTTTCCTAATTCTTGCAACATTTGCCATTGTGAAAGATATTTATTTAATATTTGTTTTCTTCTACTCAAGAAAAAGATTTTAAGAAAAGCAAATTTTTATTGAAGCTAAAGATAGAAAAAAATAATACGAAGTTGAAGATATGAATATCTAATTTAATATCAATAATAAGAATGATCAAATAATAATAAAGAATCCAAAGAAGATAGATGCCCCTATGTATTTTGTTTTCCTTATGCTAGACAAAGTATCGATCAACCCAGATAAATAACTTGCAAGGCAAATATTTCTTTGTCTAACAAGAATACTATTAACTCAAATACTAAAACTACACAAGAAGGTTATAACTTATGGTAAAGATTCTAGATGTAAAATTAATAATAGGCAATGGGGTGAAGATCTTCTAAATGATGTGCTAAAATTTACTTGGGGTACAAATATTAGTGTTAAGCCACAACTCTCTATCTCAATTTCTTTTGCTATTTTAAGTTCAAGCATAGATGTTGAAAAGTGATGTAAATGTTGTTAGGCATGGGACCTTCCTCCCTATTAACAGTTAATTTCTTTCACTTTTTTTCTCAAAGTATTAATTGTAAGGTTGTACACTTATCCTAAAATTAGAAAAAAAAATTCATATTGTCTTTGATGTTGTCAACTAAGTGTTAAGCATGTCATGTACTCTAAATTTTCTTTTTCATTATTAATATTTTTTTGGGGTTTGACACCCCCTCTAAACATAAAAACTAATGTTGACAAGCACATTCTAGTTGATGGTAACAATTCTTAATGTTAGGTTTACATTAAGCAATACCACAACTTTTGATTCTTAAGTGTACATGTTGAAAGTAATAGAAATGTTGTAAGGGTTAGGACCCATCCTCCTTACTAACAATTAATTTTCCTCTTTTGACTCTCTAAAATATTAATTATAAAGTTGTTCATATGAATAGACATCGCATTAAGAATGTGATGTACTTTGATATTTTTTCTTTTTTGGGTGTGTGTGTTTAGGGGAGGATATGGGGAGAAAGTAGAAATGTTGGACCCAAAAAGAAATGAATAATAATATTAAAAATTCAAAGTACATAAGGTATAAAGGAAAAGCCTAATAATTTTAGGGATGTCTTTTTAGGTTTTCATTCTTACAACTAATTTTGGAAAACCTCCCCTTTAGGGGTAGGAAAAGGATTAGGCCTTGCCCTCTTTTAGAAACACCCTCATAGGTTTTCACTTCTTACTAAAAGGTTTCTTGTAAAAAAGGGGGGAAGACTCTCTTTAAACATAAAAGGAAGCTTCAATAAAAATAAATAAACAAACAAACAAATAGCAACAAAAGATAAAAACTTTTAGTTCATGAGCTTCTAAAACAAAAGGAAAATAATCCTACAAGAAATAAATGAATTGTTCAACTTTCATTGAAAGCTTTTTTTTCTTGAAGTTATAACTTAAAGGCAGCGTCTTTAAAAATCTTGATATTTAACTCCTTAAAAAAAAGTCATGGTCATGCTCTTGGTGCTAGAAATAACTACACATTAAAACTTCCAAATAGAATATAGAACAAGTGGCCGAAGATACTTTCAAATGCAAAGAAAGAAAGTAAATGAAGTAAGTTGAACACCAAGAATGATATTAAAGATGCTTCATTAAAAGTTGTTACAAATTTGGTTGTCCATTTCCAAGCATGCTATGTAGCCAGGCACTAAAAAAATGAGAAAATAAGTTTTCACTTCCACAAAGAGGACATTGAGGAGAAACAATTCCCATATGTTGAAGATGAGTATTAATATCAAGACCTTGATAAAATAAGACAACAAAACCATTTGAATCACAAGCGTTCACACATGATCCAATTGAATTTCATGGATGAGATTAGTTGTGGCATCTAGATCGTTATGCCTTGATTGCAGTTCGCTATCTTCCCACTTGGACTAGTGGTAGCTTTGTCATGTATGGTTTAGTCTAGAGTGAGGCATATGATTTTTGATTTTGTTTCAGCCTTATGCTACTCCTAATGATAATAAAGAAATCATTTGTTTAAATTAATTAACAATGGAAAGTAAAGTCTAAACTAGCCTATGAAAGATAAGTGTTTGTTCCTAGCTTGTTGTACACGCCCATAACCCACGTATCCACTACTGGGATTACCAAGCACTACACTACTGGGAAAACCAAGCAATAACGCTACTGGGATTACCAAGTGAATATGTGTTTATGCTCAAAACTAGTCACACTCATTCTGCCAATTCGTTAACATGCATGGAAACATAAATATTAACTAAGTATATGGAATATAAATTGCATTAAAAGTAAATTTAATCTAAGTCAAAGTGCTACAATGAATAATAATCAATCTCAATCTTATTGTTGTTCATAGAATGTGTCCAAGTACATTGCCACCTAAATAAGACACCATACAACTAACTCAAATCCACACTGCGGGCACTCACTGACTGTTATGTAAGATTATGGAATAAAACTACAAGAGTTTGGCTACTCTATTGACAAAAGAATTGCATAAACATAGCTGTGAGTGCTTATTTATAGATTTTATTGTTGAGCTGCGTCAATGGGGCCTCGTTATCGAAGCCTTGTTGTCAAATCCTTGATATCAGGGATAAAACATTAGAGCTAAGATATTGGAGCCAACCAAAAAGTTGAATTTTTATCAAATAAACCAACTAATTGATAACTCATCATACCCCCACGACTAAATAAAAACTCATCCTCGAGTTAACAGGATAGGACCAAGACTTATTTACAAAATTGGGAAGGTATGAAATTATTTATTGACACTAACTACTGACTCGCTCTAAGTGCCACATTACAAAATTTTATTCAACTGGATGCATACAAAATGATAGAGTGAAAAAAAGATTGGACAGGCTTTGAAGATTACAAAATTTGTAGAGGTCTTTAAGAATCTGCTGAAGATGATTCTTCTTGTTGCTACTAGTGGTGGCAAACTTCCAACCTAGATTGTTATGTCGATGCCTCTTTGGTTATCTGGAACATTCTTGAAGGATGGACTGAAATTTCTTCTCATCGTCCCATGGATCTAGCAAACTTGTGATGCTTGAGCATTTATCTTGTATGTGCTATGATTTGTTCATGGGCATATCCTTTGTTGTCCCCCTCTTAGCTTTATTTTTGTGCCTGGAAAGAGACCTTCTTCCTCAGGCATTTCTTTAGCATCACCCATAGTCACCAAAGGATCAACATTAGTTTTGGTAAATTTTACTTAATAATTAACCCTTTTCGGATTCCTTAGTTTTCATTTAAGCATAAGGTGATGATAGCATACTATTCCCAAGGCTACGAGGTAACTAAATCATCAAGCTATGCACATTATTTTGATCAATTACTATTAGTTACCATGATTTCAAAAATAGGATGTTAGAAAAATTTCAAAATTTCAAAGTGGACATCCCTAGCCCCTATGAATAATAAGCATAACTCCAAAAGCACACAAGTTTTTGAAAAATTGAAACCAAAGGTCTAATTCAGAAGATGACCAAGAAATATTAAACTTGAAGGATATTTTAACAAAAAAGTAGGAAAAAGTAAAAAAGTAATTGAAAGTGATGAGAAGTAGTCCCAAAATTATGCATAAATTTAGAGAAATTTTCATTGATGTTCTAGAAGATGTGAAGGTTAGTTTAAAGCCATGATCAAAAAAAGTTATGCGAGTATATCCTCCCCAAAGTAGGCTCCTACCATAATGCCCTTGCATAACCACTTCTATAGATGTCCATAGGAATCTAAGAAGTTAAATGTAGACCATGCCTTTGTTCCAAACAACACACAACTGCTATGGTTGGGATGTTGTACTATACTATACAAAACCAAAAGGTTCATAATCATCTGAAGTAGTGAGGTGAATAATGGGATGAGAAGGGATTGCAGAGATAGGGATGTAAGGTATCCCAACCATGTTCACAATAGGTTCTTGTGAAAAATGTGATTAAAATGATCAGTGTACCTATCTGTCCAAGTTCAAACCAAGTCCATACCATGAATAGAAACCTCACATTGATGTGTTTTCTCTTACCTACCACCATGAGTCCACAACCACCTCAATGAACAATCATCACTCCAAAAAAAGAAGAAGAAAAGAGAATAAGGAAGGAAGGGCCTTAGAAGAAAAGAGAATAAGAGGCACCTTCAAGCATGGGTAACATATCTTTCTAGCCCTATAACTAGTGCTTGTAGCCCATTATTGTGTCTAAGGGATGTTCTTTGAATCATTATTGTATTTTTTTTCTTTTTTCTTATTTTCTTTTTTTTTTCTTTTTTTAAAAATGAGAATCACATGATGCAAAGATAGAGCTTCCTTTTTATTGGTTGATGGAGGAGTGATGATACATTCCAAGAGGAGTCATAAACCACATGAAGGAAGACAAGAAGAAAACCCAACAAGTTCCCTTGAGGTCACACCCTTACCATTCCCACTTGGTCATTTCCTCTTTCTTCAAGGTAAAATGATCATTGATTAATTTTAGTTTCATGAAAGAAGAACCAAATTATTTCCATGAAAAAGACCTTTTATTCAGAGAACTAGAGTGTAATGACCGAAAATGTTAGTGGCTAGAATCATCGAGGAGTCAATGGACGCACAAACTTAACCCCACTTTCGTGTGAGGGCCTTGTTGGAAACAAAGGTGGAGCATCCTAAATGGTCTTATCGATTGAATAGGGGCTTTTTCGGTTGTAACCGAGGTGGTGGGTGCAACTAGGGGGTGGCATGGTTAGCCAAAATGCAAATATAAGTGACATGAAATGGTACTAAGTGTTAACGCGGTGCTTCATGGTGCTAAGTGTAGAGCATAGCCATGGAATGGGAGCAAGTGTAGCTAAGGGTTTTGAATGAAACAAGGGTGTTAGCCCACGGAGACTATTGCTTGAGCATAATACAACATGAAAATGTGTGAAAAAGTGTGAAAAGATGCAAGAAAATGCTAGAAACGGGAGAGAGAAATGGAACACTACCTTAAATGGGAGTGTAGTTAACTCCAAAAGGATCTTAAAAGGTACACATTGTACAACAGGTGCAGTGGGAGGATAGTTATAATCTCGGTGATGTCAGGCCATGAAGTCTGGCGCTCATTGTGATGAATCGTGCCTGCCGGGTTGGCCACCGCGATGTACTATGTAGTGTTCTGCAGGGCTATTACAATGGGGCTATGGTGTATTGTGCAATGCAAGGCTGTAATAGGACCATGGTGTATCATGTTGTGCAAAGATGTCATAGGGCCATGGTGTACTGTGCAGTGCAACTATGCCTCTCTACCGGTGTGGTGTGCTCTAGGTCTTGTTCACCCACAGAGCTAAGTGCCAAAATGCCAAAATGCCAAATGCCAAATGAAAGTGCCAACTGCCAACTAGTGAAAAATGGAAGCTTGCTCCTAAAACATTAGGGCACAAAGATATTTATAGGGCTAGGGTTAACCCAAAATGTGGATCAACTGCTGCGTGGTAGTGCAATAGGTGGGACTACAAGAAAAATTCAAAAAAATTTCTAAGTCCAGAGGTGACAAGAAAAGTTTGAAAATTTCTAACTTTGGCTACTACGCTCACCCCATGTTATGCACGAGACGCGTAACTTAGTAAGAAAAAAAATTGCAAAACTAGTAGTTGGAGCTAACTACACTCAACACTTAGAAAAATTTGGGCAAAGTGCAACCATTTTGACACTTAGCCAAATTTGCAATTGAGATGCCGAGACCCACAATTTTGTGGTATTTCATGGAGGAATGGATGAGGTGGTCTCACTACTTTACACAATTACTTACCTAGTCATCTTGATAGCATAGAACAAAAACCCAACGTATAGCATTGACTTCTACATCATGACTTGGCAATATTATTAATGAAAATATAAAAGACATTCATAAAACTTAAAGGAAATGACTCAAGAAAAGAGAAAAACATAAAGAAAAGAAAAATATTAAGAAATAGAAAACATATTAAGAATCAGAAAATTTTGTAAAAAATAGGAAAATGACAAAAAATTGTAAAATAAAAAGGTGAAAAACACTTATTAGTTCTTGAACTAGGATGGAGCATCTCCCCCACGACTAATCTTATGGCTGCACATTCAGGAGATGGACTACACAATTCCCTAGTTATACACCATCGATTTTCTATCTATCACTGTTATTGATTTAATTAATCATGTCGTAGCACATCTAACATTGGTGATAGTCTCATTTGGATCATTTTGAGATGTATCTTCATTTAGATTTGAAGGTATTTTTGTTTTGGGGGATCTAGTTGTATTTTCTTCTTCTTCTTGATTTTCTATTTTAGTCCCCATGTCTCCATGTTTAATATCTTTTTCTAGTGTATAATTAGAGTGTAAGATATATGTGTCTAAGTCCTCTATTTGGTCTATTTTCTTAAGTCTAGAACTAATAAGTAGATCAATTATCTCCATGCATCTTTGAAACAACTTTATATTCTCATTTTCAAGCCACTGGGTGCCTTTTGGTTTAGTGGCCACTATGTAGATTGGTTTTTGCTCACATACCTACTCCTAAACTTTGTTGTGGACTGTGTTAATATTTTGAATTTTTGGCCCACAACTACATCCTTTACTATTAGTGGTAATGCATAGATTCTTTTGTCTCTCCATAGTAATAGGTTCATCATTTCTATTAGGTGTTGAAGCAACATTGGATGTTGGCCTTTGCATAGGATTAGAGGACATTGGTTGTGAAAGGAAGCATGTTGCACTTGATCGGCATTGTGCTGGTTTGGTTGAGTTAGTAGGTCCACTAGTGTTGTGCTTATGTGTGGAAATTGTCCAAAAGGAAGGGCATTTCAAAGATTATGGTGGAGATCTACTAGCATTATCATTTCTGTGTATGTTGGTAGCACAAGTGGCATTCTCTCATTGATCTCATGGTGCCGAACCTTCTTGTGTTGTTGGTGATGACATATGGTGAAGGAAAGTACAAGAATATTGAGGATATGATGAAGGATGAGAGGTGTGAGATGGTGATCCTTCAAGAGATGTCATGGGTCGATGATATTTTGGGAGAGTGGTAGTAGCGATTTGAAGTAGAGGATGTAGAACTAGTTGGAGAAATAGGGTGTTGGACATAATATTTGTGTAGGTTTGGCTGGCAGCAAGGGTAGTGCTAGTTTGATGATGGTATCCCCCACAATCGTGGGGTTTTCCACTACATTGGATGATAGTGTTGAGGTTGGTAAGAAGTTCCACTAGGATGGTATGGTTGGCTGTAAGATTGTTTATAATTACCTTGTGAGAAAGGTAATTTTCTAGGCATTTGCTTTTGTACAAACTTGGGATTCAATGCAAAAGCTCAATACTCATGTAGATGTAACATGATTGGGCAATAGCCCTTTGGATGATCATATAGGCAGATGTCACATCCATCATCTTCTTTTGTGGTTGAGTCTATAGCCTCTCCTTCTACAATCATTTTCCCTATTTGTTGATAAGAGTTTTTAGCTATTTCTTGGCTCTTCTTCCTCCATTTATTGTGAATACCTAATTCATTTTGTGTTACCTTATTCTCTATAGTTTCTAACAAAGTTGTAGCTTTTTCATTTATCTACTCTAACATCCTATCTAGCATTTGCTGGAGTTCATCAAGAGATTGTTGCAGTGGCAAGGTTTGTTGTGAAATCACCTCATCGAGAGCTACCTCTTTTTTTTCATCATAGATATGGACCCTCTTCTTTTGAAGAGTTGGATCCCAGTGATATTTCTCAACATTCTCTCGTTTACATAGCTCTTCTTCTTCTTTTGCCACTTGCTCAATTAACCTTTATATCTGATGGGCTTTTAGTTCATATAATTAACCTTAAGCATACATCCTAAGGGTCTTCTTTATTTCATTATGAGGCCCATCTATGATGTGGAAAAGTTGTTCTTTTTGAGAGAAATCATGGTTGGGACATCTATGTAGTAGCGAATAGTATCCATCCAAGACCACATCCAAGGGTTCATGATTTTCTTACTTCCACCCTTGGATTGTTTTCTTAGGTTAGACACTCTTGTGTAGGTTTGGTATTTTTCATTGAAAAGTTCTAGCATTATGGACCATTGAACTTGGTTCCAATGATCTATACCAACTTTCAACTTTGGTTATTAGTGTCCTAGGAAAGAGCTTAAGCTTTTGCCACTTATTTTCAATATTTTTCAAGGCATAGGCATCATAGAAGGCTTATAAGTGATGTTTTGGATTAGAATCATAGCCTCCCACAAATTTAGAAATGTTATTCATATCAAGCCTTTTTATGCGCCTTTCTCTGCAATGCTTGTGGGGTATCTTAACTACCTCTATGATTTGCATCAGGCTCTTAGTGGCCAACAAGGGTTCACTATTATCAAACATGTCATGGTGAAAATTTGTATTTCTATTTTTCTAATTATGATGATTTTGTGTATGTTCATTTTGATGTCTTTGATTTTATCCTTGGGTTCAATTTCTATTCTTATTTTGACCCCATAATGAAGCTTTGTCTCTATAGCTACGTTCATCTTCGTCAGAACTAGACGTTGAAGAGGAAGAGGAAGATGAGGAATTGGGAGAGTTGCCATGGCTTCTATAGTATTCCCCATGGTCCCTTGATTTATCTTTTCCAGGTTTTGAGGAGGTCTTAGGCCTTGAGGCCTCCCCTAGTCTAGGACTTACTTTATCTCTTCTAGGGTTGTCTGCCTTAGGTGAATGTAATCCTTGAGCATAGTTAGGGTGGTCATGAACATATGAAACCCCTACATGAGGTTGGTCCCTCTAATTTTCTTCAGTATATATCTCATTGGTTCTCCAATGAATGTTCTCTTCATACGATGCATTATCACTTCTGATGAGCCACGATATTGAGGCCACAATATCGCATCCGCGATATCGGGTATGTGATATTGGAGCCTTCCAAGCGATATTGGACATTCGATATCGAGGCCTATCTTGTCGCCTATAAATAAGAGGCAGGCGCACTTGGTTTAGCAATAGCTGGTTAATTAGTCTTAGTCCCTTACCCAAACTCTTGCCTTTTTTCCTTCTTAGAGTTAGAATTATTTTTGAGTGCCAGCAATAGGAGTCATAAAGCGAACAGATCTTTATTTGAGCATTGTGTACCTGAGCACACCTTGTGGCCGAAAATAAAAATGAACTTTGTGATAAATCTTGTAGTATTTAGAATTGATTATTTAAGGTTATTTACAATTATTTAATTCTTTCCTTAGTTAATTAATGTTCTCTCTCTCCCCTTGTTAACTCCCCCAAGTAAGCACACTTAGTACAACCACTTCGAGCATGTGTGGAACACTTGGTAACCTAGCAACGATTAGCATTTGGTAATCCCAGTAGTGTAGCACTGGTTCAGGATGTGTATGGCAAGTAGGAACAGATGCTGGTGTTAGGACTAGCTAGAGCATAGTCAATTAGTTAAATTAAATTGGTTACTTAATTAGTTCACTTATCCTTTTGTAGCACCAGAACATAAAACATAAAAATATATAAAAATCATATACCTCAAGTTTACTTAACCATACAATCGTGCTATACAAGTAAGCTTGGGAAGACAACAATTGACTAACCTGTTTGGGTTTTGTAAAGGTGCATAAGCACTTAGTCCTTGGAATTCAATTGGATCGTGCATGCACACTCGTATTTGTATGGTTGAGCATAGGGATACTTCACTGCTCATCATTGGCACTGTTGCTAGGGACTTTGTTGGTTGTGCACTAGCTAGAACTTAGGAAATCTTCACATTGTTGGAACGAATCGTTAAGGTTGGTTATCTTACAATTAGTGAAATGAAAAGTATTGCACACTGAATAGACAATTATGTCTTCTTCTTCTTATGAGAGTGTTTCACTGCCTAGGTTCGATACAGGGAATAATCGAAGGCGTAGTACACATGATAATCTACTAGTCCCTCAATAGTTTCACGTGGTATACATTCATCCCGATGAGTATATACCAAACTTTACCTTTATCCTCCACTAGGATGAACAATTGCATTGGCGTGATTTAGAAGGTAACATAGTGTTACCTCCCAATCGCTCAGTCCTAGGTATGCTCCTTCATGTTTTCACACGAATTGGTATGCAGCACTTACAGGTAGAGTACGTTGTGCATGATCATGACTTGAGAGAGTATCGACCCATGGAGGCACAATGTCAAAGGGATCTACAATAAGAGAGACATCATGAATCCATGAAGGGGAAGTAGTCTTAGAATGTCCCGCATGTCATAAGTGTAAATAAGGGTGGTGAACCTGCCTCAGGAGATCTCCCACACAATGATGTTCCTCCCATTGACTTTGGTCAAGGGGTTGTGTATCAAAATCTTCACTCAACTATCCATAACCTGGATTCTGGTATTGACAGACACAAAGGGTCTGAAAAAGGAACACGAACACATAACAAAGATGGACATTTTGATTGTAACTACGATCAAGGCCATGACTACTGAAGAGAAGGAAGCAAGCACCATCATGGTTACGGTCCTCCTTCTTCTTCACCTTCATCATCTCCTTCACGCTCTCCTTCAAGATTTGGATGTAGCCACAAGGAAAAAGACCTTGAGGATAATTGTAAGCGAATTGGGAATCATAGACAAAGCAGCCGAGAAAGGGGACAAGGGCATTCTAGAGAAACTCATCATGAGAGGAGGGAGAGTAGGGAACAACATAGGCATCATAGACGCCATAGACAGTACGATCACAATGAAAGCCTACTCGCTACCCGAAGTATGCTAGATATAACTGAGGCTATTAGAATCCCAACAAGGCACCAAAAAGATAATAGGATCAAAAGATTGGACATGAACAATATCCCACGATTTGAAGGGGGATACAATGCTGATCCTCAAAATCATTTGCAAGCATTTCACGATGCATGTGCCTTGCAAAACATAGAAAACGAGTGGCAAAACTCAAGTTGTTTCCACAGACACTGATCAAGGAAGTAGAAAGCTGGTACCAATACTTAGAACCAGAATCCATTCGCCGATGGAGTACCATGTTAGAAATGTTCAACGATAAGTATCAAACGTACTCTTGAGTGTTCAACCTACGAAAACAAATTCAAGGATGGAAACAAGGAGGAGATGAACCCTTGGATGGTGCCATGGGCCAATATTATGCACTATTACATCATTGCCTAGGCCATGGTTACTTGCAAAGGGAAAAATTACGCCATCTCGTAGATGGGCTTAGGCACAAAACATGAAGAACCCTTGGGACTTATGCCCAAAGAAGGCTATATGAGCTTAGGGTCCATCAAGTACAAAGATTGTTGGAGCAAGTTGCTAAAGAGGAAGGTGAGTTAAGGAAAAGACAGAGTGTGGAAGAATATAACAGAGATCCTTCCCTCTAAAAGAAGGGAGTTAGATTTTGTGAGGATGAAGAAGAGTCACCACTTGAAGAGATGGTGAATAGGAAAACCTTGCCCATTCAAAAACTTGCATCGAAAGTATCGGCAAAGGTGGACCAAATGTGGGGCTCCCTAGATAATAGATTTCAAACAGTTCTCAAAATAGTAGAGGAGTCTAGAAAGGAAGGTAGTGATAGAGAAAGGAGAAAAAAGAGAGAAGCTGAATATGCACGTGACAAAGGTAAGGGCAAAGTTGCCATCATCGAAGAGGTTGTGGATTTGGATACAGAAAATGATGGTGGATGTGAGATATGCCAGTATGACCATCCTAAGAGATGTTGCCTTGTAATCTCACATCTGTAGGAGTCTGGGGTGTATGCACTCAACTCACAATTAAACAGAAGGCAACCACCCCGAAGGTTACCTTATCCCCAAGGTAACCCAAGGCAGTTCCACCAACCCTTGATGTATTATCCAAGTGGAACTCCACCACAACCAAATAAGTAGTATCAATAGTGGCAGCACCCACAATAATGGGGAATGCCACCACCACATCAACAGTACCCTTATCGTCAACCTGACCCGTATGGATACTACGTGCAGCATGCAATCTCTCCACGTGACTCTGTTAGTCATGTTGCTTCCCAACCTCACTACCAAACCCATAAGTGTTATAGAACTCCTTCTCCTAGGGGTGATGTTCCACAAACATACTATCCTTCTCATCCAGCTACATCTCTTCCATCCTTAACTCCATTACCACTTGCTCCAACCATGCAAGGTGAGCTCCTTGCCTAGCCATAGTAACGTAACACTACAAGGGTTGTTAATCCTCACCCTATTATTGGTTCAGATAATCGCACAAAGAAGAGACCTTTCTTTAGGACCAACAGTCCAACCAAGTCCTTGCAGTCATAAGCAGCTAACTCTTTAAAGGCCTTACCATCATACAAAACTTCGGAACTCCCTTTAAACCAAAGGCCACATTCAACGCACACGATCATGTTGACACATGCCATTAATGATTAGATTAAGGTTGTCCATCTTCTTAGGAAATTCTCTGATCTTGGGAGTCCTCTGATATATTTACAAATCGCTGGGAATGAGTTGTGCAAAGATCTTTTGGATTCAAGTTTTGGTGTCAACTTAATCTCTCAAGAAATGTACAAAGCTTGGAACTTGCCTTTACTAAAAAAGAGTAACATTTGTTTAGAGCTAGTTGACCAGTCCATCACTATCCCATTAGGACTAGTGGAGGACATTGTTACCACTATTTGTGGATGGTCGTATCCAGTCGACTTCCTAGTGATTCAAGTTAACAACTATAAGGGGGACTTCCCAATCATAATGGGAAGAGCATGGCTAAGCACAATTGATGCACACCTAGGAATACATGATCTTTCCATAGAGATATCAAAGGAAAATATGTTTGGAAAGATCGAGAAGCAGAAAGTTTCATGCATCACATATAGTGACACATGGTGTAGTTGCGTGCAGAAGTCCTGGTTTGTACAACGTTTAACATTGCCTACATGCAACCAGTGTGCACAAGTAACTAACATACAAAGATGCCTGTATGCAGTAGCCACAAGACAGGAAGGCATGCAGTGGCTGATAGCTGACTAAGAGAGCAACTCAACTATATGCATGGAACCAATTGAGGGTTTGACTTGTGCTTACATTGATAGCATAGACACATTAGAGCAAGTCCATCACCAACTTCCAAGTCTCGACATTGAAAATATCAACTGGGGGAAGTTGGAAATCCTTGACAACTTTAAGCAAGAACCCCTGGAGTTAAAATCGTTGGCCACTAGTATGGACTACATAGTTCTCAAAAATGGAAAGCTGGTAATTTTTAATGCTAGGCTTGCTCCTCAACAAAAAGAGAGATTGCTAAAAATGGTGAACAAATGGTCAAAAGTCTTCGCTTGGTCATATTCCGAATTAACTGGAATAGAACCTAGGATATGCAAACATAAGATTTACATTGACCCCTCCATGAAGCCTCGACGACAATTGCAGAGGCAATTGAACCTAAAGTTGAAGCAGCTTGTTAAAGAGAAATTGAACAAATTCTAAAAGCTGGGTTCATCTACCCCATTGCTGATAGCGAATGGGTTAGTCCATTAGTTATTGTGCTAAAAAAGGAAGGTAAATGGATGGTGTGTATAGACTTTAGGCTACTAAACATGGCAACATTCAAAGACCACTTTCCGTTGCCATTTGTCGACCAGGTCTTAGACACCATTGCAGGGCATCGCTACTATAGTTTTCTACATGGATAAAGTGGATACAACCAAATCCAAATAGCACCAGAAGACCAAGAAAAGACCACGTTCACAAGTCCTTGGGGGACATTTGCATACAAACAGATGTCATTTGGCTTGTGCAATGCTCCTACAATGTTTCAACGTTTGGTTCTAAGTATCTTCCAGCAGCAAATAGGAAATGGTATGGAGGTCTTCATGGATGATTTCTCCACCTATAGAGAAAACTTTGATCAAGCATTGGACCGATTAGAGAAAGTACTAAAACGATGTGTTGAAACCAATTTAAGGCTCAACTAGCAAAAAAGCCATTTAATGGTCCAAGAAGGTGTAGTATTAGGACATAAGATTTCACAAACAGGGATAGAGGTAGACCCTAAGAAGATTAAAGTCATCCAAGGAATGACATGCCAACTTGAAACTGTAAAAGACATCTGATTAGTCCTTGGACACACTAGCTATTATAGAAAATTCATAGAGAACTGTTCAAGGGTTGCAAAACCATTGGTTGAACTACCGAAAAAGGACGTACCTTTCGAATGGACCAGAGAATGTGAGTTAGCTTTTCAAGCTTTAAATTAGAAGCTTGTAGAAACACCTATTCTACAAGCTCCTGACTAGTCCAAACCCTTCCATATAATGACTGACGCATCCAACTTTGCTTTAGGAGCCATACTTACACAGTTAGATGACTAGAAATGACCCTGTTACATTCACTATGCAAGTCAAAGTATTGCTAGTACACAACTTAATTACATCACAATGAAAAAAAAATTAATGGTTGTGGTGTTTGCACTAGATAAGTTTAGGCACTATGTATTGGGCTCCATAGTGCAATTCAGTTTTTGCTGAATAAACCAACGGTGAGCCCTTGCATCATACGATGGCTCGTAACCTTATAAGAGTTCGATCTTACAATGATTAATCATAAAGGCACTGAGAACATTATTGCTGATCATTTATCTCAGTTAAGATGGGAAAACAAAGAGGATGAATATTCACTTTCTGATCACTTTCTTGATGAATTCCTCTTTGCAGGTGTAGTAAATAATCAAGTAACCACGAAAAGAAATTGGTATAGTAGCATTCTTACCTATCTCCTTACACAACAAACACCACAAGAGTTAGACGTTACAAAGAAACAATAGTTTCTTCACTGAGCCAAGTATTTTATGGAAATCAACGAACAACTTTATAAAGTATGTCCTGATGGCTTGGTTCGATAGTATGTTCCTGATGTAGATCAATTAAGAGTTCTCTAAGATGCACAAGAAGGACCTTGTGGGGGTCATTACGTTGGGAGATGAACAACCATTAAAATCTTACTTGCAGGATATTATTGGCCTACATTGTTTTGGGACACTCATCATTTCGTCCAACCTTGTGAGCGCTGCCAACGTGATGGGGGAATGACTGCTAGGATGGAGGATCCACAACAATGGATTCAACCTTTAGAACCCTTTTGTAGCGTCTGAAAATGTTGATAGCTAGAATACCAAGAGGTTGTTAGGCGCATAGCCTCATGGAAGCAGGATGCCCTAAGCGGTCTAGTTGATCAATTAGGGACTTATGTGGTGTCAAATAACCATTCGTAGATAATGATTTTTAAGCATCACGTATAAGAACTCAGAACAAATAGGAGTGCAATATGCATAACAATGAGAGATTATGAGCGTAGGTGCATATGACAATACAAAGAAATAGATATGCTAACAATTTAAAATGCTGTAAAAAAAAAGAATGAAAGAGAGTGCAAGTCAAGAAATGCACCACCTCAAGATTGGGGGATGTGGCTTTTGATTGAATGATGTGTACAATTAGTGTGCAGTGTAGACAGAAATAGCTGGGCAGTAGGGCAATATGATCACACTCTTTGGAGTGCTGCAGACATGGTGTTGATAGGCATGGAGGATTTGATGCTTACTAGTCTAGGAGTTGCTACGTTGTGCATGGGCAAGTGTCACATTTAGGCGTGGGAGTGGAATGAGGATTTGGAAGACTAATGTTGAGATGAGATTTTCTGCTCATCAACATTCTACTCCCCAATCTTCTACCAAAGTCAACTGCAAAAGCGAACCCTTAGAATGTTGTTTACCAGGGTATGTATAGAGCCAAGGTTGGGGGAGAGATGTGGTTTGAATGCCACGTCTTGGGTCCCACATAGCGCAAATTTGGATGTGTTACGCTAATGTGGTATGCCAAAAGTGTGGTGCTACGCTGGATAGGACAAGAACAGGAACCAAAAATCTACCAAGCTGTGACCATATTGCCCAGACTACATGTGCCAAAATCTGAAGGACTACTATGTTTTTACAAGAGTGCCTAGAACAAATGCAAATCAGAGCCTACACTCTGGGATCAACAAGGGGTGTAAAAAAAAACAAAGCAAACTGCTAATCTTGGTTGTTGAAGAGTCATCGAAGCAGGAATGAGGGTCGATGCCAAATTCTAGAAGCTTTTGAAGGCATTTGGAGGTACCTTTCCAAGTGTCACACTGCCTATGCTGCCCAGCATGGCGAAGTGTAGCATAGACACTTAAAAAACTTGCACTTTTAGCGTGCTATGCTACATAGTGTAGCACAACATAGCACCTGTTTCTCAATGGATTTTGCCAAAATTGAAGATGCCACTTTGAGATCTTGTGAGACAAGGAATTTCAACAACCATCAAAATGTATCTTCCATGTCAGCATAGCTTGATGCCTTCTCGTTCTATTTTTGGGATACTTTTTAGAGCTGTCACCCTACTACGCTGTGTAGTGTAGCATAGTGTAGCACCGAGATTTGCATACATTTTGTCAAATCTACCATGCTTTTTCATGACATGTTGATCACACTCTGAGGAGGTAGTAGGATAGACATCCTTGGAAGTCAAAAAAATTACCCAGATACACCTTCTATGTTTAGTTCAACACTTAAAAAAATTTTCGGTCTCGCATGGCTTGCTACGCTATCTATGTTGTGCAGTGTAGTGGAGCATAGCAAGTTGAAAATAGAAAATTTGCAAAACTATTTTGTGCATCCTGAACACTTTTGATCGCTCCTAGCCTGGTGCTTGGGTGGACTGGCAATCGAGATGGCCTGGAAGATAGAAAATTTCCTGAATTGTTTAGCCCACCCTTGGTGTCCTTTTGGTGAAAACTGGTCGTTCGTGGACATGGATGTTACGCTGACTATGTTGAGGGGTGTAGCAGATAGACTCAGAAAGAACTTTGTAGGCATTTGGACTTTTAGGGTGCTATGAGATCTATGCAGCCCATCGTGACATCACACTTGGAGAAATTTTTCCTAGGTTTCAATGCTTGAACAAATCTCATGCTAAGTCACGAGAGCTCAAAATTGATGGTGTTTCATTGGCCCCTCTTTGTCAATGTCTGGAGGATTTGCCCAAGAGATGTTGACAAAGAATACGAAACACCATGATGAACATGACACCAACATCATTCATTAGTGCCTGCTTAGATGATGCTTCACTATGCTTGAGAGTGCTAAGAAAGTAAAGTATGATGGAGAACGAGGGATGAGTTTGAGGAGATGGGATCAAGGGACAATGGATGGAAAAGAAAAAATATAGGATGCAATGCCATGAGAACTGTTGCCAGGTGCAATCCCTCATCAAAGTGCTTATGAGGGAGTGAGCACGCATGGATGTCTTTCCTCTTTTGGATTTTGACCTCTCATCAAAGTACTTAGAGATGGTTGATCCAAGGTTGAGGTGGTTGAAAAATGGCAACTGTGCCTTTTAACTTGGGCACTTGTCACATCTCATTTCTTTTTTCTTTTTTTTCCCTTCTTTTTTTTTGTGATTATTTTTTTTTGGGAGAAAGTTGCACACCCATATCCATTTGAAGGCAACCGCATCATCACTGTAGGATAGGTGTTTTCTTCTCAGGATGAGTTGTGTTACATCCATGTGGGGCTTTGACTAGCCTATAGAGGCTTCCCATGGGATGAGTTGGATTATGTCCATCATGGGCTTATCGGTTGAGTGTGGGAAAGGGTTGCATGTGCATTGGAGAAGCTTCCAAGGGGATGCTAGAAATTACAAAGGGAGGAAATAGAGGTTGAGTTAGTTAAAAGGGTATGAGGGTATGCACTCTCAAGTAGCCAAGCCAGTCAAAGCAGGTACTTTGGAACAATGTAGTGTCCTACTCTCATGATGAAATGCATTCTTGATCAGTGCCATCCCAGCTTTCCTACAAACACAACAGAGAGAAAACTAGAAAAAACAATCATCATGTGAAATGAAGGTGAAGTTCGGTCTACTCGGGACATCATAAGAGCTGTAAGTGTTGTGTCTAGTATGTGCAATGTCCAAAGTAGGAAGGCCAGTGCAGGCGTTGGCAGTGGCAAGCTAAAAAAACTCCAGTAACCACATCGGAAGTCACCACTCAAGAGGATAGGAGTAATGGTGGATGCAAGTGCTCAAGAATCCTCACCACAAGTAGGAGCCAGGAAATTCAGTCACAGGATGGGGAGCCCAGTTGCTGAATGTTCTTCTAGACTCAGATGATGGTGAGGGTTGGAGGGCGACGACATTTTGACTTGGCCACAATAGTGCTGGGACTCTAGCGGGAGGTGCTGATGAAGAGAGCTATGACCAAGATGATTGGCGATGATTGCGATATCTCTGAAAGGTTAGCAAGATGTTAAACGACATCTCCAGAAGATCAACAAGATGCCAAGGATGGTGACATTGGAAATGTCCTAGGTGTTTCCTTGACTTCATGAATTTCATTTTGGAATTGCAATGCCCCACCCTACCCTACCCAAGAGGTGTAGGTAGGCAATGGAAGATGGGAAAAATTCTCGCTTGCTTGTTCACAAGGTCACATGTGTGAAACTAGAGAGGTTGCCTTGCAAAGCCAGTTTTAGATCTTGGTAAATTGTCAGATGTGCTAGCTTAAGATCCTAGTTTAAGGTCTAGGCATACCATGCTATGCTAGTTTAAGGTCCCAACAACCTCTGTGCTAGTTTAACGTCGTAGCAAATGGGAGATGGCTAGTTTAAGGTCGCAGCGAACCATTCTGTGGGTGCCAGTTTCATGTCATGGCCCAAGGACATGTTATGCCAGTTTAACATCATGATGGATGCTCTATGCGAGTTAAATGTCATAGTGGATGATCTATGCCAGTTTTACGTCATAGTGGACGATTTGTGCCAGTTTTACATCATAGCGGATGATTTGTGCCAGTTTTACGTCATAGCAGACAATCTACTTACCTTGCTTTATATTCAGTGCAATATTGCATGTTAGGTGTATTATGGTTTTAGGTATAGGTGATTGACAGGATTAGCGAACTCATTGCTGTCTAAGTTAGCTAGTTTGAATGCCCCATTTTCATATGCTTTTGTGACCAGAAAAGGCCCTTCCTAGTTAGCTGAGAATTTGTTCATAGGCTCATAAATAGCCTTGAGAACTAGGTTCCCTTTTTTGATCGGGCATTGGTGTAGATTACAATGATGTTTTAGTTGTTGCTTGTCTTAATACCACTCAATATAGCTAAGTGTTTGGATAAGCTCTTTCTCCTTAGAGTTAAGATCAATGATTCTTGACTCATTGTTTTGAGCTTCATCCATAAAGTTCGAGAGGATCATTTGGAGCGACAGGACCTACAATTCAAGAGGTAACACCACTTTAGATCCATATACAAGACTATATGGGGTTTTACCTGTGGCAGTTTTGCATGTTGTGCGATAAGCCCAAAGTGCGTAGACGAGTTGCTCGTGCCATCATTGCTTACTATTGCTAAGCATCTTCTTCAGAAGGTTGACAATGGCTTTATTGGTAGCTTTTGCTTGGTTGTTGGCTTGGGGATAATACAATGATGAGAAAGAATGTTTAATGTTGATATTTTCGCAAAAGGCTTTAGTTTCTGCGCTATTGAATTGGGGCCCGTTGTCTATAACGATAGTCATAGGAAGGTCGAATCGAGTCACTATATTATCCAAGATGAATTTGCAAACCTATTGAGATGTGGTCTTCCTAAGGGGAATAGCTTCTACCCACTTAGTGAAGTACTCAGTTGCAGTAATAATCAAACTATGCCCTGCTGAAGACTTGGGTGTTATGGGCTTTATGATGTTTAGTCCCCAACGTTGAAAAGGCCATGTGATTTCTGTGGTATGTAGCTCAGTAGGTGATACGTGTATTAGATTCCCATGATGTTGACATATATCGCATGTCCTAACCTTAGAGAGGCAATCACACTCTATATAGGGCTAGTAGTAGCCTAGCCGCCTAATTTTTGCCGCCATAGCCTTGGGAGCCATGTGCCCTCCACACAGGCCCTCATGAACTTGATCAACAATTTTTTGTACTTCATTACCACTACCACATGTTAGCAATATCCCATCATAAGGCTGACGACATAGAGCACTGTCTCCTACGAGGACATTTTCGTACTGCATCTTTTTGGGCAAATGTTAAGTCTTGTGGAGGCTTATCGTGTTGGAGGTATGTTTTGATGTCGTCATACCATTCTTGAGTGTGGACATCACTTATAGATGCAATATTGGGTGTGTGAACGATAGGGTTAGTGCATTCCACTATTGAAGTGGGTAAGGTAGCAAACATGTGTGGTGGCATGCTTAAAGGTAATGTAGCTAATGCATCGGCTATAGTATTTTCATTGCAGGGTACATATTGGACATCTAAGGTGGCAAATTGCTTTAGTAAGTATTCCATTAGGTCATAGTAAGGTTGTAAGTGCTGTGGCTTACAAGCATAGACCTCTGTGACTTGGTTAATGACCAATTGTGAATCGCCTCGAATTGCTAAATTTTGGATCCCTGACTCTTGGGTTGCTAAAATGCCTCTAAGGAGATCCTCATATTTTGCTACATTCTTTGTGCAAAGAAACGTGAAGTAGTATGCAAATGGTGGAATCTCCTCGAAAGGAAATGTGAGAACAATAGCGGCACTACTAGCTTGTGTACTACATGTAGAATGGCTTCAAAGTCTACATGTACTGGGCTTATGCTACTAACATGCTCATATGGAAATTTAGGTTCTATTGTTGCCTAGTCATCGGTGGGTAAAGCTGTAAGTTGAGTGGCTATCGCTTGACCCTTTGTAGACGACTGTGCTACGTAGTGTAGGTCAAATTCTGTGGTTATTGCTTTCCACCTGGCTATCCTGCTACTTTCATATATATTGGTTGTAATGGCTCTAAGTATGTTATTTTGCAAATGATATTGACTTGGCTACAAAATAAATAATGTCTCCATTTTTTGAGTGCAAATACTAAAGCAAGGTAATTTTTTCTACATCATTATATTTTGCTTCATAAGCTATTAATGCATGACTTAAGTAGTAAATAGGAATTTCAGAGCCATCATCTCTCTTTTGATAGAACAAGGAAGCAACAGAAATATCTAAAGTTGCAAGATAAATGTAAAAGGGCTTATCCCTTTGTGGAGGGTAAATGGTAGGAAGATGAACAAGCTTTTTTTTCAAGTTGTCGAATGCCTCTTGGCATTGGTTTTTCCATTCAAAGTTAGTTCCTTTTAAAGTAAGTGTTGCATTGGGTGCAATTATCTGTTAACCTTGCGATAAATCTTCATATAAACTTTATCCTACCTTGTAATCTTTGCCATTCTTTAAGGTTTGTAGGTGGTGCTAAGTTGACAATAGCTTTGACTTTGTCCGGGTCTACACGTATTCCAGTTTCTGATACTACAAAGCCTAACATGCGTCTAGTTTTGACACTAAAGACACATTTTCTATGATTGAGACAGAGGTCATGCCTACAGTAACATTGAAGGACTAGGTTCAATTCATTTGTGTGATCAAGCACTTTCTTAGATTTTACTGCTATATCATCCACATAGTCGTTTAATCGCTCTAAAAGATAGTCACTAAAAATGTAAGTCATTACTCGCTGGTATGTTGCTCTAGCATTTTTCAGTCTGAAGGGCACCATCATGTAACAAAAAAATTCTCTAGGGGGTCATGAAAGTAGTGGCAAGTTGATGTTCTGGGTTTATAAGGATTTGATTGTATCCCAAGAATCCATCCATGAAGGATAATAGGGCATGGCCAGCCGTAGTATCGACCAATTGGTCAATATTGGGTAATGGGAAATCGTTCTTGATGGTTTCTTTGTTCAAATCTCAAAAATCTATATAGATACGTATACCCCTAGTTTTCTTGGGAATGACCATGATGTTTGATAGCCAATCTGCGTAATCGACTACCTGAATGAATCTAACTTGGTAAAGCTTAGTGATTTCATCACGCATAGCTAATGCAATCTCTGGTTTAATTTTGCGAGCCTTTTGTTTGACTACTTTGACACGTGAATCTAAGAT
Organism: Gnetum montanum; assembly: GCA_015680685.1. Classification (NCBI taxonomy): domain Eukaryota; kingdom Viridiplantae; phylum Streptophyta; class Gnetopsida; order Gnetales; family Gnetaceae; genus Gnetum; species Gnetum montanum. Next base: position 15,352 of record MNCI01006534.1, on the reverse strand, counting down.
AATGTTGTGTTGTATTATGCGTGGCTCTAAGCCTAACATGTCTTCATAAGACCATGCAAACACTTTGACATTATTGTTGAGGACTTTAGCAATATTCTACTAGATTTGTGGCTCTAGTAAAGAGCTAAGTTTCAATGTTCTTGCCTTACTTTCATATGTGGTCATGGGAATTTCTATAGGTGGATTCTCAGTTACATCATCAGCCTCCGGGTCTAAGAATTGGACTAGATGTTCTGGCCACTTTGGTGATGTTTCTAAGGATGCTACATTGGTTTTACAAGGAGGCGGCTCAAAGTCTACAAGCTCTATGTTCAAGTGTCTCATGAATCTACCATGGGATCTAGTCAATATTAGAGGTGAATGAAGCTCATCATGTGCGACCATTCCTAAGTGATCCTACAAAATAGGTAACAAAAAAAGATGTCAAGTGGAACCTACCTAGCATAGCAACATAAAGTGAAATTCATGCACAGTAATTATGCAATATCTCAAAATTACCAGTTTAAGGTCATAGTGGATCGTCATTATGCGTAGAATGCAAAACTACATTTCGAAATTGCTCGTTTAAGGTCATAGCGGATAGTCATGGTGCTTATAGAGTAAAGCAAAAAGGGTTAAAATGATTGGTTGAATCAAACATTAAATATATATATATATATATATTTTAGGACATATATGTGCTACGCTGCAGGGAACGTGGGGTGTCCCATGTTACATGCGGGACACGGGATGTTTCGTGTTATGCGTGGGTCATGGGGCATCTTGTGTTACGTGTGGGACATAGGACATCCTGAAAACATAATGTGTCATGTAACCCTAAAGGGTATAAATAGGGGTTTACCCATGGTAAACCTGTTATTTTCATTGTCAGAGCTAATAGCCTAGAGCATAGGGCATTTTAGAGAGGAGAGCGTAGTAGCTGCAACGTAACCATCGACAGGCCAAAGTTTGACATCAAGATAATGGCCTGCAGGAGTGAGTGTAGACATCAGGGTCTCGCCAATGTAGATGAAGGGGAGTGTACCTTGCGACATCTCCCTAGAGCACGCATTGAAGAATGGCAAGAGGCACCATCTACCTGGTAAGTTGCTATGCTGCCTTCTTTTATGTTGTGTGTTCTCTTTTTTTTTCGCTACTATCTTTGCTGTGGTCACCACACCTTGGCTGCTGCAGAGACTATGCTGTGACTGCTACTGCTATCTCGTGGCTATCACCTCAACCGCTCTTTCCATAGTTGCTAGACTGTGGCTGTTGCGCGGTCGCTGCCATTGCCATCGCGGTTGTAGCCATGGCTATTATGCCGTAGCCACGGCTGCCATTGTTGTGACTAGGGCGATGTGTGTTTTGTGTGTGTTTTAGATAAGGGTTTGGGGCATTCTAGGTAGTGTGGGGAAGGGGATTTTTGTTTCTATTTATTTTTTTTTACGTTCCACATGATGTAACAAGGTAGGGGCTTTGCAAACGTTCTGTGTTTTCCCTCAGGCTGTGTCGCCCTTGACGATGTAATTGGCTGGCTATGCTATGTCTTCGCTTGTTATGCTACATCAGGCATAGCCACTACGTTGCACATGATGTAAGCACTATGCTGCATGGGACGTATGTGCTACGCTGCTAAGGATGTAGCCACTATGCTAGCCACGGGATTCAATTGGTACGATATGTAGGATGTTATAATTGCTACGCTACATACAAAGTCATAGGGATAGGATGAACACTTAGAGAAAATTTTGGTTCATTGATAGTGTTAGATTATTATGTTCTATATAAGGTTGCTACATTTTACAGAGGACTGCTACGTTGCATGGAAGTGTAGCCGATACTTAGAAAAAAAAAATTTCAAATTTTTTTTTCAAGGATTGCCCTTATTGTAAATTGATGCTTTCATTGTAAACAGGGTTATGTTGAAGCCGATCTTAGTCGTGGTTGAACTAGTAGGGGTTCTATGTTGTATAAGTGCCCCTATGCCCAATGTTTTCCCGCCACATGCACGAGTAGGGGACTAGGTAGTCTGGTTCCGAGAAGGTGTGTGGAAGTTCTTAGAATTCCTACTTCGTCACTTCAGTGTCATGGTATGGTCACACTTGGCTAGTGAAGCAGTAGGGATCCTAAGTGAGACACTGTTGCTTGGAGCAAACCGAGGCACCTCAAATTCATGATAGATGGGTCTAATGAAGGGGAAGAGGTAGGGAGCTCAAGCTGACGTCCAAAAGGCTTAAGACTTTTGTTCTAGATTTGGGCGATGCCAGAATTCAAGTGTTATCATAAATACAACACTTTATTCATTACTCGTCATATGGGCACATTCTTTCAGAACCCAGTTGGAACCGTCTACTATGCCGGTAGGTGAGTCCTATTTATATGATCAAGGATCTTATTTTTATTTGTCTTGTATGATATGAAACACTTATCTTGTTTTATCTATTGCTAGATTTGTGATCAACAAGGATGGTCTTCATGATAGAGAGGGGACCTTAGCTGTAGCTCAAATGACCATTCAAGAGTTCTCCTTCGTTAAAAACGTATGTGTCGATGTTATAGAACAACTTGGGGTTGATTTTAGAACCTATCCAACCAAGTATTCCAATTTTTACATGAAATGTAAGGAGCTTGGGTGGTTAGATGGCAAATTGGCATCTCGTCGAGTACCCACTGTAGAGGAAGTGCTAGTGGAAATGTCACCGTTCCCCACACTATTCACACCAGGTGAGCTATATCATGTGCCTCTTTTCATGTAATCCAAATCAGTTTAATTGATTACTCTTCCCATTCTCTCTTTTTTTGCTAATTTTATTTTTGGTTTTCGCAGTGGCAGCCAAGTCTAAGGAGGTTATTGTAATTACGTTAGGATGTAATGAGGCTAACCTCTTCTTTAAGTATGGTGAGGTGGATGAATCACAATGTTGGCTATGTAATGGGGCTCCAACAATGATTGTTGAGAAGGTCTAAGAGGTTGGGCTCATGGACCTCTTCTTAGCTATAAACCTAGGAATTCCAACCGTAGAAATGTTTGCTCTTGTAGATTCTTTTACTGAAAGTGCTGACCACTTTCATACATGAGTTCATGGCATGCAAGTGGTGTTTGAGAATACTGATAATCTTTTATCAGATCTTTTTGGTGTCCCTTCTAATGGTTTACCCATGGGGGAAAGGACTAGTAAAGATGTAGACCATTAAGGAGGCATAGAAGAATGGTTAGGGACTAGCAAGGATCGCAAATGCATCTATATGAAAAAGGTAAGATTAGAGGTAGTCCAAAATATTTATCCTATCTTTCAGGCTTGTGCCTTTCCCAAGTTGCTCTCCCAAGGGAAGATTCTTGGGGTAGAGTAGGCCTAGATTATGAGAGATGTGATGGAAGAGGGGACACGATATAATTGGGCTAAGAACCTCTCAAAAGACCTACGAGTAGAAATGACTAGGCTACAGGGCAAACTTGAGACACACTTCCATGTGCACTTTACCTTTTTCATTGCTTATTTGTGACAATTTTTTGAATTTTTGGTGGTCTGAGAGAATGAGATCTCGGTGGTATAGGATTGGACCCAGATATCCAAACTATGGATCCGCCATGTATTTCACACCACCCGATCTCAAGATCCTTCGAAAGCTATTGGAGAGTCTTTTTCAATAATGACCAAGGATTGGGTGGGACCATCTTTTTATATGCATGATAACTTTGGAGAGGCCCCCCTACCAACATGGGCAACCCAGTGAGTGGAGCGTGCCTCATTGCAGAAACCGTAAAATCAAAGTTGCAGATCAAGAAGCCTCATCCTATAGAAGAGCCTTCACATGTGAGCAAAGGGAGGGGCAAAAGGCTACGGATTAGAGTTTGCAATGTGCAATTTGAGCTTGTTGGTAAGTATGTCTTAGCTAAATTATTTGCTACTTTCCTTTTCCCTTTTATGGTTACATATCTTTATTGGACTAGTATCCTAATCTTGGCTTGTGCTTAGCAAATGAGGAAGAGCCTTCGGCTCCTAAAGAAGAGGCCTTGGTTGTAGAAGAGGAGACCCTTGCTGCTGAGGAGGAGGCCCCTACTACAGAAGAGGTGGCCCTTGCTATAGAGGACCCTTTTGTAGAGAATGTCCCACAACTTGAGGGACACATGACAGTAGAGGAAACAACTATACTTTTGAGGCAGATTGAAGAAGAGGGGCTACATTTTGAGGATGATGAGTTTGATGATTTGTTTGATAGTGTGTCAACGGGCGACCCCCTCTCTCTCACCCCTAAGGATTTGTTGGGTAGGAGCTCTACATTGTCATTTATGTTATCCTCTCATTTTCCCTCTCCTCTTCATAATGCTAACACGCTTTACTACACAGTGGGTACTAGTTCTGCTAAGGGCCGTGAGTCTTCATCTACTTTCCATCTAGAGCCATGGGCAGAAACTCCAGATAAGTTCACCTTTATGGAAGGCATAGTAGATGACATGATTGATCACTTAAAGTAAATTGACCCTGAGATAGGTGCACTTAAGCTATGACATTTTCTCTTTACGTGTTGTTCCATTTTTGCTACTGTCTCATGACTAACACTTTCCTATGTTGGTGTAAGAACTTCACGGCTCAAATGCGACGCAAAGCAGGTAGTTGAAGTGGAAGCTGTGCTTGAACTCCCTCCAGAGGTAACAGAGGTATCTTGTCACATATATGATGAGGCAAGTAGATGTGTGCTACACTAGGCACGATCATTATGGGAGTGTAGATGTGTCAACAAATACCTCTGGAAACAAGTTTAGAAGTTTGAGAAGAAAAAAGTGAATCACATAGCTGAGCTAGAAGATTTTCCATCATGGAATGAATTTCTAATGGCTCATGAGAATTCTGATGGCAGTTGGTGTATGGTTGTAATTGATTACACTAGATATTGGTCGGTCATACGAGGCAAAAATGAAGCCACATGTGAAGTAATTGAACAATGTCTACATATGGATCTCTTGGCACAAAATAATTGGGATTGGAAAGATTATAGTGCCAAGGTATATGAATGGGGGCAGGCACAAAAGAATCACAAACTCATGTATAAGATGGAACGTGTCGCTTATCGCCAGAAGTACAGGGATGCATCTATAGAATGTCATGGTCATAAGCTATTTTTTGATTTGATCGATGCTACTCGGGCCTATGATAAGTTCTCAAAGAATCTAGTGATCAGTGAATCTCTTGAGAGGAAGATAAGCATGTCTTCTAGAGAGGCCACCTCTACTACCTTTCCTCTAGGGCCACCCACATGGATGATCGTGGAAAAAGGAAAGATTTTAGTAGGCATTGATTTAGAAGAAGAAGATTAGGCCAATTTGAGTGAGAAAGAAATTTTTCGACACTTAGCATCTAGTCTTGATAACATACCATCAGACATGGATGCGGGCCCATCTTAGGTTAGCCTAATTTTACTTTATCGCAATTTATTTCATGGTAGCTTTATGCATTACAACGCTTGCTCATTAGCTTATTGTTTTGGTCTTGCTCTTGATGTATGCAAGATCCAGTTGAGGATGAAGGACCTAGTGGGGAAGCAAATAAAGACATAGGAGAAGACTTGTAGCCTCTTCATTAGTGTTTTATGATTTTAAGATATAATCCCTGTTATCGGGTGATGTTGCAACTCTGAGTGTGAACATGATTTTTTGGATTATGTGATGAAAAGTAAAGTGCTTGTTCCATTTCCCTTACCTAATGTTTTGGTTGATATATCATGCCCCTTGTGGTTCCCATGTTATAGTTTAAGGCTGTTTCGGGCCGTAGTTAGTTTAAGGCTATCTCAGGTCATAGTTAGTTTAAGGCCATTTTGGGCTGTAGCTAGTTTAAGGCCATTTCGAGCCATGGTTAGTTTAAACTTAGGGGAGGTTGCCAGTTTTAGGCCTTGGCAAGCCATGCGATAGTTTAAGGCCATTCTGGGCTAATGCTAGTTTAGGGCCATTTCAGGCCGATGCTAGTTTAGGGCCATTTCGGGCTGTGGGTAATTTGACTAACACAAAAGGTAAACACCATGCAAAATTGAAACCTGTACAAATATAAAGTGTTAAAACAAAAGAATGAAAAAAGTAAAGTAGGGCCATGCCCTAATTGTGTAACTGTTTCCTAACCTAACATGGGTTAGGCAAGGTGTATGGCCTGGAGGACTTAAAATGATATTCCTCTAAGTTATTGTCAACTTTTAAGAAAGGCAGCTCTACCCATATAGTTTGTTTGTGCGGCTCATCAGTTTTGTTGGGCTTATTGGTGGGGCAACATTGGATTTTGACTTGGACAGGTAACACACCCTTAGAAATTTCTATTTTCGACCTTGCTCTATGTTTATGTTGTTTATAGCTTAATGGGTTACATCATCATTGAAGATCACCACTTCTCTACTTGCATAAGGTAGATGGATTTCTTAATGTATTGGTGAAGAGATGATCCTTAGCTAGGCTAACCAAGATCTTCCCAAGATCAAACTAAACCTAGGCATCTCTTCTACCATAATGAATTCTGCGCTAGTGGGGAACTGATCCCCTGCTACAAAGTTGATAGTGACGGTCCCCTTGATCACAACTCATGTACCATTGAAGGACTTTAGACAAGAAGTTGTTATGGGCTTGATTTGGTCTACTAGGCCCAGCTTGTCAATAATAGGGAACAAGATCATATTGGTTGCGGCTATGTCATCAATGTGCATCCTATGAATCTTATATTGACCTACTTGAATTATTATGAACATAGGGGCAGTGGTTACCTAACCCTTTTCGAAATTAGCTTTAATAGCTTTGTCATGAAAAATCAAGTGAGTTGCCTATGTTTCTTTAGCCATAGATGGAAGCATAATAGCATGAATGGCTGTTTCCTGTGCAAGCATATCTTCTTTAACAGGTATCGATGCTAATACACAAGTCAAGGCTTCACGGTGCGCTACGGAGGTCATTATTAAATCGTACAAGCTTAATGTTGTATTTTTTTCTTTTTGAGCTTGTTTAACTTGTGTAAGGGTGTTTAGAAATTCTTGCCTAATGCTCGATAGTTTTGTAGTTTTTACTTCCTCCATGTACCCTAAGAGATGAATTCCCTGAAAAGAAGGGGGTTTGGCTTTTGGTTGAGCAGTAGGCTCTTGAGCCTCAATAGTTGCTCGTTGTGCATGCATTTCTATTTTATCTTTAAATTATGAGGCCATGGGAATCGCTGATAAAGGGATGGGCTTAGGGGGGCCTAGCGCAGTACGTTCTCTAGTCATTTTATCCACTAGGCACTTGTCACATTTTCTTAAGCGAGGAGGTTGTGACGTAGTTCCAACCACCGGACTTTGGGAAAGTGGTGAGTTTGTATGCTTTGATGTCCTTATAACAAAAGGCATCTGCATTGTTGGAATAGCATGTTGAGTGTCTTTAGTCACAAAGGGGGCATCAGGCTCCTGTGGCTGCCTTTTAATAATAAAAGGAGGCTGTGGCCTAGGTGTCACTAAAATTGTAGTACCTTGAGAAGGTGGATGGATGACAGATGGCTTATGTGTAGACTCTATACTATCAGTAACACTAATGACATTAATAGTGTAGCTTGTATTACTAGCTTTCAATGGGCCTTTGTAGACATTCATTGATTGGTTTTCTGGCCAGATAGGACTAGTTTCATCAAGAACCAGCTTACCTTGATCAATCATGCGTTGAATGCCATCTTTTAATGCTAGGTAATAGTCGGTATCATGATCACACAATTGGTGGTAGTTACAGAATTGTTCGAGCCTAAAATTTTTAGGCACAAGAGACTCATTAGGCATGGCTATAGAGGGGTCACAGAGGATTTCACAATACCTCTCATGTCGCTTATGGGCCTCTGCTGACATTTGCTTAAACTGAATGCACCCAACATTCAACAGTTAGTCCAACAGCTTTGATAGCTTAACTGGCAATGAAGTGTATTTAGAGCAGTCCTTACACTCAAAATTTAGCCTCGATGCAGCTTGTGTCGTGGTCATCAATGTTGTAGGTTGGCTAACCCCTGTGTTGCTAGAGCTTGGTGCTTTGATAGTAGTGGTTGTGGTTTTAGGTACTTTTGTAGGCTGTTTGTTGTTAGGCTTAGCTTCATTAGCCATAGCAGCCATAGTGGCCTTTCCCTTTTCTTTCTCTTTCTTTGCGTACGCATTTTTGTAAGTTACATAAGTTGGGTCTTTACTCACTTCTGCTACATCTTGTATACTTTTTGTTTGCATGAAAGCATAGCTAAGAGAATGTGGCGCTAAGTAATATAACTTAGATTTGATGAAATCATTTACAACACCTTTAAAAATAGCAAGCAAATGCGATTCGGCGATTGGCTCATGAATTTCATTCAAAGCAACACTCCAATGTTGTATATATTTTTGAATAGGTTCTAATGGTTCTTGCTTAATGTCCATAAATTGATCTAAGGTAACTTCCAGCTTCAAGTTATTCTTGAAGTGAGTCACAAACTGGCTCAATAATTCTTCTAATGTTGAAAATGACGTGCGAGGAAGCACGTGATACTAATCCAAAGCCTTACTAGTCAATGACATGGCAAAAACATGAATAATTGCATGTGACCATGATTGTAATAACAGGGACTCAGATCTAAAAGTAACAAGATGGGCATTTGGATTGCCTTCTTCCTTGTATTTTGTGAACTGGGGGAGTTGTACCACAGGAGGCAATGTAAGTGAAGGAACAACTGGGCTAATTGGATCATCATGATAAAAGTTCATGACTGGGACTATTTTAGAACTAGCGGCTTTAAGCCACTTGACTTCATCAGTGTGGGTTTGAATAAGGTGGAAGGCTTGGTCCAGACCCGTGGACGTTATAGCAGGTTGCATAAGTTGAACTGCCGATGGCATTGCTAGGGCGGTCATCATGGATGGTGTCATTGGTGGAACTGCAAGTCCTAGTGGGGGAGCTATTAGAGCAGTTCCCACTAGTGGGGTTGTTTGAGCAGCCCACAATCCTGTGGGTGGTGCTGTCGAAGCAACAACCATTTTTGGTGTCATGGAAATGGTCACTTGCTCAATTGCTGAAGCAACCCATAAACCTGTGGTTGGTTGTGCCATGTGCGAAGCTTGATATGCTTGGGGCTGCACATACTGCGGTGTCTGTGATAGTTGGATAATGGGGAACGACGTTGATGTCCACCATGCAATTGAGGTTGGGACTATTGCTGGCAGTGGAATCAACGTAGAGGAGATAATGGAAGTAAGGCCCATTTGTGGTTGTGTCATAGACATGGTATGTACATATGGTAACATAGACATCATAGGTTGAGAAAACTGTACGAACTGTGAAGGAATATTAAAGGGAAAGGAAAGAGAAGGCCTTGCATGTTGTTGAGTTGACAACATTTGATGACTTCCTAGGACCAAGGAAGGTTTGGGCTGTAAAAGTGTTGTTGTTGACAAAGAGGCAGAAGACTGTAATTGGTGTGGATATAACATAGGAGTGGTTTGTGAAGTTTTTGGATAAAGCAGGCCACCACTTTTAGAATGGGACTCAAATTCCTCTTGCCCATCATGAAGGGGTTCCTCTAGTGAGATGCTGCATCTCGCTCTTTTGATGCACTTAGTCGAATATGTTGATTCAATATCAATTGAAACATTTCAGTAAGTGGTATGATGGCCCTAGGAGTAGGAGGAACTCCCTCCCATTTCGGTGAATAATTTCAAAGTTACACTTTTCTTCGTATTCCTAACGGTCTAGTAGGAGACCCGCTTGGATCCTTACGCATAAAAAGTTATATCACTCTTCATCATGAGTCGTACATTTAGGCAATTGATGTTGTAGTCAAAGAAATTGTCGTGGTATCTACACTAGGCTAGGTGGTTGCTTAGGGTCCATCGCATGTTACGAGCAATGGGCCATCCCCAGGCTCAAGGTGGTGACTAAGGTGCTGGGTGGATTCATTTCTTTACTATGTAAAAGGATGTAAGAAATAGAGAAACAAGTGAGCTACACAGAAACCGAACCAGAAACGACAAAGTTTGAAAACATTGAAAAAGTAGTGGTTTACACTACTATGCTAACTACGCTAGATGGGACTATCACACTGATAGGGTTGTTATGCTACACTTGCTATGTTATACGTGTTACACTACATGTGTTACACAGAGAGTTTGACGCAATACAACATTTTGGGCTCTTTGTCCTACAGGGTTCCAGGGGAACTATTAATTGGGACTCAACTATACCAACCAAAATGAAAACAACCCCTACGCTGGCCTATAATCTAGCTACTACTGTAGCAGGTCCACAGGGGTTACATTTACATTTGCAAGGAGGTACAAAAGGTGCGTGGGACTACCTATCACACATAGAAGGGACATGGAGGTTCAGGCCCTCCTTCTAGTGCCAAAAAATGTAGTGTCTGAAAATGTTGGTGGCTGGAATACTAAGAGGTTGTCAGGCACATAGCCTAACCCCAAGTCTGCGGGAGGGCAATGTTGGAGAAAATGAAAATGGAGTGCCCTGAGTGATCTAGTCGATTAATTAGGGACTTACATGGTGTCAAATAACCATTCATAGATAATGATTTTTAAGTGTCACATATAAGAGCTCGGAACAAATAGGAGTGCAATATGCATAATAGTAAGAGACTATGAGTGTAGGTGCATATGATAATACAAAGAAATAAATATGCTAATAGTTTAAAATGCTGTAAAAAAAGAATGAAATGAGAGTGCAAGTCAAGAAATGCACCACCCCAAGATTGGGGCACATGGCTTTTGATTGAATGATGTGTACAATTGGTGTGTAGCATAGAAAGAAACAGTTGGGCAACAGGGTAATATGGTCACACTCTCTGAAGTGCTGTAGACATGGTGTTGACAGGCATGGAGAAGTTGATGCTTACTAGTTTGGGTAGGTGTCATGTTCAGGCGTAGGAGTGGAATGAGTATTTGGAAGACTAATGTTGAGATTTGCTACTTAGCAACTTTCTACTCGCCAATCTTCTGCTGAAGCCAACTGGAAAAGCCAACCCTTAGAATGTCATTTACCAAGGTATTTATAAAGCTAGGGTTGGGGGAGAGACATGGTTTGAATGGCACCTATCCTAGGTCCCACGTAGCACAAATGTGAATGTGTTACGCTAATGTGATATGCCCAAAGTATGGTGCTACGCTGGATAGGACAAGAACAGGAACCAAAAATCTACCAAATTGTGACCATATTGCCTAGATTGCATGTGCCAAAATTTGAAGGACTACCACATTGTTACAAGAGTGCCTAGAACAAATGCAAATTGGAGCCTACACTCTAGGACTACATCTTCCCTTCTCTTTTGAGTAGGGTCAAGTGTAGGGACAACTTTGGGGATCAACAAGGGGTTTAAAAAAAACAAAGCAAACTGCTGATCTTGGTTGCCAGAGAGTCGTTGGAGTAGGAATGAAGGTCCATGCCAAATTCTGGGAGCTTTTGAAGGCATTCAGAGGTACCTTTCCAAGTGTCACACTGCTTATGCTGCTTAGCATGGCAAAGCGTAGTGTAGACACTTAAAAAACTTGCACTTTTGGCATGCTATGCTATGCTACGTTGCACAGCGTAGCATAGTGTAACACCCATTTTTGAAGGAATTTTGCCAAAATCGAAGATGCCACTCTGAGATCTTGTGAGACAAGTAATTTCAACAGCAATCAAAATGCATCTTCCATGTTAGCATAGCTTGATGCCTTCTCGTTCTATTTTTGGAACACTTATTAGAGCTATCACCCTGCTACGCTGTGTAGCGTAGCATAGCGTAGCACCAAGATTTGCATACATTTTGTGAAATATACCATGCTTTTCCATGACACGCTGATCACACTTCAAGGATGCAGTAGGACAGGCATCCTTGGAAGTCAAAAAAATTTCCCAAATACACTTTCTATGTCTGGTTCAACACTTAAAAAATTTTCGTCCTGCATGGCTTACTATGCTTTCTACACTATGCAGCATAGTAAATCATAGTAGGTTGAAAATAGAAAATTTGCTAAATTGTTTTGTGCATCCTGAACACTTTTGATTGCTCCTAGCTTGGTGCTTGGGTGGACTAGCAACCGGGATGGCCCAGAAGATAGAAAATTTGCCGAATTGTTTAGCCCACCCTTGGTGTCCTTTTGGTGAAAACTGGCCATGGACATGGATGCTACACTGACTATGCTGAGGGGTGTAGCAGATAGACTCAAAAAAAACTTTGCAAGCATTTGGACTTTTGGGGTGCCATGTAATCTATGTGGCCCATTGTGACACCACACTTGGAGAAATTTCACCTAGGTCTTAATGCTTGAACAAATCTTATGTTGAGTCATAAGAGCCCAAAATTGATGGTGTTTCACCTTCAACATATGGGGAATTGATTTTATGGGGCTTATTACACCAATGTCCAATGGAAAGGCCTACATTGTTGTTGCCATTGACTATTTCACATAATGGGAAGAAGTAATTGCTGTTACAAATTTTACATAGTCGACCACTGTACGATTTTTCCAACAACAAATCGTTAATAGGTTTGGTGTGCCTCATGCACTTATTTCTGACAACGGTGCACATTTTACAAGTGCAAATTTTTGAAAATTGATGCAAAACTTAGGAGTTGAACACAAATTGACTACACCATACCATCCTCAAGTGAATGGTCAAGTCAAAGTAACTAATAGGGAGATTACGAAAATATTGACAAGAACCATTAGCAAATATAGGCGAGACTGGAGCACCAAACTGAACGATGCTCTTTGGGCATGCCGCTCAACATGGAAACTCCCTATAGGCTACTCTCCCTATGAGTTAGTGTACGGAAAACTCCCAACACTTCCTATTCAAGTAGAACTCTGTACACTATCTACGGCGTGTGATCTCAACTTTGACCTTAATCTAGCACAAAAATAATGATTAATGAACCTTAACTTGCTAGATGAGAATTGATTAGTTGCCCTATCATCTAATGAATTGCATAAGGCTTTTAATAAATGATGTCATGACCTAAAAATTAGAAAAGTTAAGTACCAACTGGGAGATAAGGTTCTTTATTGGAACCCCATACACATGCCACAACGCACTAAATTTCAAACACTGTGGGAAGGACCTGATATTATTCCTGCAACTTTTCCTTCAGGAGCCATGATGATTTACAAACTTGAGAGCCTAGATAAGAAATTGTTGGTCAACATCCAACAAATCAAACCTTTCCATGAGCCTAGAATAGCTAGTATCCATATTATCTCTGTTGGTGGACAACCCTATTTGCTATTTTGGATATTCTCCTTCCAACTCAGTCATGGGGGAGATAGCCACCAATGCTGATCATTCTAAGCCCTCAGCTCTTTTTGTATTTTTTTTACACATCTTTTCAATTTTACTTATTTTTATTTTACACCATCATTCACATTCTTACTATTTCTTTGTTTGATTTACTTTCATTCGTCATATAATAAGTGCTCGTGATGGTGGGTTGGACTATAATAATGTTGATTGCTAATGTTTGGTTTTTACCTTTGATCTTCAATGTTGATCCTAAGATATGGTTTTCTTTGATAAAACAGGCAATGAGTCCATGTCGTCCATTCATCCATTCAACGTTATGGTCTCCTTTGGCTTTGGAACTGTATTGTCCCTTTTTCTAAATAAACTTATTAATGAATTGGTGACTTGGTATTCTTCAAACCAAGGAAGGATTCAATGGTTGAAAAGGGTGTGACTTCATGGGGATTTGACGCACTTGTGCTAGCTATTCTCTTGGGTACTTGGATGCTTTTCATGGGTTTTCTGCCATTTTTCTATTGACCAAATATTAGAAAGTTGAATGAATCTAAACAAGTCTTTGCATGGTATGGTTCTCATGTAAAAAAAAAAAAATAGTGGGAATTCAAAGCACACCCCTTAGACATAATAAAGAAACATGGGCTGCAAACAATGGTTATG
>MNCI01006533.1:4690-40692 GCA_015680685.1 Gnetum montanum | reverse complement strand
GGAAGACAGTGATTGATTAACCTTAAGTGTTCCATTAAGGCGCGTAAGCACTTAGTCCTTGGAGTTCAACCGGATCATGCGTGAGACGCTCCTATTCGTATGGTTGAGTGTAGGGGTACCTCACCACTCATCATTGGGGTAAAAATATATAATAATTATTTTGGAGTTAAAACACCCCAAACTAAGTATAACCACTACTAGTAACATTACATTAAGTTATCCTAGGTCCATCACCATGGGGCCAACTAACTACTACATGAAAACACCATCACTCAACAAAGAAAATTTGAAAATATGCATTAAGTTCAAATAATAATTAATTAATTATTATAATGTGATTTATGGATCTTACCTATTAGTTAGAGGGGTGCCTTCAAGCATGGGACATTTGTCTTCCTAGTTACATGGTGGAACTAGTCTAAGGAATAATGAAACTCTTAAAAGTAGTTCATCTTAGAAATAGATCACATATCTTTTTGATGGTATCCTAAATAGAATTTATTCAAAAAAAATTTATATATTTATTGATTTATTTATCTTTTCCATAGGACTACCTTCAAGCATGGATCACATGCTTATCTAGTAACATAATCAGAGAACAATTGTTCTTAAATAATATTTTTCAAAATCATAAAAACATGAGTGGTAGTGTATTAACATATAGCCAATGAAATGCAAGGTGATGGTAAAAAGGATCAATGAGTTCCCTTGATGTTACGTCCTTGTCTATATCCTCTTAGTTCTCCAAGGTATGGTAGTCATGAGTTAATTTTAAGTTTTTGATGTGATAAGGACCACATTACTTCCATGAAAAGGACTTCTTATTTATAAAAATATAAGGATGAATGTAGTGGTTTCACTACTATATGTAATCACTGCTTCTATAGTTTGATATCAGAAAGTAAAATTCCAACCTATGGTATTAATTCCTACATCATGACTAGAAATATTATCTAAAATAGAAAATATTTGCAAAGAATAAAGTAAATGACACAAGAATATAAAAAATTATAAAAAATGAAAAATTACAAAAAATGAAACATGTATTAATAATTAAAAAATTTTGAAGAAGTAGTGATAAGAAGCAAGGTACCCATATGCCCAACCATATGAATCACAAAGTGGTCACATGTGATCTGGTCGAATTCCATGGACTTTATTGTTTCCAGTGCACTAGTCCTTTAGGAAGTGAATTTAGCATTAAGATCAATTGTTGTCTTCCAATTACACTTGTGACATTTTTTGGTATGGTTAAGTGTAACTAAGGCATCTAATTTTTATCATTTTGTGTCTTATAGTTTGATGCTAACTAATTTAAATTGGATTGACTAATTTAAATTAACTAATTAACTAGCATTTAACTAATCCTAACATATGCATCTGATCCCACTTTC
This sequence comes from Gnetum montanum, assembly GCA_015680685.1. Lineage (NCBI taxonomy): Eukaryota > Viridiplantae > Streptophyta > Gnetopsida > Gnetales > Gnetaceae > Gnetum > Gnetum montanum. The sequence goes on along the minus strand of MNCI01006533.1, from coordinate 39,298 downwards.
TATACACATCTTGAACCCATGTATCCACTACTAGGTAACCAAGCACTATGCTACTAGGTAAACAAAGCAATAACACTATTGGGATTACCAAGCAAATACGTGTTATGCTTGAAGTGATTGTACTTATGTGTGTAATCTATTTGGCTTAATTGCTTCATTAATTTAATAACTAGAAAATATTTAATAACTAATTGAAAACATTTAACAAATAATTGAGAACATTAAATGCATAAATAAAATAGCTAATCTATCCAAAGGGCTACAAGGTTTATCAAAAAGCATCTTTATTACCACACACACTATCATGCTCAGGTACAACAATGCTTAAATAAAGATCCATACACTCAATGACTCCTACTATGGGCACTCGAGGAAAAATTTGAACTTTCAAATGGAAAAACTACAAAAGCTTCACTACAACTAAAATCTCTTATTATCATAAATGCAGTTGCATGCACATATTTATAGCCAAAAAATAATACTACATCAATGGGGCCTTGTCGATGCATGGTAAGATGTGTCAATTAGACCTCATTAATGAGGCCCAGTTGATTAGGCATCATCAATGAGGCCTCATCAATGTAGCCAACTAAATGTGACTCAACATACCCCCATGACTAAATGAAAACTCATCCTTGATTTCTTTGACAAAATTGGAAAGGTATTGAAATATTGTTTGAAGTTTCTTATAACCAAACAAATTAACTAACTTGACTAAAAATGGAGTGCCCAGGTGTACGGATCCATACATTACAAAGAATGGCAATGTTCAGGGCACAAAATTTAACACAATGACATAACTCTTCAAAACTAGATAGCATGTTCCTTGATGGTGTAAAGCTTGTTGGAGAAGATTAGATAGTCCTAGGCAATGGTGATTGCTGAGGCTCTACGGGACCTTCACCAACCTCACACACAAGTAGTGGCTGAGGTGGTTTTGGCTATCTTGTTACTACTGTAACTTCAAGTGGGAGGTGAAAAGCATCTAGCAGTGCTTTCATTTTCTCCTCCTTGCTTCTAGGATCGTGCACCGTCCATGTAGCTTTGCTAATGTGGGCTGGAATAGGCACATCCCAGGGACACAAGATTACTAGAAATAGCTCCTTAGCATTGACAAACTAGGTAGTGAAATATTTGTATTTAATTTTGAATGTCTTGACTATGTCTTTTAGCTCCTATTAGTCATTCATCCATCTAGCTAGGATCTCAATGATTGATGATTGGTCTCTAAACTGTGATCTAAGAACTTTGAGTTCAGTGTGTGCAGTCTCAAGCTTCTACTTACCATCCTTGTGGTGCTTGAACTCTACCTCATATAATAGATATGAGCTAGCCACTTGTTATTCTAACTCTAACCATGGCCATCTAGGTATTATCATTGCCAAGTTTGCATATTGGAGATTGGCCAACTTCATATACTCTGTCATCTCCTCAATTTGCAACTTCTTCAAGTGGATCTTTGCTTTATTGTAGGCATCGATCCCATCAATGATGGGCTACCACATGTCTCTTCCTTGTTGGAGTTTTTGGAGGTCTTAATTCATCTTTACCTTCACCATCTAGATGTGTTTCTCATTAACTTCTTTCTGCAAGCCAACCTGGTCCCTGTAGTGATTCTTCACTTTCTCAAATTTGAGGGCCTCATTCTTCCAAGTGGCGATTTTGATGGCAAAATTCTAGTGCAAGGCATGCACTTTTTCCATTAATAGATTTCAAGTTTCTATGGCCAATCTCCTTAGTTCAGTGTTCACCTTGGTAACCTACTCCTGTTGTTGATGAATAAATTTCTGCATTTGATCCTTTTGAGCATCAACATTTTGCAAGCGATAATTTTGTGCAATCAAGGATCCATTCTCCTAGCACATCTAGTTCAAATCCTTCTGAATTGCATATGTTTTGGCTTATACCATGGATTGGTTGAATATGGTCATTATTGCCTCCTTCTCAGCCTTTTGGAATCATTCTTGAAGCTATTTGAAAGCTTCATCTCTTGTTACTACTGGGTTGATGATCATAGGATCTACAAGTTAGGCATGAAGTTTGGCAACCTCCATGGCCAAGCATTGGATTCTTTCTTGGACCATTTCAAGTTTCCCCTCCAAGATAATGCATTTTCCTCTTTCATTTAGCAACTTTGACTAGGTCACAATGATTTTTTTTGGAAGATCAAAGATGTCCAGAGCTGGTTTCCCAATTCCCACTAGTCATTCCTACAACTTTTCATGCTAGGCTACATCTAGTTTTTCACTGATCATGCCTATAGATATTTGACATATCGAAGTGCAAATACATTTGGTACAAACACTACAGGTGCATTCAATGCTTCATCCACATGGTTAGCCACCACTTCAACAGTTATTTCCTACCCTTCGTGCTACATCACCAAGATAGTTACCCCTTCCCCTTCGTCCAACCGCATCGAGAAAGTGGTGGCATTCCTAGAGATTTCTGGGAATAAATGGTGCTATGATAATGAAATTTTTACCTTCCAAGTGTTGGAATCAAACCTTGCAAGTAGCTACATTTCATTGGAAAGAGATGATTGGACCACCCCTCTTCATCTAACTAACTATTTGAGCCACCTCATTAAGGTGACTCATCACTAGCTAATACACAGATGGATCTGTCCCACTTGTTCTTGCTCATTGCTCTTGTTCACTTAAGATCTATTCTTAGATTTTACATAGATTCTCAATGGCTATGCAAGCCTTTGGTGTTGTTTCTTGAGTGGGTGGTGGTAGTGATTGCTCCTCTTTATAGGTTGTTGCTGGCATTTTATCTTTCATGATTTTTAACCACGAGGCCAAAGGAGCATGCCTGAGGATATTATTAGAATAACGAGCAATGCCTACCCAAAAAGGGTAGGGTCTTCCTTCCACATTCATTTTTCTTAAAGTGCTTCTCAATCTCTAAGTAGATTACCTATGGAAGGTTGATGAGAAATTTTCCACTTATAGTGGTGGATGCTCAAGTAGAGAAGATGGTTACCTTGCTTGGCCTCATTGTTGGATTGAGGTGATAGGCCTCAATCTTGAAGTTAATTCACTCTACTGATGTGAGAACACCATACTCCTTACCATCAACCTTGTAGTGTCACTGGGTCCACTTCCTCTTGGCCTCAGGATCACCTTTTGTGAATAATTTTTCCAATTGTGTTCTAGTGTTAAGCAACCAAAGTGCATGTGTGATAGCTTCTACCAAGTAGGATACTTGAATGTGCTTGATTTTTACAATAGACCTTGGCTTTTGATTACTTCAGAAGAGATATGCCTCTCCCATGTACCATTCTCCACTGGATGTGATTATTTGGCACATGGGATAGGCTTCCAATTGTGTCTTAACATCCTCTAGATATTTCTCTAAAAATGATCCAAAATTGATCTCTTGAAGAACTGATCTTTAAGTCTCTCAGGACCTGATGATGTCTAGGCAAGCTTGAGTTAAAGTGACCTCAAGCCTTGGCATGGGTCTAGACACTTGTCCTCTTTGGGATTGTTCTATCAACACTTCTTCTTCTAGAATCCATTGGATAGATTCCATTTAGGGCTCCTCACAAAGAGATCTCATTGCATGGGTTGCTTCTGGTAATTCTTGGTCCTATTCTTGTTAGCCCCCTCCAAATCTGGGCTACTTCTCCCATAGTTGCAAGGGTTCTCCTTCCTATAAGCATTTCTATTTTGGTGCCATATGTAATCACAATAAGACCATGGATTATAAATTGGTGTATAACATAAAGCAATTGGGATACCTTTATCTCTTAAGGATAGTTACACTTGGCTAAGTTGTGATTATGGCTAATTTAATTACTCCAATTATCTTTTTGTTTATGTATTATCATTAATAAATCATCTTGGGGATTGTTGGAAGGGTTAACTATCAAAAAATTTGATGTTTATATGCTATTAAGGTTATTAACCCTTTGGGGGAAGTTAGAAAAAAATTTCCAAAAAATTTCATCAATTTTTCATTGGAAACCTTAAGGTTTGAGGCCCCCACAATAAAGATCTTACCTTCAGTAAGCACATGCTCAAAAAACAAAGTAACTTGGACAAAAAATTGGAAATTTATGAGCTCTAGAAGGTTTTTGGCTTTGAAAAATTACAAAATCTCCCTATGTGTTATGAGAAAATAATGAAAAATTCCTAAGTACTCGATGATATATATAGGATGTAAGCACTATGTCGATGAGGCCTCATCGATAGGGCCTCATTGATGTTCTTTGCTACATCGATGAGGCCTCATCGATAAGGTCTCATTGACATTGTTGGCTGCATCGACGAGGCCTTGTCGATGTAGCTATTAACCATCATTGACTACTATTGACTTTGGTCAAACTTTCAAAATACAAGAAAGTTTTGGATGAAATTGGGATCAAATGAAAGCTTAAAGGACCAAGAATAACATGAAAACATGAGAATAGGATGCTAAAGAGGAAAAATGGAGAAAAATTAATTTTTTGGATGAATGAAAGAAAAAGGTTAAGGAGTACTATGTAGAATACTCAATGGAATATGCGAAAGATAGGATTGTGGTAATGTCAAAGGTAAGGAACCTTAACTAATCAAGCCAAAAGCTATGCAAGTGGGTCCTCCTGATAATAGGCTCATGTCCTTTCTTCCCTTGCATAACCTCACGTGAAGAGTTCATTAGCCCCATAGTCAATTAATAGTCATGAAGAGTTAAGGACCAACCCAAAAGAATCTATCCAAGAATCCCAACATATTAGACCAAGACATAGAGCCTAACATAGAACCTAGTAGTGAGGTGAGTTATGGAAACATGGATGGATGATAGAGAACATGGAATGGAGTTCCAAATTAAGATCATAAGAAGTCCCTTGTGGAAGTTGTATTTAAAATGATCTAAGAAATTCCATCCTTAGTCCAGACCAAAACGAGCCACTTTCAGTGACTTCACATCACCACTTCAAGACTAATCCACCCTCTCAAGACACAAGAGTGCTTCCACAAGACAATCACCACTTCATAAAGAGAAAAACAAAAGAAGTAGGAAGTGAGAGAGAGAGATGGCCTTAGTTAGAGGGGACTTTTAGACATAGGTGCATGTTGTTCAAGTCCCATAACCAATGCTTGTAGCCTATTTATTTGTCCAATGGATGTGCTTTAAATTTCCATTGTATTTCCATTATTTTGTTCTTTTTTTCTTTTTCTTTTTTTCTTTTTTTTAAATGGGAACCACACCATGCAAGGACTTATTCATGTTGAAGGGTTTTGCTTTAAATTCCCATTGGTTTTTTTTAGATGGGAACCACACCATGCAACAACATTATTTGACTTCCTATTAATGGTTGGTATGGAACAGTAAGAAATTCATGAAAAAACACTCAAGAACTCAAGAAAGTAGAATTGTACAAAGAGTATTGAGTCTTCTTGAAGTCACACCCTTTACAAACCATTGAATCCCTCCTAATTTTGGAACTACCAAGGTCATTGATTGATTAAAAGTTTCTTTAATGGAGGATACCTCAAATTCCCAAAACAAGGGAAACCATAGAGTTCATTGGATGGGCAGATGACATGGACTCACCACCTATTCCATGAAAAATAAACCATGTCAAAGTCATTAGATATCAAAATTCAAAAATAGAAACTAGACATTGATAATCACAACATTAAGAAAAAACCATCATTAGTAAATAGCAATAGTGGCACTATGTCCTATGATAATAAAGCATTGTTTATTGGCAAAAATGAGGAAATAGCACATTTAAATCAAACCAAACAAAGTAAAATATATAAGAAAATGTAAAATAGTCAAGAAGGTTCAAAGCTACTAAAGATGGTGTAAAATTTGAAAAATTTGAAAAATCAAGAATTTATAAAATAAATAATTTGTAAAAATAAAAAATGTGAAAAACAAAAATGTAGAAAAATAAAGAAGCCAATTTGATGGTTAGCACAAATGGCCATCTCCCCCATGACTAAGTTGATAGGATGAGATCCAAAAAATAGAATGTGGTTGTCCATCCATCGAGGTGGTAATTGCATTGGCCTATCTAGGTTTAAGGAAAGGCGTTACTTGTTGAATGTTGACCAACTACTTTTATTTGGGCATTCAGGCTTGTAGATCAACATGGTCCCAGAGGGAAAGGTTTTATCAATTATATAAGATCCCTTACATAATGTTTTGAATTTTGCCTTTTTGGGTACATGTGTGAAGTTCTAGTAGAGAAACTTATCTCTTGGTTAAAGTTTTACTTTCCTAATTCTAAGGTCATGATGTTTCTTGTTGAATGCCTAGTTCACCTCATTCAAGGATAGGGCCACTAATTGATTTTTAGCTAACATGTTTAGGTTGATTAATCTTTCTTTCTATGCTAGACTTAGGTCAAGATTTAGATCATAAGCTATTGAGAGTGTACAAAGCTCAAATTGAATCAAGAGAATTGGAAGTTTCTTGTACACTAACTTGTAGGGAGAATAGCCAATAGGAAGTTTCCAAGTTGAAAAGTAAGCCCTAAGAGAATCATTAAGTTTTATACTCTAATCCTTCCTATATTTGCTAATGGTTCACATTAGTATTTTTGTAATCTCTTGGTTGGTTACCTCTGCTTGACTATTGGCTTGGGGATGGTAAGGTGTTGTTAATTTATGTTCTACCCCAAAGCATTGTATTAACTTTCTAAAGGTGGCACCTATGAAATGAGTTCCATTATTAGAAATTAGTGAACATGGCATCCCAAACCTATTCACAATATTTTATTGTATAAATTTTGCAGCAATGGATGATGTACAATTAGTAACAGCTATTGCTTCTGCCCATTTTTTGTAGTAGTTAACTACTCCTATAATATACACCTTTTTGTTGGACATGGGTGTGATGGGACCCATGAAGTCAATTCCCCATATATTGAAAGGCTCAAGTGGTTGAATCCACTATTGAGGACCTTCCATGTGAGTGATCATTCCCCCATCTCATTGATAGCATTCACAAGACTTGATGAATTGGTGGGCATTCCTAAAGATTATAGGCCAATAGTATCCTACCATTAGGATTTTTATGGCTATGCATCTCCTTACATAGTGGCCTCTACAAGGCCCTTCATGAGCATCCTAGATAATGTGCAATTGATCTTCATCAGGGACACACCAATGAATCAAACCATCAACACATACCTTGTAAAGGTGTCCATTGATTTCCATGAAGTATTTGGCCCGATGAAGAAATTGTTACTTCTTCCTAAAATCCAAGCCTTGTGGCATCTCCTAAGTAAGAAGATAGGTGAGGATGCCATTATACCATATTGTTTTTGCAAGCATTTATTCACTTATTGCTCCTATAAAAAACTGATTAGAGAGTCAGCTCTCCTCCTCTTTATTATCCCATCTTAAGGAAGAGAGATGGTCAACGACCACATTCTTGATCCTGTTTCAATCTACCATAGTGAGGTTGAATTCCTGTAAGATCACAAGCCACTGTATGACATAAGGGCTCACCATTGGCTTATTCATGAGAAAGCAGATTACACTGTGGTTCATATGCACAAATACTTTATAACCAAGCACATAGTGCCTAAACCTTTCTAGCATGTACACCACTACCATTAGTTCTTTCTACATGGTGGTGTAATTTAATTGTGCTCCCACAATGCTTTGACTCACTCAATGGATGTAATATGTACATTTCTTATCATTCATCTACATGAGTACTACTCCCAAAGCATAGTTAGATGCATCTATCATTATATGAAAAGGTTTGGACTATTCTAGTGCTCGTAGGATTGGTGTTTCTACAAGTTTCTCCTTTAATTTTTGGAATGCATGTTCACATTCATTGATCTAGATGAAAGGTGTATCTTTCTTTGTAAGCTTTATCAATAGCTTTGCAATCTTAGAGAAATTCTCTATGAATCATTGGTAGTAGCCAGTGTGTCCAAGGAATGACTGAACATCTTTAAAAATCTCTAGTTTGTGTCTTATTCCTTGGATGACCCTTATTTTTTCTAGGTCTACCTTAATCCCTTTTTCTAAAATTCAATGCCCAAGCACAATGCTTTCTTGGATCATGAGTTGGCACTTTTGCTAGTTGAGCCATAGGTTTGTCTCTACACATCTCTTCAGTACTTGCTCAAGTCAATCCAAGGCTTGCTCAAAAGGTAACTCCATAGGTGGAACAGGCATCCATAAAGACTTCAACACCACAACCAATCTACTATTGAAAGATACTAAGGACCAAGCATTGAAATGTTGTAGGGGCATTGCACAAACCAAATGGCATTTTACAATATGCAAAATTCCCTAGGGACTTATGAATGTTGTCTTGGCCTAATCTTTTGGCATAATTTGGATTTGGTTATAGCCACATAACCATCCAAGAAGCTATAATAAAAATGCCCAGATATGTTGTCTAACACTTGATCCACAAATGGAAAAGGAAAATGATCTTTAAATGTTTCCATATTCAATAGCCTAAAGTCGATGCAAACCCATCATTGCCACCCTTCTTTGATACAATTATGACTGGACTAATCCACTCACTATCCATGGTGGGATGGATGAACCCTGCCTTGAGGAGTTGCTCTATTTCCTCTTTGATGATTTGTTTAATTTGGGATTCAGCAGTCTCTACAGTTGCCTTTTAGGCTTCATGGTTAGGTCAGTGTAGATGTGATGTTAGCATATCCTTGGATCGATTCTTGTTAGCTCTGGATATTGAAACACCATAAATTTTGGGACTCTCATGATTTAGCAGTCCTGGAATGTGGGCAAGGGTCCTCACAAGCATGGTGACATGTTGGACTATGTAGACAATACCCTCTGTGGCACAATTAACATGGCATCCAACCACAAGGCCAGTTTGCATGAAAGAGGCACTAGGGGTAGACCATATAGTCCAAAAAAGTTTCTATCTCTCGGGCTAATAGGCTTGCTACACCTTCTAGCTTGCCCAACTCGACACTTTACCTGGCTAATAGTCTACCCAGGGACCATGCTAGGAACTGTCAAAGGTGTTTAGGATGGACTAAATAGTTCGGCAAGTTTTCTAATTGCAGGAACCTGCTACGCTACACAGCATAATAGGCCTAGGGGAGACTGATTGCACGCAAAAGATGCAAATTGACAATGATTCAGTCCTTTAGGATATCTGCCCCACTTCATCCTTGATGCATGAGTAACATGACGCAACAAAATGTGGCAATTTTTATCAGAAATCATTACAATTTGAGTGCTATGTTATGCTATGCTACGCAGCATAGCACAACGTAGTAGGGATGCACTTTGATAATACTCCTACTTAGATGGCTCTAATGGAGTAGGCATGTTTGCCCATGCTTCAACCATCAAATAGGTTTGCTCTACTAACATGCCAGAACATGACTGACATTCCATGACAAAATATTTGCAAGATTGAGTCAGAATCCAAGCCAAACTGGGTGCTACGCTGTGCTATGCCACCTAGTGTAGCATAGTGTAGCAAGGACAAAATGTACAAAGGACCTCTACCAAGTGGTTCCAATAAGAGGATTGCACTTGGCCATACTTCAGCCTCCAAAACTACCTATCCCACTTAGCCCTCGAGCCTCAAGCAAGGTTTCTTGACAAAGCATTATAGATCCTATGAAGATGAATGTCATAGTGGCTGCTACACTATAGCACAATGTAGTGAGGATGCAAAACACCAAAGTGTCCCAAGGATGAACTCAACAAGTCCCAAGACCTTCTAGCATGAAAGACAAAGTTGCAGTTGCTTGTCTAGCCAGGCCTCAAATAGATGTTTTCGGCTTTTAGGAAACATTTCTTTCAAGACTAGCAGCTACGCTACGTAGCATAGCATAGCATAGCGTGTGACTGTTTATGACTACGCCAATACACTGGGTAGCGTAAATAGTGTAACACTCATGTGGGAGCCCTAGGACATCTTCAATTAGCTCCAGAACTTATTATTCATGGTTACTCTCATCCCAGCATCTTTTCAACAAACAAAATCAGCAAGTTTTCCTTGTTTTACACCCCCTGACAATCCCCTAAAGTTGTTCCTACACTTAACACTACTCACAAGAGTACGGAAGATGTAGTCCTATAGCATAGGATCCACTTTACATTCATTATTGGTATTTTTTCTCTATAATAAACATGGCATTTCGTTGGACTTTGGCACATGTAGCTTGAAGGGTATGGTCATAGCATAGTAGTTTTCACACCTAGCATCACACAGTAGCATGGCATAGTCACGTTTGCACTCTGTAGGACCCAAGACATGTGGCATCCAAACCATATTTTTTTCCCACTTGTGGCCGTATAAATACCCTGACAAACAATGTTCAAAGGGTTGTCTTTTGGATTGATCATTCCTATGGTTGGCTTGGAGCATTCTAGCGTGGTTGGCTTTTTGCATGGTTGGCTTTTGGCCTCATCTTTCCTGTGGTTGGCTTCTGGCATTTTTTTAGCATGGTTGGCTTTTGAGCATGTTTGGCATTCTGGTATTTTGGCTTCCTAGCAATTAGCTTTGGCAAGCAGACTAGCAAGCAAAGGGTTCCTATTAGCAAGTTGTTAACAATAGTTTAAGGAGCTATGACCATACTACTTTGTTGCAAGCTATGCCTATCCACAATGTCATCTATTGTACACCTTCTTCAATCAAGCAAAGATCAAATCCCCTGATCTTAGGGTGGTGCACTTTCTCACCCAAGCCTATTTCATTCTTTGTTTGCTATTATCATATCTTGCATTATTTTTCATCATTTTACGTTTGTCGCTTACTGTTTCAACTTGCATATAACGCCTCCAAGACAAATGTTTACAAAAGGTTATTGTACACTAATTAAGTCCCTGTTTGATTGAGCAGACTGTTCAGGGCACCCCGCATCCATTTACATCTAGCATGGCCCTTGCACAGATCCAGGGTTAGTTTGTATGCTCAGTGACCTCTTAGTGTTCCAGCCACCAACATTTTCGGTTGCTACAGTTTTTGGCACTAGAAGGAGGGTCTTTGGTGTCCTTTTCTCATATCATGGGTAATCTTTCACGTTGTTTGTACCCTGTCACCTACTAGCATAGACATGACACCCTTGTGATTGTCTATGCATCGTGTGGTGCAAACTGGTCAGAACAACGATTCCTCTAGGACCCAATAGGATGAAAGCCTCCAATTGTTTACTATACCATGTTTACTCTATTTACCACCCCACACTGCCTACACCTAGTACAACATAGCAATCCTTCTAGCATAACACTCCTACTTAGCATAGTAAGCATAACTCCCCAACATACCCAGTTTCAGTTTCTCTCTTTTACAATTTCTATCTTACAATAGAAGATGATTCCTACAACCACTATCATCACCACCTTGAACCTAGAGGCTCCCTACTCGGTCCAAAACACAACAAGTCCTGAGTGGCTACTTAGCCTAGTGCTGGCACCATGTTAATCCCTTATACTATAGCACCTGTCACCCAAGCACTTGGCCCAAGACACAGAGCGATACGACTTCCTCTGTGCAAAGGTCCAAGCGAATCTATCCTTGGACCACTAGGAACTCGAGGATAAATGTAACTTCAAGTTCCTCCACTAGAATGGGAGGGAGTTCATCCCTATCCCTGATGTCACCATCCCGTTGACTGAATCATATCAATGGATCTTAGACTAGTTGATGCGAGTCAGTAGGTCCATTGGACACAGCATCTCATTACGATGAAGTGTTCCAAGATGGATAGGAAGACTTGGACTCCCACTCCAAAGGTGGTGGCCAAATGTACGCTACAGTTATCCCTCCCACTACTATCTTTTGATTGAACTCGCTCTTTACTTCTGCCCCCTTCATGGTTACCACAACTCCACCACAACCTACACCTTTGTCAGCCATGGGCAGCCATCTTGTACATTCAACGTACCAGCAAGTGGGCCCTTCAACTTCTTTCCCAGTCACCCTTCCTTCTCAATCTTCCCTAGCATCATACTCAACATCAATCATGACTACACTACCATAATTCCATACTTTTCCCATGTCACAATCGCATGTAAGCTTCACCCCTGGTTCATCGTCTACACCCGTCCCACCACCAGTAGCTAGCCTAGTCTCAACCGCATGGTGGGCACCAACCACTTCTTTTCCCACTGCGCAACCTTCTCTAATGTCACACTACATGCAACCCCAAGCACACCAGCTTTTGCATGTAGTACAACCAAACATAGGGCTATGGGCCACCCCACCAATCAGGCAAACTACCAACCCCACAAAACCACCAATAGTTGTTGCCCCAACAACACCACCCTCTGGGTGGTGGACCACCCAAGCAGCATCACTTGTTGGAGTAGCTCCAATGGCACCCCCCATGAGATAGGCTACCACCCCAACAACATTGCATATGATGGTTTCTCAGGAATCCTCACAACCCCCTGCTACATCTTTGGTTTTGGATCAAGCTTTCCAACTCATCTAGACCCTAACTGAAGAAATCAAGTGGCTTAAAGCCACCAATTCTGACACCGTATAGGTCATGGATGTTTACTATGATCACCCCATCAGCCCTACCATGCCTATGCTCATGTTACCCCCCAGGGTCTCGCTCCCCCAATTTACAAAATATAATAGAGAGGGCAATCCCAATGCGCATTTGCTAACATTTAGATCTAAATCTCTACTATTGCAACAATGGCCACACACCATCATCCGTGTCTTTGTCATGTCCCTGATAGGAAAAGCTCTGGATTGGTACCACGCACTCTCATGTGCCTCCATTTCCACCCTAGAAGAGCTATTAAGCCATTTTTTGACCTACTTCAAATACAACCTGAAACCAGAGGTCACATTGGATCAACTCACGGGTGTTAAGCAAGACCCACTAGAGTCTGCAGAGATTCATACAGTGGTGAACTACCACTTTGAATGAGATACACCAGCCTATTGCTAAGGCCCACTTTTTGGCCATATTTAAGAGAGTAGTAAACGACTTCATTAAGTCAAAGCTTTACTCCCGAGCCCCACGCTCCCTCAATCAAGCCTTTACTCAGACCAAGAGAATCCAAGACACGATTGAAGCTAGCAAAGACCTCAGGCATCCACCCTCACACCCTTTGTGCTCAAAGTTGCACTGCCACCTGCACCAACACAATAGGAACCATTCTTCATTAAGGTGTCAAAACATTCAAGCCCCACTACCACACAAAGCCAAGCAACAAAAATAGCACCGTAGCCTCCCTATTCGAAAAAATAGGAAGAGCATTCAATGGACAAAATCGCTAAGGAACGCACTAAATTAGGCCCCCCCAAGCCTACCCCCTTGGCCTCAAAGCCCATGTCCCCTTTTTTACCAAAAACTAATAAAAATGCACACATGCAATCGTCACCTTCCTGCCTAAGAAAGCCTAATTCTCAACCTGAAACTTCCCTCCCCCCCCCCCCCCCTCTCGAGATTCGTCTCCTAGGACGAATGGAGGAGGAAAGAGGTAACAAGTAACAAGGTGGCAAGCATGATCTTCTTAATTCCCTCAAGCAAGTTAAATAAGCTTTGAAACAAAAAAATACAACTTTGAGCCTATATGACTTGGTAATGACTTCCACTACACACTGCAAGGCAATGGTTCACATGTTAACATCAATTCCAGTTGATGAAAACATGCTAGTAGAGGAGAAAGCCATCCATGCTATCATGCTTCCCCCTACAGCTGAGGAACCGCAGCCAGATCATTTGACATTTCATGATAAGTCCATTAAGGATGATCCTAAAAAGGATCAGGTACAATAGTTCCCATGCTCCTCATAATTTGGGTCAACCAATACAAGATCTGAAGGGTACACGTTGATGATGGGGCCTCTACAAACGTCATTCCATTTCCCATGGTGGACAAACTCGGTTTGGTTGATCAAATCAAGCCCATGGCAATTTGTGCCTGAAATCATTCAACAGAGCATGCGTAGTGGTAAATGGAATTGTCCACATTAACTTTGTGGTAGGGGAACAATTCCCCACAAGCGCGGTATTCATCATGATAGAGGAAAATCCTGGGTTCAACCTGATCCTGGGAAGATCGTGGTTGGCCCAACTGAGGGCCATTTCCTCACCTATACACTAGGAAATCCACTTACCCTATGCAGGAGGGAAAGTGGTAATCCATGGTGATGAAGTGGCTCCCCAAGCCATAAACAACGTAGGAGTGAAGCAAGGTTCAGAGATTGAAATCTCTAAAAACCAAGCCCCCATTCAAACTGAAATGCCTAAATAGGCCGAAACTAGTCCAAATGAAGAGACAACATGGGCCGAGTTACCCTTCCAAGCTAAAAATGATAACATAGAAGAGTACCAATATAGGTTCACCCGTCCCTATGCCTTGCCTAACCCACGTCGAGTTAGGAAACAACTACATAATTAAAATTTTCCATAATTATCCACATTAACTTTGTGGTAGGGGACCAATTCCCCACAAGCGCAATGTTCATCGTGATAGAGGAAATGCCTAGGTTCAACCTGATCCTGGGGAGATCGTGGTTGGTCCAACTAAGGGCCATTTCCTCACCTATACACTAGGAAATCCACTTACCCTATGTAGGAGGGGAAGTGGTAATCCATGGTGATGAAGTGGCTCCCCGAGCCATAAACAACATAGAAGTGAAGTAAGGTTCAGAGATTGAAATCTCTGAAAACCAAGCCCCCATTCAAACTAAAATGCCTAAGCAAGCTAAAACTAGCCCAAATGAAGAGACAATGTGGGCCGAGTTGCCCTTCCAAGCTACAAACGATAACATAGAAGATTACCAATGTAGGTTCACCTAGCCCTATGCCTTACCTAACCCACATCGAGTTAGGAAACAACTACATAATTAAAATTTTCCATACTTCTAACAGTATATGCTGCCTTTTACATCCAATTTTTTGTGTGTATAATTCACATGTTTACATTCGGTTCACAGTATTACTGCTTGCATAATTTACATTTCCCACATTGAGTCCATTGTGTGCATCATTTATATTTTACAATGAATTTGTTTTTTACATTAAGTCAACCATTTCCTAATTTGCATTTTATGTTGAGCTTGCTTGCTGCATTGCCCTTGTTACCAATACCTTACATAAGGCTCAAAATGGCCTAAAACTAGCAAAGGCCTAAAATGGCCTAAAACTAGCAATGGCCAAAAATGGCCTAAAACTAGTAATGGCCCAAAACGGCCTAAAACTAGTGACAGCCCAGAATGGCCTTAAACTACCATCATAGCTAGCTAAGGCCTAAAACTAACAACACCACTCCTCAAAATAGACAAAATAATAATAATTTTCTTTCATTAAGCAACGGCCCGAAATGGCCTTAAACTATTACTGTGGCCTGAAATGGCCTTAAACTATTAATGCCACCTGAAATGGCCTAAAACTAAAATGAGAAGCCCCCAAGGGGCCAAAGAAAAAAAAGAAAGACAAAGAATAAAATAAATATAACACATTAACCAAAGTGAAACAAATCCTTTTACATTATATTCTTCATTTAATGTCAATCAATAATGTTTACAAGAATTTTTAAATGTAAATACAAAAATAAAATCTTGCACCGCCACACTATGAGTCTTCACCCACACCACCATTCCCTGTTTCGCTAGGTCCTACGTCTTCGTTCGGATCCGGCGTAAGAAAGAAAATAAAATAATGAATCAAAGCTACAATAAAGGATTTTATAAAATAAACTATGACACAAAAAAAGTGACTAATCCAAGATGGCCCCACGTCCATTTTGGAGGGTATCCTATCCATGCCAACTGTAAGATGTTATAGGATCTCCTCCTCAATCAGGTTGCCCAATTCCTATCTCCTAGATTAGTGCTTACTACAGCCTTCCCTTTTTCCATAGCTGTCCATCTGGATGGTCCTAGGGAAAATATGGTCATGGTGATTTCCCTAGTAGGTAGGGTCATTTCCCTTTCGGGAGATTCACTGATCATCACCTGTTGCATGAACTTTTCATAAGCTCTAGAAGCATCGATGACATAAAGGAATAGCTTGTGGATATGCAACTCAACAGCTACATCCTAGTATTATTTATGATAGGTAGCACATTCCATTTTATACATATGCTTGTGGTTCTTTTGTGCCTATCCCCATTTGTAAACCTTTGTACTATAATCCTTCTAGTCTTGGTTCTTCTGGGCTAGAAGGTCCATCTGCATGCATTGTTCAATGATCTCACGAGTGGCCTCATTTTTACTTCGTACAACTATCCAATATTTTGTGTAGTCAATGACTACCGTACGCCAACTACCATCTCAAGTGTCATGGGCCAACAGAAATTCATTCCTGGATTGGAGATCCCCCACCTCAGCGGTTAGGTTGGCCTTCTCTTTTTTAAGTTTCTGTACCCACTTCCAGAGGTCCTCATTTACACGCCTACACTCCTATAAGGAGCATGCCAAGTACAATGCACATTTACTTCCTTCATTGTATATGTGATGAGGTACCTCGGCTACCTTTGATGGAAGTTCAAGCACAACATTGACCTCAACAGCTTGCTTAGGATCCCACTTGAGATGAGAGGCTACCAATCATACATGGGAGAGCATTAGTCATAGTGACATAGCAAAATTGCAACAACATAGAGAGCCTAGCATAGCAATTTTAACATACCAATCTTCGGATCAATCTGCCTTAGGTGATTGATCATGTCAAGTGAATTTTTCAAGGGTCTCGATCTAGGGTCATAGATGAATCGAATAAGAAGGGCCAGGGGCATCAACAGTGATGTCCGCTGCACAATAAAACATGTTAGCCATGGTAGAGATGACAACAACAAAGATGATGAACAATGTAAACGACAATGTAAATCTCCTACCCAGCAAACCCTTAGGGGTGATAGTGGGGGGTCACCCATCGACACACTATCAAACAAGCAGTCAAACTCACCAGCATCAAATTGGATCCCCTCTCTTTCCAGCTAATCCAAAAGTATGGTGGCATCCTCAACACTCATGTGCCCCTTGGGTACTGAACCACATTTTGCAAAAGGGTCATCAGTAGGGGCCTCTTCCTCTATGGCAAGGGCCTCTTCTTCTGCAGCTAGGGCCTCTTCTTCTTCTTCAATAGGTGCCCCTGCTCCAGGGGACAAAACCTCTTCCTCTTCTTCTTCTTCTTCTTCTGATAAAGCATACTCACAGTAAGCAGGATACTCCAACTTGAAACAAGTGCTACACTGTGTGATGCTACATAGTGTAGCAAGTGCTATGCTAACAAACCAGTCAAGTACACTTACCAACTAGGGGCTGCACTCTGTGAACTTTGATTTGTAGATTTTTCCCTTTCCCATCATTCATATGGGAAGGTTCCTTGACAGGATGATACTTCTTACACTGTAGTCTATTCTTCACTATTTCTACAATGATGTGTTTCCCCCTTAACACATTGCTTGTGTTAATAGGAGGCACCTCTCCCACATTGTCCTAGGCACAAAAGGGTCATGCCACCCAATCCCTCATCATTATTGAAAGTGATTCCCCGATAGCTTTTGGGGGGATCTTGGGATCAAGTGGTGTAGAAAACCTGGCAAATCCATGGCTTACATATCTGGTTCTGATCCTACTATACCCAAACGCCATTCTCACGGACTACTATGAATTCTATGAACTAACGCAAGCAAGCTACAAAGACGATATTGTGCATGTTGGAACAAGAGTCAAGATTCTCACGAAGCTTGACAATTTCAGCGTGCAAGCCTTTTGAAAGGTACCTATATAATAAGTCCCTTCCTCCATGAACTTCCCCATTATCCAAGCCTACTCCACTCTAAGGATATTTCCTTGGGAAAGTAGCTTGGGGAAAGTACGAGCATAGAAGACAAGGTAAACTGTTTGGGCCACCGCTAGCTTGACTTTGTGGATGTAAATCCCCTTTCAATCCTTGCTTGTCCCTAGCCATTCCTTGATATCCCCTTGATGGTTTTCATCTTTCCTAGATTTTTCTCCTACAGGGAGACCATCAAAAGGGACACCAAAAATATCTACAAATAGTTTGTCATTAATTTCAAACACCACCCACACATTGTGAACACGTGTGTAGAAGAGGTCAGCCTTCTTGGAGAAGGAATTGGCTAGGGAAAGCACTTCTATATCCAAGACACTTGGATTTATAGCTAGAAATAAATCCATGAGCCCAACCTCCTAAATTTTTTGAAGAAGGGTGGTCGTGGCCCCATTGCAGAGCCAACACTGAGTCTCCTCCAGCTCCCCATACTTAAAGAAGAGGTTGGTCTCATCATGCCCAGAGGTGATTACTATGACCTCATGGGATTCCCTTGTTACTGTATAGGTTAGTAAAAAATAAGAAAGTTAGCAAGGGAAAAAAGTGCATCATCACTTGAACACATAAGAACAAATGCAAGGTTTACATACCAAGCTTATACAATGTAGGAAATGGTGGAAGTTCCACCAAAACATCTTCAACAGTAATTGGTCAGCACGATGCCCATTCACTATCCATCCAACCAACTTCCTTAAATTTCCCATAGAACTTGGAATACCTAGTTGGATAGGCTTTATAATCAAGCTCAAGTTGTTCTATAACACCGACACACACATTCCCAGTAGAGGAGAACTCTTGCAGAGTCATTTGGCCCAATGCCAAGGTATCCATGTTACCATGAAGACCACTCTCGTCAATATAAAACCTGGCAACATATAAGAATATGATAAGAATTTTTGTCTAGCGTAAGGCAAATCATACAACATGATTAAAATACCTTCACAGGACTCACCCACTGGCACAGTAAATGGTTCCAGGTGGGTTCTGAAAGTAGGTTCCCATGTGATGGACAACGTATAATGTGTTGTATAAATGGTAACATTTGTATTCAAGCATGTCCCAGATCCAACTCAGGCACCTCAATCCCCTTAGGTGTTGATTTAAGCCTTCTGCCCCTTCTCCCCTAATCGACCCATCAGCCATGAACTTCAGAATGTCCCAGTTTGCCCTAGGCAACAACATTTTTGTAACTACAACCGTTGTCTTAGCAGATAAGTGTGACCACACGATCACACTAAAATGGTGAAGGAGGAGCTCTAGGAAGTCCCGTGCACTCTCCTAGAACCAAATCACCTACTTTCCTACCCCTACGTGGGGTGGGGGAACATTGGCCACAGGTTTTCTAAGGTAGCATAGGATTCCTACCATCTGACGATCAGAACGGGTTTCAACATGACCCTACATGACAAAACATCAAGCGTTAGCATTGTGTTTAGGTAACAATCACTAATTTAGCATAGCATAACCCTCTATTTATGAATTTTCCTTTAGCGTGAAACAATGTGTCCTGGTAAAATAAAATTAAACATTACATGTAGCGTAATAGAGTGTCACATGTAGCATAGCGTAGCAGCTAAACCACACATAGTGTAGTGTAGGGATGCAACCTACAAAGTAATAGTTACATGCTACACAACATAGCATAGTAGACATGCCTTATATAGCATAGCATAACAGTTACACTTTCGCACAAGTGTGACAGCTGCACTACGCACAGCATAGCAAGACAACTGCACTGTGTGCAACGTAGCAATGGAACAATTACAAAAGATGCAATGGAACAAGTAGCATAACAATGGAACAAGTGTTGTAGTATAGCAAATTTAGTAGCATAGTGAACTTAACAGCATAGCAGCATTACAAGCTTAACAGTATAGCATCATAATAGGTTTCTACTGTAATGACCCAAGGGCTTGTTAATATAACAATGTAAAGTAACAACAACAAAAATATTATAGTCTAATAGAACTCATAGCACCCTCGCTGTCCCAACCCTACCCTACCACATGAAATAGCTCATGCTACACTATGCTAGGCATGTGCCACGCTACTCCAAAACTTTGCAAACATGTAAACTACTCTAGGGTGATATGCTACGCCGAACGTACGCTATGCCAGAACCACCCAAATGCTGTGATAGTGTAGTGACCATTCTTAACAATGGTAGCTGGGGTGGTACCGCATGCAACTATAGCATAGTGATCATATGGTTGTTGTGGCCAAGTAGTGACAACCACGACGTAGCGGCCAAAACAACAAAAAAAATAGTGATAATAGTTGGAAAAAATGACAATAGTAATGGCAATGGCAATCTAATCTGATGCATCACATAATGGAAACAAGGGTAGCGTAACAACTTACCAAGCAAATGGAGCCTCTTGTCACTCCTCGACATGCACCTTGGAGAGGTGTCCTAAAGTGTCTTTCACTTTGTCCACCTTAGCTAGTCCTCGATGCTTGCATTCACTTTTGTGTGCCATTACCTCATTTTTAAATTGTCTCTATCAACTATTACGCTATGACTATCACCCTCTCTCTTAGTTCAACCACGCTATGCTCTAAGTGTGGGCTCTGACAATGAAAATGACAAGTTTACTAGGGGGTAATCCCCTATTTATAGTCAACATGGTAAAATACTTGTCACTTTCACGTTCTGGGTAATGAGGGACACTACTGCAGCATAGTACTACAGTAGCATACCCCCACTATAGTGTAGCACTCATCGACAGCATAGTAAGTGGGCCCACCAAAATTTTTGCTCTGTATTTACCAATTTTAAACTTGTTGATGGTCCGCAAAGACCTTAAACTAGCAATTTTAACTTATAATGTGGCCTAGTGATGGTCTGCTACTACCTTAAAGTGCCCATCCATCGTCCACTATGATGTAAAACTGGCAAAGAACATCTGCTATGACGTAAAACTGGCATAGATAGTCCGCTATGACTATAAATTGGCATAGCACGTCCTTGGGCTACGATGTAAAACCGGCATCCACAACATGGTCTTCTATGACCTTAAACTGACCATCCACCATCTGCTACAATGGTAAACTAGCACAACGGTCTGCTAGGACCTTAAACTAGCATAGCAGTCTACTAGGACCTTAAACTAGTACATTACAGTCTACTGGGACCTTAAACTAGCACATCTAATGGTCTACCAAGATCTTAAATTGGGTTCGTATTGTAATGCCCCCCAGCTCACATCAACAACCCTACAAACACGGTCATTTTTCTGGTTTTCTCTTTATTGTGTTTGCAAGATACAAGCCAAGATGGCTTCATTCAGAAATGTATTTCACCACAAAATCCAAGGTACTACATTACTCCGAAGTATCCACTTTGATTAACCTCGTTGCTTGAGAGTACATGCCCTACTCCCCCTTTTTAGCTAGTTTAGCTTCCATTCCTTATATACTTCAAATTTTCTGTATCCTCTTTACAAGCTTTCCTAATGCACAGAGCCCTTCCACATGCCCAACCATCAAGTCCATGATGGGCGTAATGCAACTCGCCCCATGGGAAGCATCTGTAGGCAGGTCAAAACCCCACATGGATGTAACACAACTCATCTTGGGGAGGAAATACCTGTCCTACAACAACAGGTTGTTTGCAAGTGAACATGGGTGTACAGCAAAGTAAAGACACAAAAATGTAAAAAAGAGCAGGAAAGCTCAAAAAAAGTGCCTAAGAAAAATGGCACAATGTGCAACTTTACGATCATTTTGGCCATAAATTGACCATCTCTAAGCACTCCGATGAGAGTTCAAAGGCTAACAAAGAAAGACACCCATGTGTGTTGTCTTCCTCATAAGCACTCTGACAAGGGATCATGCTATGGTAATAGTTTCTCAAAGCATTGCATCTCACACTCATTTCTTCCCTGAACCTGTTTCCTCAAATCCACCCCTTACCCCTTTCCTCACATCACTCTCCCATCACTCTCAAATGTAGCAAAGCATCATCCAAGCAGGCACTAAAGAGCAATGTTGGTGTCTAGTTCCTCATGGTGTTTCATATTCTTTGTTGACATATCTCGGGTAGATCCTCCAGACATCAACAAATAGGGGCCATTGAAACACCATAACTTCTGGGATTCTCATGATTCAATAGTCCCAGAATGTGGGCAAGGATCCTTGCAAGCATGGTGACAAGTTGGACCATGTAAACAATACCCTCTATGGCACAGTCAACATGGCATCCACCCACAAGGCCAGTTTGCATGAAAGAGGCACTAGGGGTAGACAGCACAATCTGGAAAATTTTCTATCTCTAGAGCTGATAGGCTTGCTACACCTTCTAGCTTGCCCAGCTCGACACTTGACCTGGCTAATGGTCTACCCAGGGACCATGCTAGGAACTGTCGAAATTTTTTAGAATGGACTAAACAGTTCAGCAAGTTTTCTAACTGTAGGAACCTGCTAGGCTACACTATGCTGCACAGCATAACAAGCCTTGGGGATACTGATTATGCCCAAAAGATGCAAATTGACAATGATTCAATCCTTCAGGATATCTACCCCACTTCATCCTTGATGCATGAGTAACATGACACAGAAAAATATGGTAAATTTTGTCAGAAATCATTACAATTTGAGTGCTATGTTGTGCTATGCTATGCAGCGTAGCATAGAGTAGAAGGGATGAACTCTGACAATACTCCTACTTAGATGGCTCTGATGGAGTAGGCACATTTTCCCATGCTTCAACCATCGAACAAGTTTGCTTTGTTGACATGCCAAGACATGACTAACATTCTGTTACAAAACATTTGCAAGGTTGAGTTAGAATCCAAGCCAAAATAGGTGCTATGCTATGTAGTGTAGCAAGGACACAATGTATGAAGGCCCTATGTTAAGTGGTTCTAGCAAGAGGATTGCACTTGGCCATACTTCGGNAATAATCAATCCAAAAGCCAACCATGCAAAAAGCCAACCCTTTGAACATTATTCGTCGGTGTATTTATAGGGCTAGGAGTGGGAGAAAAATGTGGATTGGATGCCATGTTTCTTGAGTCCCACAGAGTGTAGACGTTACTATGACATGCTATTGTGTGATGCTGGGTGTGAAAATTGTTATGCTGTGACCATACGATTCAAGTTGCATGTGCTAGAGTCCAATGAACTACCATGTTTGTTATAGAGAAAAAATGCCAATAATGAATGTNAAACATGGTAGTTCATTGGACTCTAGCACATGCAACTTGAATCGTATGGTCACAGCATAACAATTTTCACACCCAGCATCACACAATAGCATGTCATAGTAACGTCTACACTCTGTGGGACTCAAGACACATGGCATCCAATCCACATTTTTCTCCCACTCCTAGCCCTATAAATACACCGACGAATAATGTTCAAAGGGTTGGCTTTTTGCATGGTTGGCTTTTGGATTGATTATTCCTATGGTTGGCTTGGAGCATTCTAGCGTGGTTGGTTTTTGCATGGTTGGCTTTTAGGCTCATCTTTCCTGTGGTTGGCTTTTGGCATTTTTTTTAGCATGGTTGGCTTTTGAGCATGTTTGGCATTCTGGAATTTTTGCTTCTTGGCAATTAGCTTTGGCAGGCATACTGGCAAGCAAAGGATTCCTGTTAGCAATATGTTGACAATATTTTAAGGAGTTGTGACCATACTGCTTCATTGCAAGCTATGCCTATTTGCATTGCCATCTATTGTACACCTTCTTCAGTCAAGCAAAGATCAAATCCCCTAATCTTGGGGTGATGCACTTTCTCACCCAAGCCTATTTCATTCTTTGTTTTCTATTATCATATCTTGCATTATTTTTCATTGTTTTACATTTGTCGCTTACCATTTCAACTTGCATATAACACCTCCAAAACAAACATTTACAAAAGGTTATTGTACACTGATTAAGTTCCTATCTGATCGACCAAACTGTTTAGGGAACCCCACATCTGTTTACATCCAACATGGCCCTTGCACAGATCCGGGGTTAGGCTATACACCCGGTGACCTCTTGGTGTTCCAACCACTAGCATTTTCTGTCGCTACATATATGACCAAGCAAAGGTTGTTGACCATTTATTAACTACCTTCAACAACTTTTCTTTTTTTTCAGGATCAAGTTTGGCATTAATTATGACTAGTTTATCATTCTTTAAAAATACATACTCCATACCAGCTAGTAAAGTTTTTAGTTCTAAGGGCTCCTGCTTGAAGTGATTAGGGATTTCCACCTCTCCACAATAAGTACTATCATCTTCATTAGCGAGTTGAAAATGAACTTTTTCAATTTTATCCATGCCTTCAACATATGCACAAGTTAGGCTCTCAGTTGGCTCCATGCATGTTGTGTTGCTATTCGAGTTAGCTATCAACCATTGGGTGCCCTCTTGTTTTGTGGATGCTACGTATAGACACTTTTGAATATTAATTTCTTATGCACACTCACTGCATGCCTTAATGTATGTACTCTTGATTGACCAAATATTTTGCACATAATTACATCCATTATCATTATCCACGGTGCATGGAATACACTTCTTCTCAATCTTGCCTAGTTCATTTTCCTTGGATATTTCCAAGGATAGGTTCCTTATGCCCATTCATGGATTGATCGTGCTTAACCAAGCTCTTTCCATAATGATGGAAAAGTCACTTTTGTAGGTGTTTACTTTGACCATCAAAAAATTAGTAGGATAGGACCACCCATAAACTATGATCACAATGTCCTCTACTAAACCTAGAGGGATAGTAATTGACTGATTTGCTAATTCTAAATAAATGTTGCTCTTCCTAAGAGGTGGTAGGTTCCAAGCCTTGTACATGTCATGGGAGATGAGATTAACTTTGGAACTAGAGTCAAGAAGAGCCTTGCATGGCTCATGTCTAGCAATCTATAAGTAAATGAGTGGACTTCCTGGATCAGATCTTTCATAAGAAGATTTCTAGCCTTGATCCAGTTGAAAATAGCATGAGCTAGCATTACAATGCGAATCCGAGGTAGCACTTGGTTTGAAGGACACTCGAATGTATTTGATGTAGAGGATGAGGGTGTTGGAAATGTAGGGCGATCAACTAGACTAGATTGTGAGGGTTGAAGAGGACTGCTAGGCTAAAAGAAAGGCCTTTTCCTAGATCGATTCTCTAGACCACTTGGCTTAAAATGGGTTATGAGTGTACAACCCTCATAGCATTTCATTATTGCAGCTATGGAGGAATCTCACCCTACATGGATGAAGTAGGAGGTAACTAGGTTGAAGGTAGAGGTGTATGTGCAAAGGGATGTGAAGGATGGTATGCATACGGATATGGGTTTTCCCCTTAAGTAAATGGTGAATGTGTTCAATGATACTCTAGAGGGTAATAGTGATTCTGGAATGATGTATGACTTATAGAACCTCTAGGGGAGATGGGCTACTAAACATAGTACCTATATAGATCTGGTTGCCTACAAGGGTACTGCTGCCTTGGTGGTGGCATTCTCTATGATTGTGATTGGTACCACTATTGATATTATTCATAAGGTTGTGAAGGAGTTCCACTTGGGTAGTAAGCTTATTGTTGCTAGTGGAACTTCCTTGGATTACCTTGAGGATATAGCTAGGTAAGGATTCAGTGTGTACACCCTAGACTCTTGTAAGTGTGACATCATAGGGCAACATCCCTTTCGATGTTCATTGATAGATGTGACATTCAGCTTCATCATTAGAGTCTATTTCGACAACTGTCTCTATGATAGTAGCTTTGCACTTACCTCTTTGTTAGGCACATTCAACTTCTTTTTGCCTCCTATGATTATGATCACTACTTTGCTCTTTGGATTCTTTTGCAATCTTCATAGTGGTTTGAAATTTTTTATCCAAAGAGTCCCATAATTTGTCAACCTTGGCCAAAATATCATAAACAGATTTTTGGATGGACAAGGTTTTCCTATTCACCACTTCATCAAGTGGTGATTCCTCCTCGTCACAAAATTGGACCTCTTATTTTCTAATGAAAGGATACCTATTATACTCTTTAGCACTTTCCCTTTTTCATAGCTCACCTTCTTCTTTTGCTACCTACTTAATTAGCCTTTGGATCTGATGAGCTCTCAACTCAAACAATCATCCTTAAGCATACATCCCAAGAGTTCTTCTTGTTTCTACTCTAATTCCATCTATGATGTGGTGAAGTTGTTCCCTCTAAGAATAACCATGGCTAGGGCATTGGTGTAAGAGTGAATAATATCACCCATGGTGGCATCCAAGGGTTCATGTGGTCCTTATTTCTAGCCTTGGATTTTCCTTCTCAGATTAAACACTCTAGAATACATTTGATATTTTTCAATAAATAGCTCTAACACTGTACTCCATCGGTGAATAGATTCTAGCTCCAAAGACTAATACCAACTTTCAACTTCCTTGATTAGTATCTTGGGAAAGAGTTTGAGTTTTCGCTAATCATTCTATATGTTCTATAAGGCACAAGCATCATGAAAATCTTGTAGATGTGTTTGTGGATTAGAGTTATATCCCCCCTCAAATCTTGGGATATTATTCATGTCTAGGCACTTGATCCAACTATCCTTCATATTCCTAATTAGGATTTTCACTGCCTCTATAATGTTGAACATACTTCGAGTCACCAATAGAGGTTCATCATCATTACTATGTTGATGACATTGATGATGATTTTGGCCACCCCTTCTATTTTGGTGGCCTTCATGGTCATTATTATCTCACTGATCACCTTCATTACGATTATTTTGATAGCAACTTCCATGAGAACCATTAGATGAAGAGGAAGGTGGACTTCCACCAACACTACGGTGTCTACCATCACTCTTTTTCTTATTACAATCATCATTCTTAGATCCCTTGCTATTATGATGCTTGCCTCAGTCCCTACGTTGGCTGTCACTTTTTCCTAAACCTAATTTATGGATAGCAAATCGTAGGTTCAGGTTCACACCCTTGTCACTAGTATCAAGTAGTGGAGAACCTTCATGTTGAGAACCTTTAGAGAGATGATCCTTATTGCCATCTTGATCTAGTAGGAACAAGGGGTTAGTGAAATGTTTCCCCTTTGTAGCATTGTGGAGTGTCTCTTGACATCTATCTCATTTGCATTATGTTTCAATGGGACAATAGTTTCGAGTGTCATAACCATCCACAATGTATTCTTTGTGAAGATATTTTATGCCCAGCTTCTTAAGGGTTTTCAACAACATCCCAAGCATAGATCTATCATGGGGCAAGATGATGTTGCCTTTCATATCACACCATCACAGTTGTTCATCCTGATGTAGGATGAAGGTGAAGTTTTCCACAAACTCATTTGGATGAGTATATACCACCTTGCACTTTTGTGTGACTGATGGTTTGGTATCTTCGTGCTTGTGAAAAGAAGAAGACATTTTGCAAAACAAAATAAAATTATCAACATGCCTTTATAATTCTATGTATAGTGGGAAAGGTATTGACCTTGAGGTTCATACAACGATATTAATGTTATTTACTTAAACCTAAATAGTGCACATTCCAAAAACAAAGTTCCTAACAATAGCACCAATGATGAGTGATGAGGTACCCCTATGCCCAACCATACGAATCACAAAGTGTTCACGTGTGATTTGGTCAAATTCCATGGACTTTATAGTTTCCAGTGCACTATTCCTTTAGGAAGTGAATCTAGCCTTAAGATCAATCATTGTCTTCTCAATTACACTTGTGATGTTCATTGATATGGTTAAGTGTAACTAAGGCATCTAATTTTTGTCATTTTTTGTTTTATAGTTTGATGCTTAAAATGTAGATAAAAGTAATTGGATTAAATAGCATTTAACTAATCCTAACATAAGCATCCAATCCCACTTTTTGTACACATTTTGAACCAAGCAATAACACTACTAGGTGAACCAAGCAATAACACTACTAGGATTACCAAGCGAATACATGTTATGCTCAAAGTGGTTGTACTTATGTGTGTGATCTATCTAGCTTAATTGCTTCATTAACATAATAACTGAAAAATATTTAATAACTAATTGAAAACATTTAACAAATAATTGAGAACGTCAAATGCATAAATAAAATAGCTAATCTATCCAAAGTGCTACAAGGTTTATCAGAAAGCTCATCTTTATTGCTGCACACATTGTCGTGCTCAGGTACAATAATGCTTAAATAAAGATTTGTACACTCAATGACTTCTATTGCAGGCACTCAGGGAAAAATTCTAACTTTCAAATGGAAAAATTGCAAGAGCTTCACTGCAACTACAATTTCTTATTACCATAAATATAGTTGCACATGCGTATTTATAGCCAAAAAACAACATTGTGTTGATGGGGCCTCATCAACACATGGTAAGATGTGTCAACTAGGCCTCACCGACGAGGCCTAGTCAACAAGGCCTCATCGACGCAACCAACTAAATACAACTCATCAAGTAGAAAAATGACAAAAAATTGGAAAAATGAAAAAAAAAATTGTAAAAAAAAAAAAGGGAAAATGCACTTATCAATTCTTAGTTCAAGATAGGATATATTCCCTATGAGTAAACTTATGGACAAAAATTTGGAAAATGGACCACACATTCCCTAGGTCATACACTCTAGGTTTCATGTTTAACATATTTAATGATTTATTTTTTTTCCTGGTTAATCCATTTAAAATTAATGACAATTAGGTTTTGATCATTTGAATATACACATATTACTATACTATAAGGTTTTTTCATTTTAAAGGGTCTAGATATGTTTCCTTTTGGTTTTTAATTTTAGTTTTTCGATCTCCTTATTCATCACTTTCTTTTGGTATATGCTTAGGGCATAGAATATCCTTTGGTAATTTCTTTGTTTGGTTCCTTTTCTTAGGATAAGATTTGATGCGTAGGTTATATGTTTTCATGCATGCTTTCAATGATTTAACGTGCTTATTTTCTAACCACTAGATGTCCTTTGGTTTAGTAGCTATTGTGTAGCCATGTTTTTACACAAGTACTTGTTTTTCAAATTTGGTGTGTGTTAGTATAGGAATTACATTGATGCTTTAATATTTTAGCCCACAACTACACCTTTCATCATCATAAGCAAATGCAATCAAAAACCATGTTGATTCTTCTTAGCAATCTTTAAGGAGAGGTTTCAAATTACTAGCTTAGCATCAATGGTTCTAAGCCAAGCTCTTCTCATGATGATTGGGAATTTACCCCCTACTTCTTTTTACATTAATCATAAGGAAATCTACTAGATATGATCCCCTATAAATGATGGTCACCACATCATCAATCTTTTCTAAGGGAATAATGATGGATTCATCTATAAGATCCAACATGATGTTGCATTTCTTTAGTGGCAAGTTCTAGGCTTTGCACATTTCCTATGAGATCAAGTTCATGCTTGAACATAAGTTCAATAGAGCTTCTCATGATGGACTTCTTACAACCTAAAAATATATCAAGTGAATCCTTGGATATGTCTTCTTTTTGTGAAGAGATCCTACCTTAATCCAATTACTCACTGCATGAGTAACCATGAGAGTTTTTATGTCTTTTTCTAGAGTGGTAATGGCTATTGGCTCTTATGTAGTATTAGGAGGTATTATTGTTATGAGGAAGGAAGTTACATAACATGAGCATTGCATTAGTTCTACTATGATATTAGGTCTAATAGCTCCCTCCCTAGGTGTGAGAACCATCCTAAAGAAAGGACATTTTCAAGGCTTATACTTAGAGCTACTACCATTATCATCCATTTGTATCTTAATAATGCAAGTGACATTTTTTTGTTAAGGTTGTGGTGGCAATTCTCCTTGCATTGCTAGTAATCATATAGTTGGAAAAGAAATATGAGAGTACTAAGAATGATATGAAGGATGATGAGAGGTGTAGGATGGTGATTTTACAAGAGGTGTTGTAGGTAGATGAGACTCAGGAGGGCAGTAGTAGTGAGCAAAGGCATGGGTAGCAAGATCATTGGGAGAAATAAGTTGTTAGACATAGTATCCATAAGGGTTTAACTGGTAATAAGGGTATTTCTACTTGGTTATTACATTCCTCATGATTGTGGATTTTCTCATTATAGTTGATAATAGTCCTAAGGTTGAGAAGGAGTTCATATTGGACAATACTATCAGTTATAGGACTACCAGTAATTACCTTGTGGATAAGGCAATCTTCTAGGCATTTTCTTTTCCATGAAATTTGGGTTCAAAGCATAAGCTTCAAACTCCTATATATGTGACCTAACTAGGTAGTAGTTCTTCAAATATTCATATTAACATATGTTACATCCATCATCCTTTTCTAAATTTGAGTTTGCAACCTCTTCTACCACTACAAGTTTTTCTTTCTATTGATGAGTATTCCTCCTTGTTTCTTTATTCTTTATCTTCTTCTTGTCTTGATCACTTACTCTTGATTACTTTATATTTTTCTCCAAAATTTTTATAGTTAAAAATTTCTTGTTTATCAAATCCCACATCTTATCCACATTTTTTGCTATTTTGGTAATGAATTTCTACATTGTTAATATCTTGCATGAAATCACCTCATCAAGAGATGCATCCTTTTTTTTCTAATTGCAAATACAAATCTCCTTCCTGAAAAGGGCTAGGTCTTGATTGTACTCCTCTGCATTCTCTCTTTTATGTAGCTTTTTTTCTTCTTTTCCAACTTGTTCAATCAGCCTTTGTATCTAATGGGTTCTAAGTTTTAATAATTTTCATTGGGCATAAATCCCAAGGGCCTTTCTTGTTCTATTATAAAGTCCATCTATGATGTCATGAAGTTGCTCTTTCTAAGAAAATCCATGGCTTGGATATTTGTGTAGTAGATAATATTATCTATCCATGGCCACATCTAGGAGTTTATGATTTTCTTATTCCATCCTTAGATTTATTTTATCAAATTAGATACATTGGAGTAGGTTTGATACTTCTTGTTAAATCAATCAAGTATTGTGAACCACCAATAAATTAAATTTGGTTCCAACAATCTGTATCAACTTTAAACTTCTTTCATTAGTATCTTGGAGAAGACCTTAAGCTTCTACTACTTACTTTCAACCTTTTACAAGATACAAGCATGATGAAAGGCTTGCAAATGATCTTGTAGATTAAAGTTATAGTCTTCCTTAAATTTAGAAATGTTATTCATATTAAGATATTTAATATAGCTTTCCCTTTGATGCCTATGGGGTATTCTTATTGCTTCCTTGATTTTAATCATGCTTCTAGTAGCTAATAAGGGTTCATCATCATTGGACATGTCATAGGCATAATCTCTATCTCTACCTACTTAATGATGATGGTCTCCTATGTATTTCCTTTGGTTTTTATTTTTATCTTCATCTTGATCCCTACTAGGATATCTATCATGGTTTCTCATATCACAATCATCTAGATTCCTCTTATAATAATTACAAGTTGTTTGTGTCAATTCCTTGATGGAACTTTATCTCTCTATCTATAGTCACCTTCATTAGAAGTAGATGATTATGAAGAAGAGGAGGAGGGTAAATTGGAAGAACCACCATGGATTCTATATCTCCACCTATGATCCCTTGCTTTGTCTCTATTGGTTTTGCTAAGGTTTTAGGCCTTGAGGCCCTTTATGTTTTGGGACTTATCCCATCTCTTCTAGGATTATTTGCTAGAGTTGAACATAGCCTTTGATATGTGCAATCTTCAACCTAGAAGATAGGAGGATGAGAGGTAGATCAATGATGATTGGACCTTTTAGAACAATATTCCAAGTCCTTTTTTTTGAACTTTTATATTAGGGAAATTACATCTTTGCCCCTTTCATGTTCATATCTAGACTTCATAATGCTATCTTTTCCTAACTTAAGCCTATGTTGGTTGATATGATATGAACATGCTTTTAGTTACATGATAACCTTCATAGCTATGGCCAAGACCAAAGCTTAACAAAGCATCTTGAAACATCAATGAAGCTGATTAGTCAAGTGGTAACACAATATTATCCTACAAGTCTCTTCACCTAAACTATTTATCCTAATGGAAGATAAATGTAAAATTAGGATAGTAAGGATCAAAATAAGCATATGAGACCTTTACTTGAAATGGTTAACTTTAATTCTATTCAATATGGATTTTTTCATCACCCTCACATGTGTTCTCATCATGTGGTGGACTATGAGTGTTATCTAAAGAAGCCATATTTTAATTAATAATGTGTGAAAAACTTAAAATATTAAATTTCTTTAAAATATAAATCATTATTGACTTTATAATGAGCATTTATTATATAACTAATTTAGATCACTAGTACCATCCTTTGCAACGACATCAATGATAAGTGACAAGTGTTCCCTATGCTCAATCATACAATCCACAAGTGTTACAAGAAATCATGTTGTAGTCCATGGATGAATCTAGTGTGTAATATCTAGATAATTAGATGTGAGATTATGAGTTATTGTCTTCCCAGCTATACTTGTAGTAGCCCTTAGTATGTATGCTTAAGTATAGGTAGCACAAGATGATTGATGTTGTTCAGCCATGAAATAAACTAATCGATAATAAAGAAATTAATTTTTTAATCTAGTTAACAATAAAATTAAGTCCTAAACTAGCCTATGATGATGAGTGTCCATTTCAAGATTGCCATACATGTCTTTAACTCACGTACTCACTATATGGATTACTAAGCATTATATTATTAAACAAGCCAAGTAATAAGGTAGTTGGGATTACCAAGTGAATATCTATTTATGCTCGAAACTAGTCATGCTAATTCGATCAAATTCTATGTGCAAGGGAAAAGTAAATATTAAGCTAATTGCATAGAAAATAAATTACATTGAAAGTAAACTCTATTCTATGTTAGAGTGCTACAATGTATAGGAATTAATCTTAATCATATTATTGTTTATAGATTATGTCTAGGTACAATCCACTTGAATAAGACATCGTACAATTAACTAAGATTCACACTATGGGCACTTACTAACTATTATAAGTATTGAGAAATGAAACTGGCCAAGTCTAGCTACCTATTAACAAAAATGATGCATAAACATGGTCGGTAAGCCATATTTATAAGCATTTTTATGACTATGTCAATGTATTTGTGTCGATGTTGCATAAGCTTAGTCGACTAAGCAACGTTGACACATCAATGTTGACAAAGCCCTTATGAAATCACACTTTTATTATTTATCAATGTATATTCAAATTTTGGGTTACTTATCTCATAATTGAAGTTTTGCTTCATATCTAAATGATATGATGCAAAAGCATAATATTCAAGTGATTTGTGTCGAATACTGTTCTCATTTTTTTTTCTACTTGTTAAGCTAGGTAATGATTCAAGGCTACAAAGTGTTCTAAATATATGATCATTTATATATAAGCATGCAATGTTAATCAATCATAAGTGTACTCTAGATTTTCATAACCAATCTAAAGAATATTCTAAAGTTTTTTGTTTCATTAAGGTATTTAATATTTCATTGATTTTTTTAGAAAGTTGAGTAGCAAATTGTTAGTCTTTTTGGTCCCATTAAGCATATAAAATTTATTTCCATACTATTTGATTCTCATAGATATTTTTTCTTGTTGAAATTAATTTTCTTAACTCTAAAAAGAAATTGGTATTCCAAGTAGATGAGAAAACTTACAGTGAACCAATTACATATTGTAATCTTTTAATTCTTGTGACTTTTGTCATTGTATAGAATATTGCTTTAATGTTTGTTCTTTTTTGTTCAAGAAAAAAGAGGATAAGAAAAAGAAAAATCATGTTGAATTTGAGGATACAACAAAGTTGAATGTAAAGATAAAAGAATCAAGTTAATGTTAATGATACAAATGATCAAATGATAATAAATAAATTAGAGAAGACAAAGGCTTTTGTATATGTTTTCTCTTATGCTACAAATAGATGCTTCTATGAATGTTTTTACTTGCACTACATGAAGTACTAATTAGTTTGGACAAATAGCTCATAATTCAAATTTATTACTATCTCACAAGAACGATGTTAGCTAAAATATTAAAACTAATGTTGACAAGGAGGTTATAGCTTATGCCAATGATTCTTGATGTAAGGTTAATATTAAGTGGAGAAGTAATCATGATGAAGAATATGTGCTATCTACAAATGTTAGTATTTTGCCATGGCTTTCTATTTCTACCTTAAATCTTTTTGCTATTTGAAGTTCAAGCACACATGTTGAAAGTGACATAGATGTTATTAGGGCTATGGTGAGGACCATCCTCTTTACTAATAATGAATTTTCATCTCTTAACTTTTCAAAAGGTCAAATTGTACACCTAAAGTAGACCACTAAAATTGAAGCAACCAAATGCCCAATTGAAAGGGCTTCGTTGATGCTCCCATTCAACTAGCTAATGTTACTCTTACCTTAGCTTCTCATGAATTAAAAACATCTTTTAATTTCATTTCCCTTATTGCATTTCATTATGTGGTTGTACCTCTCTATGTTTGTCAATTAGATGGCTAAAAAATCACAAATTGGTGCTTTGTGGTTTGTGAACTCTTTATCTAGAAAATCATGATATTTCTACTTTTTATTTCTTTGTTAATTTATTTTTTCTATAAATGGCCAATTATTTATTTCAACCATTACTGTACATTAGAGTTTCTATTTTGTCAAACCCTTTAACAATAAATTTGGGGAAATTAAAAATAAATATAATTTTACTTGGGCTTCGAATAAATTTAAAACTTTGTTCAATTTCATTTCCCCACGTTGCATTGAAATCATTCTTAGTTTGTTATGTGGTTGTACCTGTCTATGTTTGTGGATTGAATGGCTAAAAAATCACGTTTTGTTGCTTTGAGGTTTGTGAACCTTAAAACTAGAAAATCATGCTATTTCTACTTTTTATTTCTTTATTAATTTATTTTTTTTAGAAATGGCCAATTATTTATTT